>CM035136.1:35853327-36453327 GCA_020205605.1 Panax ginseng | reverse complement strand
GGTCGCAGGCCCCGTAACTCCTCCCGGATCAAAAGTTATGGCCGTTTTACCAGAGGACACTGTGGCAGAAAATGGACCCCCACCGGGGTGGGCTTTTCCTTAACAAAACCCCCGTCGGGGTGGGCATTGGAGCTGAAAAATAGTAAGGACCCCCGCCGGGGCGGGGGTACGCGCAGAAAAGACGTTTTTGTCCAAATTTGAGTCCAAGAAGGATTGATTCGATCCGATTGACTCAAGGACTTCTAAGAGGACTTAAAAACATATAAAGAGACTTATAAAATGATGAGAATCACATAGATTAGATGGGTAGAGAGGATTCCATTAGATTATATTAGAGTATATTAGATCAAAACCGTAGTTCTTGTTAGATTTAGAGGTTGAAGCAATTTGGAGACCATTGAAGATTCAAAGTAAGAGCAAGAAGGGAGCTTCAAATCTACAGACAATAGATTCTATCTTCTCATCTTCTTCTATCTTTATCTTTTATTGTTTATTCAATTGTGGATTCTTAGTTTTAATTCAATAATCATGAACTAATTCTTTGTTTGAGATTACAATGGATCTTATTGTGTAGTTTATTTAATATGCTTCGTTATCAATTATTATGTTCTATCGTGAGGATTTTCTATTGTGATTTGGACTTAATTGCTTAATTGCCTAGCTAACAATTATTGTGATAATCTATATGATCTCGAGAGATAAAGTATTGATTTAGATCTTATCATGATAGCATGTGTTTGTGATTTCTGCATAGATGGAATTCATGATTCGTGTTTAGGATAGAGATGCGCATTTATGCCATATGTAATCTTATAGAGAACTTGTGCTTTAAATCCTTTTTAATTGTAATTCACATTGAGATATAGTGGATTAGTTAATTAGGGTGTCTTGCTTAATTCTATCATTTGTGGATTTAAGTGAGTATGGGTATTATGCATCGAGAGGTGGTTTTATCTGCTTTAGTGTTCTTGATTAACAATTCAGGATAGAGAATAATTGATGAGAAGTGTGTTAACTTAAATGAAGCAATAAGTGAAGTTGTGATCTTAAATCTCTGTAATCTTAATTTAACTAGTGGTAGTTAGAATTAGTTTACTTATAAATTGAAATTCATTCGTTTAAATAAGATTGAGTTGGTTACGGGTTAGTACTTGGTGATTTTTATTAAACAATTCCTCGTGGGAACGATGCTCTACTTTCACTTTATTACTCGTTGACCACGTATACTTGCGTGTTGTGCGTAATTAGATTTTACCCAACACGTTTTTGGCGTCGTTGCCGGGGAATTAGTTAATATATTTTTGCCAATATTAGCTTCAATCAAATTAGTCTTAATTTAAACATTTTTTTCCTTTTTATTTAATTCTCTTCTTATTTTTCTTTCTTTTCAGGTACCATAGCGGAATTTAATTATCAATGGCCATATACGAGAATGACTCAGCCAATGGGAGCAGGGATTGATGGTCTTAATGCATTTTCTGCATTATCAGCGCAACTTGAAACACTTTCGAGGAGGTTGGACATTGTTGCTTCCCAACGTAATCGAAGGATAGCAGTTAATTGCAATTATTGTGTTGGTTATCATCCGAGTCATCAATGCACCGTTAGTTTTGGGCCGGGACAACACGGTGGTGAATACCTCAACAATTATACATATGATAATTATCATCTAGTTTGGGGGTATCACCCGGATTCTTCATGGAGCTATACTTATGAAGACCAATACTACGCTCCAAATCCAACATTCACACCGGAATTTTCATGTCCACCTCCATTGCCACAAAAAGAAAAGCCAAATCCGATGGATGTAATATTGAAGGGCATAGCAAACCTAGAGGAGATGAGTATTAGCCAAGAGTTGTCAACCCAAAATTTTAATAATCGGATGGAACAACTCGTCACTACCTCAACCAATGGTCCTCAATACATGGCTTCCAAGACTGAAACAAAAAATTCAAGGATAGGGGAATTATTGTCCAAGTTCATAGCAGATGAGGAGAAGATGAGTAATCAAGCTAGGTCAATTCAAAATCTTCCGGATCAGATAGAGCAAATGACCAAAGCCGTAAGCAACCTTCCTCCAAACACTTGGCTTTATGATATGGATGACGAAATTGACGGAGAACCCGAACCAAATCTACGACTAGATGAGACACAAGATATCGAAAGTGTGGAGACAATTGGGGATAATGAAATAGAGGTCGACGAAGATCTAAATGGGTCTCCACCAAAGATCAAAGAGTCAGTCAGATTTGCAAAATCATGCCCACTTGGTAGTCATGTCGTCGGCGAAGCTCTTGATGACATAAGAGCGAGTACAGTGTTGAATCCATGGTGGGACAAGAAAGAGAAGATAGACAAAGAGCCCATTATGTGTGACAAGCTTCCATGCCCCAAAGTGATCACATACATAATGGAGAAAACACCTAGCTGTGGGACGTTCTTGATTGAGATCATACCAAATCAGAGCATGATAGGTAACGTTGATGCATTGGCCATCACATATAAGAACCTACCAAAAGCTATATTATTTTCGATGAATGGAGGGTTCCTCAATTACCGAAGAGGAATTGAATAGCGTTGACCAGACAAAGTCAGGCTGAAAGACTATAAATCAAGCGCTGACTAGGAGGCAACCCAGGAATTTTTATATTTATATGCTTTACTAGTTTATTTAGTAAATAGGAATTAATTTGATTATTAAGTTCTCTTACTAATCTAAGTGTTATTATAATCCATGTTGTCTCTCTTCATTGCAGGTATTGGAGGTTCAATGGATAGGAAAATGATCGTCGCCGCCAACGCCACCATCACCACAAGCTTAAATGATTACAAGGAAGTCCTCGTCCAATTCATGCTTTATTTTACAATGAGGACATTGTAATGGTTAAGTTTGGGGGAGTTAATTAGTTTAGTTTAGTTTTGCATGTTTAATGTAGTTGTTTTAGTTTTGCATAAATTGTCATGTTTGTTTAGTTTAGGATTATTATATATTTGCATTCATGTAGTGTAAGTGCATAATAGTTTGCATAAAATAGTAGTTGTAATAGTTTTTATTTATGTTTGGAAAAAAAAATTCAAAAATATTAGTTAGTTACTATGTTCATTTGCATGAATCCAGTTGTTAGATAGTTTAAGTTTATTTTGGCCAATGATGAGATTGGAATTGGGTAGACAAGTATAGTACTGACTATTAGAGCTTTGATGTGATTTCTTGTTATGAATTGAGTCTTTTTCTGTTTGAAACTGGTATAATAAGGATAACAGAATAAAAACAACTTGTTGATTGATTGAGTTTAAATTGATACATAATGGGATTCTAAAGGATAATGCTAGTTTGAATGAAAGATTGACAAGAAAAGTAGTGATGGCTAAATTTAGACAAGAACCTAAGTTTGGGGGAATATTTGGGGTATATAAGCTATAAAAAAGAAAAAAAAGTATAAATAAACACAGTGGCATGCTTGTCTAGTTTTGTGGTCTTTGTTACTTAAGTAAGTAAGCCCGAGGGGATTGTCTTTACACCTAGCGCCCTAAGGTCTTAATGGTATGGGAGTCGTTGGTCAAAAGCTCGTTAAGGTAGCATTGAAAAGCGTAAGGGAATAAGACATTGCATAGCTATGTGTATATAAACCAAAAGAAAAAAATGAATATAACGGGAAATAAGAGCAAAAAGCCCCCGTGGATGAAAAATAAAGCATAAGTATCCCATGGTGACCCTCGATATTGGTAATTGTTTGATTTTAGTTGGATCTTGTTTTTAGATTTCTTAAGTTCACACTATATGATGCCTTCAAAGAGACTTGTTATGTGTTAAATTTGATTTTATATCAGTTAACATTGTTGTGGAGCACACACGCACTATATTAATGATAACAGTCTAAGATTTGATGATTGATTCAGAAGTTATTGATTGGTTTTGATATGATGTATTATCATGTTTACTTGATTTCTCTAAGGCCGATTGAATAAAACTTGTTTTTGTCATTACTTCTGGATTCATAGGCATATAGATTAGTTGCATTGCATAGCATTGTTGTTTTGTGTTTTTGCTTGAGGACAAGCAAAGGTTTAAGTTTGGGGGTATTTGATAAGTAGGTTTTATAGCTACTTATCCGGTATCTATTACTTGAATTAGTTTCTTAAACCTATGTTTCTTAGTTACTTTTTCATACATTTTTATGTTATTTTGTAGGCTATGACATAACATTGGCATAAAGAAGCAAGGAAAAGCAATTCGGACATCTTTTGGACTAAAATATGCAAGCAAATACAAGAAAGGGAGATTGCAGGGCTTTTAACACCAAGTTGGATGCATGTTCTTGGCTTGGAACTTGGATTATACTGTAGAGCTTCTTTTTAGCATTCCAGAACATCTTGAATCATCCCAATCGTAGTTTGGATGCGAGAGTTATGGACTTTTTATCAACGAAGATCAAAGCTAAGAGTTCTGGTGCTTGCAATTTACACATCATCTACTTCAAGATCGATTTTGATCTTGTTCCGGCCATAATTTCTCAATTATCAAAGAATAAAAGTTGTAGAACTCTTCGATAGCTTCGATTTGATAGGTCGCAGGCCTCGTAACTCCTCCCAGATCAAAGGTTATGGCCGTTTTACCAGAGGACACTGTGGCAAAAAATGGACCCCCACCGAGGCGGGCTTTTCCTTAACAAAACCCCCGCCGGGACGGGTATTGGAGCTGAAAAATAGTAAGGACCCCCGCCGGGGCGGGCCCTTTTAGGGTATAAAGCCCCGCCGGGGTGGGGGTACTAGCAGGAAAGACGTTTTTTGTCCAAATTTGAGTCCAAGAAGGATTAGTTCGATCCAATTGACTCAAGGACTTCCAAGAGGACTTAAAGACATATAAAGAGACTTATAAAAGGAGGAGAATCACATAGATTAGATGGGGAGAGAGGATTCCATTAGATTAGAGTAGAGTAGATTAGATCAAAACCCTAGTTCTTGTTAGATTTAGAGGTTGAAGCAACTCGGATGTGACGCCCCCAAAATAAGTATACATCACCCATCTTGAGTCGCCAGATATCACACTACATAAATCAACTACAAACTTAATTATACAACTGTCGTTTAAAAATACGACAAAACATAGCTGAGTTTTTAAAATGAATATTGTCTTGTAGACAATATCCACACTCAATGAAGTCTTCATTACAATTATTATCACACTATTTTACAGAATAGTGAGAACTACTAAAGCCACTTATCCTGGACCATCACTTCATTTCCCGACTCGTCCCAACTATATTCTCATTTCCTGAAGAGAACAACGAAAGAAAAGGGTGAGCTCAACTAGCCCAGTAAGAAATATTATGACTAAGATAATGCAGAATAAATTATCATTAGTCTTCAACAGTGTTAAACTGATAAAATACAATAAATATCAAGTTTAACTGCAGCGGAATAAGCAATCCATTAGAAGAGTCAAGTAGAACATAATGTCTACTATCTCCTCTAGATTAAAAGTCCATCATTAATGTTTCATTCCTATAATACTCATCAATAGTTCTTTGTTATACCCAAGACAAAGAGAACTCTCATCACCTGTCTTCACCTGAACCACCACAGATTATAATTAAATTCACAATTCATATTTATAATCAGGTAAATCAATAGTTCATACAACTGTAAAACCAATAATGCTGAGACTCGGCTTAATAGTATCACGACAGTTCATATTTATCCATGCACTACGGGCCAAGGATATTCATGTTTTCAATTACGGTCATGATTATACCGAATAATCCCTGGTCATAATCATACCAACAACTGTCCATCAATGCACTACAGGCCACTGAGGATTTTTACCACATCATTTATAACATTACGAGTCACGATTATACCGAATGATCCATGGTCATAATCGTACCAATCAACAGTCCATCTATGCACGTAAGCCAAAGATATACAACTCTAAAACCAATAATCAATAGTCCATCTTTGCAGGTAAGCCAAAGATATTCAACTCTAAAACCAATAATCAACAGTCCATCTTTGCACGTAAGCCAAAGATATACAACTATAAAATCAATAATCAACAGTACATCTAAGCACGTAAGCCAAAGATGACTTTCATCACAATATAAGCATGAGGATAATGACAATGATATAATCATTAATCAAACAAAATCAAGGATAAATATTAAAGACTTTAAATTTATTCAGAGTTTAAAAATATCCAAATTGTCAACATGATACTGCTTTGTGGAGTAAAATTAAATAATAATATTCATGTCTCAAAAATAATTTGGACAGAAAAGAAATATATTTTTCGGGTGAATAGTAACCCGTGAATAGTACCCTGGCACGAAAAGTGCCCCGAATACCCGAGTGAATAATACTAGAGTGAATAGTAACTGGGTGAGTAGTAACTTGTGAATAGTACCCCGACACGAAAAGTACCCCGAATACCCGACTGAATAATACTAGAGTAAATAGTAATCGGGTGAATAGTAACCCGTAAATAGTAACTCATGAATAGTATTCCGGTAATAATATCCAAATGTTATCAATCACTTAATAATCTCATAATCTAATATTATTAATATTATAACAATATTTTAATCATTTCTTAAACTTATAACCAATTTATTTTAATTATTTACACTTTACTAATTAATACATTTAATCATCCAAAAATGTTAAACTCATAAGATTTCAACACCAATAACCAAAACCCTCATCAAAAATCTGTATATACCTTATATAAGATTCTCAAGCCATAAAATCCTATTTTCTAATTTTGTTATTTCACACAACATATTTAATTCATTTACTCATAACTAGTTCATTTTCATGAAAAATACCAAATCAATCTCAAAAATATTTCTTTTCTGGAATTTAGCGGAATATAGTTCCATATTGAACATATATTTTTCTCAGAATTTTTAACATTCATTTACTATTTTTCATATGGCCAAAACTAACGAATATTTAGACATTTATCATAAACTATACTTTTGTCCAAAAATTCTGAAATTTACAGCGTATACTTCTGATATATACATGTACTCCCAATAAAAATTTCACCAATTTTGGAGTTAACCACAAGGAGTTATAAGTGTTTACTTTTAAAATAGTATTTTCCCATAAAATTCATAATTCTTAATCTATACATCCAAAAATCGTCATTTTTGGACACAATCTAGAAAACTCATCAAATTATCATTTCCACTTTTTCTAGAATTTTTTAGGGTCGGAAAAATTATGAAACTTCCCCTGGCAGAAACCCCTTACTTACAACAGTTGAACGAAAATAATATTCCTTACGAATATTGGACGGAAATAATATTCCTTACGAAAATTAAATGAATATAATGAATATTGAACGATAATAATATTCATACGAATACGAAAAATAATATCTCTTCATAATATAAAAAAATAATAACCCTTACCTCAGAAGAAGACTGGATACTGGACTAGTGAAGTAGCAGACTACTCTTCTTCTTTCTCTCTATAGCTTCTCTCTCTATAATTGCTCTTGTGAGTCTTAGTGAATTGGTGAGAATGAAGAAAGAATGAGCTTATATTTATAGGAAAATATAGTTTCAATAATTGCACATTTTGGGGCTCAAAATATTACAGTATAATACCTTCCTCTTTTTCTTCATTTTTAATTTAGTCCTGCAAGTATTATCAAACTTGCACCACCCCCCCTAATAGTAAATCATGTGAATCAATAGTAAATCATGTGACTCAATAGTTCTAAACATGTGAAAAAATTAATTATAGTATAGTACCTTCATTTATACCTCCAATTTTAATTTAGTTATTCAAGTATTATCAATCTTGTACCAACTCCCCTAATAGTAAATCACGTGAATCAATAGTACACACATGTGAACACATAGTTATTTAATTACTCATTTATCCGGTTAATAACCCGATTTGTCAATATAACCTCCAGACATCAATTATTATCGAAATAAATGTCAATTTCCACTAACACTAATAATTCCCACACAATGGAACTATCAATTTCATCTTTAATCAACACGAACTTATTCATCATTAATATTATAACTCACAATATTTAACAACCAAGTCGTTCCCAGGAAAGAGGGGGCTTTCCAATAAGGATTTCTCTCAATTGGCGCGCAATTAGATTATCCAACCTTTCTTTGACAGAACTTCTAGACATTATCAATATTGCAAATAATAATATGAATAACTTTGTCGTCTCAATTATTGATTTAATAATATAACATATTATGTAGATGATATTGTGACAACAATTGAATCAATAATATGAGAGATATGATGCAACAATTGTTGTAGCAATAATTGAGTATAACTGAGTGACTTCTCATGTAAGCATCAATAATCAATATCGTGTGCTACTATGCAACCACACATATTACTATACTTTTACTACCGAGTAGTTCAATAGTTTTAACGGTAACACTTTTGCCGTTATTTTTATTAAAAGATATTTATGTCATTTTCTAACTATGACAATACTTCCGTTGTGGGGTCCACCAATGATTGTGCCGTCGTACGATTATTCCCTGTTAAAACGAATATTCCCCGACACAACGAATATTTTATATCAACTTGCTTACTTTGCAAAATTTTCAAATATCACCCTTAACTTTAAACTTTTATCAATTTAACTATTTACCAAAATAAAAAAAATTGAATACTTTTATTTCATAAAATTTGGGATCTCACAATCTCCCCTCCTTTTGAAATTTTGCCCTCGAAATTTACATACATACCTGGTATGTCGAAGAGATGAGAATACACTACTTTCTTTTAGGATTGTACCTTCTCGGTTATTTTCTCTATATCATGATTTTCCAATTGCTCATCTCCTGTATTTCAGATATCATTCTAGAATATAGTTTCAAAATAAGGGTTAATTGATATGCCACATATTATCCCTATATTCTGACCGACCAATTAAATACCAAATAAACTTAGGTAGGTCATATTAACGAAGGAATTACCCGTCTCTCCCCTCCTACTTCTAGTCTCACATCTCAGCCATGGATTATATCCCTAAGCTTTGATACCAACTGTGACACCCCCAAAATAGGTGTACATCACCCATCTTGAGTTGCCAGATATCACACTACATAAATCAACTACAAACTTAATTATACAACTGTCGTGTAAAAATACGACAAAACATAGCTGAGTTTTTAAAACGAATATTGTCTTCTAGATAATATCCACACTCAATGAAGTCCACATTACAATTATTATCACACTATTTCACAAAATAGTGAGGACTTCTAAAGCCACTTATCCTGGACCATCACTCCATTTCCCGACTCGCCCCAGCTATATTCTCATTTCCTAAAGAGAACAATAAAAGAAAAGGGTGAGCTCAACTAGCCCAGTAAGAAATATTATGACTAAGTGATGAGTAGGTTTATAACCTACGATTTAGGTTCGTTTAGCTTGATATATTGTTAGTTTTTGGTAATTTCATGTTACTTTTGAGAGGTTATTTGCTTGTTGCAGGATAATACATGTGATTAATCAAAGTGTGGCAATTGGAGGAAGATTTCAAGGAATTTGAATGTTTCGGACTACATAGCGTATTTGTCTTTTGCGATGGGATCATGGCATGTGGTAGCGTGGTGAAGCGAGAAAAATTCTTTGGGGTCGAGAAGCGCGCGGACCGCTACTGCTTGTCTTGATGTAAGATGGCTTGAAGTCTTGCGTCGGGATTTGTTGGGCTATGTTGGGAACTAATAATTTTTTATGTAATGTGATAGTAGTAGGAGTGTATGTGTGGGAATTTTTGAGCAATGTGTGGTTGATTTTGAAAAGGTTTCATGTCTCCATTTGGGTTCTTACTTGGGGAGTTAGAGTTGGATTAGGAGAAGTGTGGAGCTGATGTGATATCTTTTTATGCTGAGTTTGGAGAATCGAGAGGAACATATCATACAACACGGAGCATAATTCAAGAGAAATTTCAAGGATTCAAGAGCAAAAATGTTGGAGGAGTAATTTTTCAGAGATTGTCACGACAGTTGCAAATCGAGGCTATGTGAAGGGGTTTTTCATAAATCTTCTTCTCTTTCATTTATTTGTAATTGGAAGGATGTTTTCAATAAATTATTCAGTTTTTAATTCATTCGTTATGAACTAATTTACTTATTAGACTTGTGATGGATCCTTGGGTGAAACGATGATTCTATAACTTTGATTTCCAATTCAATAAGATATTTTCAGTTTATCTATGTTAATTTGAGCGTGAATATATGAATTTCCTGATCAACAGTTCTTTGTGGATTTGAAAGGAACGAGAGAGGAGATTCGAATCTAGACCTAGTTAATATAGCATGTGTCATGAATTTTTGTCGATAGTAGATTTGTGATTATTGTTAAGGTAGAGATACGCTTGATATCGCATGTAATCGTATAGAGAGCTTAAACTTCAACCTTCTTTGATTGCAGTTCACATAGAGATATAGTGAGTTGGTTAATTTAGGTGTTTAATAGATTTCTATCTTAATTGTGGATTGATGTTAATATGGTATTAGTTCATCGAGAGGTGGCTCTTACTACGTTCGTGTTCTTGATTAATAAACTGGAATATTGAATTAAGTTGGAATAAAGGTTGGAAAATCAGAGGGAAGCTCATGGTGAAGTCATAAGTCTAATTCTCCATTAATTGTTTGAAATTCCGAATTCCGTTATTGGTGATTGTTTTGTGATAGTTTATTTCTTTATTAAATTTAGTTTTTTATATATAAATATAATTTAAATCCATTGAATTGATTAGTTTAATAAAATTAGGGTTAATACAAAATTGATAATTGTGAAGTTAAGATTCTTGATATTTTGTCCTCGTGGGAACGATACTTTATTCACTACTATATTACTTGTTGACCACGTGCACTCGCGTGTTTTTAAGCGTATTGATTTTCACCAACAAGTTTTTTGGCGCCGTTTTAGGGACAATTTAAGCGAGATTTTAATATTTGTTTTACAATATCGGTTTAATTAGTCGATTTTACTTAAACATTTTATTTTGTTTTCTCTATTTCGGAGTTTTTCGACATTGGGTTGTGCAAACACAATCTAAACATCCAGACTTGCTTCCTTTTGAGGACGACATTGACAGACGATTTCAAATGTTAAGTAAGTGGATTGAGGAAACAAGGAACGAATTCAAAAATTACGATAAGGAAAAAGCGATGGTATAGAAGACCGTAAAGCGTTGAGGATTTTGCCACACCTACGGTGGTCGATCTGCGATGAGAGCATTACTAGGCTGCGCAATAGCTGCGAACACTTTTGAAATAAAGCACAGGACCATTAGGATGATCTGAAGTCATATCATTTTGGGGAATGGCAAACGACGATCCGAATGAGCATTTGATCAGTTTTTTGGAAATGTGCGACATGTTCAAGTACAATGGGGTATCGGATGAGGCAGTAAGACTTCGCTTGTTCCCATTCACTTTATGGGACAAGGCGAAGAGTTGGTTATATTCGTTACCACCGGGTTCGATCACTACGTGGGAGGATTTGGCTCAAAAATTTCTTGCCAAATTTTTCCCACCGGCGAAGACTGCGAAAATGAGGAATGACATCACAATGTTTGAGCAGCTGTAATAACCCGAGATTTTCTATATAAAATAAATAAGAAATTTTGCGTATAAATTTTTTTTTTATTTAATGACGAGATTAAGTGTCAAGTAAAGTGAACGATAAATGCGAATACATTTATTACTTGAAAATTAGAAATAATTTTAGAATTATTAATTACCACAACTTATATGGTAATAAATTTACGTAAGTAGAAATGTTTTTATTAATTATTTTCCATGAAAACATGATTGGAAATAATATATGATGTGATAATTAGATTTATATAATAAATATTTTATTATATAAATTGTTCAGAATATTTAAGTTAATTATTTTAACTTGATTATTGATGATGTGTACGAAGAATAAGTCGGACATGAGATCAAACCACGGATTGGGATTGTGATCAAGAGATGAGAATAATAATATTATATTATTTTACAGTACCATAATTATGTCTTTGGTATGTGCTTGACGAGATAATATTGAGCAATGACGGTCAATTAGATCATAGCATATTACCGTCTTTGTGAAACCCTAATTATTAAACTCGGTTATGGGATATTTTACGGTAGTAGCGTGTATATGAAATTCTTTGTGAATAAGAATATCGGTAATTAGAAGAAACCCTAATTATCTGTTGTTATGCGTCGATAATTAGGACAAACCCTAATTATTATAACCCTAACAAGGTTGAAATTAGAAAGCGTAACTTGATTGTGTTAGTAACATACACGAGATAATTAAAGAACCACTAATGGTCAATTAGAAACCCTAATTGATGGCGTTGAGAAACCTAATTTTAATTCTAGGGTTTAATTTCGATGTTATTGTATAAGTGTTTTAATTTACCAAAGGATAGAAGTTAATTGGTAAATTATAAGAATTAAATCTAGTGATTAAATATTACATTTAATTGCCTTTTACAAGATTGCCCATACACTCTTAAACAAAGCCCAACCATCACCCATAACAAATCGAGAAGCAAGAATCAAGAAATTTTTGGCAAAAGGGTATAAGAACACTAAACCTAGAAATCCTTTGATCCAGATGTTATTTGATGCAATTGATTGTTTAAAGTTGTGTAATGGAATGTTAATTGATGATATGGGTTGATAAATCAAAGACCCATAACATCAAAGTGTGCAATTGAAGATTTAAGCAAGTATCCTACCTTTGCATTTTCTTTATGCAATGGACATGAGTAAGAAGTTTGAGAATTATTCTATTCACATACAGATTATATACGCTTTGATTATCAACATGTTAGCTCGGATATATATTACATTCATTGATTTCTATAAATGATTATACAAGTGTCCCCACTTGGATAATCATAGCATTTATTCACATGTTGATACACCTTTGTCAATTACCCGTATATATATGTTGAATTACATATTATTGTTGAGTAAGATTAAAACCTTGGGTTTAGAACCGAGGCATGTATGAACATCCCTATATGGGAAGATTTTTTGCATGGCGGATAGAGTGAAAGCGATGAATTTCGTTCAAGTTATGTAGTATTGATCAATCTGAGGAACAAATGGGGATTTGATCACCTCCGTGTACTAAGTAAGTTATGATTGGTTTGAGGATAGAATTCCGCTAAACCTTTTAGAAAATGAAAAGAATGTTTATAGTATGTTTCTTAAACCCTATTCAAGGTAGAGCGAGCCAAATTTAAAGAATTTGAAAGAGAGTTGTTATGTGAATTTTTTATCAAGCTGATTACTTCACAACTTTCAATTCGTTGTAGAAGTGTTATGTAAAGAGAATACTTATATTCTTTCAAACTTATATATAATTGCTATTACTTCTTTGGGCACTTAAATGCTCATCCTTGCTTAAATTAAATGTTTTCAGTTATGTATGAGTAACCTGAAGGCTCAGGCACGAACAAAGGAAAAGGAAAGCTGATCGAATAAGTGTGTATTATGAGTTAATGGTTATAGTTATATTGGTATCTATTCAAGTATTGTAAGGAATGTATTTAAAGGTCACGTACCTGGGGAAGTAAACTTTGATGTATGTATATTAAGTTCGAATGTATTATTATTTAGTATTATTCAGCTTAAAGAAATGGTATAGTGGAGAACCGAGTTCGGGTTTCAAGTACCTGGATTTGGGGTCGTCTTATAAGGATTCCGTCCCCGGAATCACCGCTTTAAAAACTCATATGCAGAAGGGTACATAGCATATAATCATTGTACGTAGATTTCGATTATACTTGATCGAACTGATCTTTAATTATTCATCATAACACTTGTCTATCCGATTAAGCGAAATATAAGATATATAAGTTATTCAAATAGCTTTGGAGTTACATTTTGCGGTTTGCCATTGTATCATCGGACCGTCATGTTGTAAACCCTCGGAGTTGCTTTCGTTGGAGTTCTTGGTTGAGTTTGGTCCTAAAATTGCTAACGTCCCCGCTTCTCCCCGTGAATTCGTTCCCGCCTCCATTCCCCTCGTGGATGAGTTCCTCACCTTATGCTCGGTCGATCCACATATGAAGCATCCTTGATCATCCTTGAGTTAGGGCGGTTGGGAGAGATATGACCCTCTTGCCCGCACTTGTAGCATACAAACTTGCCCTTGAGACACTCTTGAGTGATTCTTCCATGATTCTTGCAACCGCACTACACCTTCTTTATACCTTCCTTCTTTACTTGCATTTTCTCGGAAAAATTCCTCATTCTTTTTCACCCCTATTCCCCTACTACTTTCTATCTCTTCTTTGTTCCTCTGACTTGCTTTTGTTCTTCTTCTCCTTATGGTAGAGGCTCATGGCCTCACTTCCTGATCAAAGAATGATAGCCTTCTCCATGAGTCTTTGCAAAAGTATTGATTTGCAGATCTTGACACCTTATTAATGAGAGCGGGGTTTTAAGCCCGGCTCAAATCTCCTTGCCTTCCTAGCCTCTGTATCCACTTGATGTGGAGCAAACCTAGCCAACTCATTAAATTTTGCGGCATACTCACTTGTGATCATGTTATCTGCTTTAACTCCGGGAATCTCACCTCATTTCTAGGCGCATACTAACGGAGAGATAGTTTTGAAAAATAAATCCTTAAACCTATCCCAAGTAATTTCTTCTTCTCCGCCTGAGTCTTATTTGCCTCCCACCAAAAGTTAGCTTCCCTTTCATCATATAAGTGGCAAAAGCGGTCTTTTTGCCCTCATCTACTTTAGCGATTCTGACGCCTTCTCTATCTCGTTCACCCAAGTGCGGGCTTCTATAGGGTCATTTGATCCTCACGAATTCTGGTGGTCCTACTGACTTTAAAGTCTTTGAATTTTTCAGCGATTATGCATTTGGTTTTCATAATTGGTGTTCCCTATTTGCATAGCTTTGAGCTACCATGTTTGCAAAGTTTTGCATCGATTCTTTGTCGTTCCTGACATTAGTAGATTCTTCTATCCTTTGGTTTCGAGTTTAACGTCTTGGCGGCATTATACGGTTAAATAAAACCATAAATTATACCCTTACATTTTAAACCTTATTGCATAAGATTAATGTATTAAACTCGTTTCATTTCTCAAACTTAGATTCATATTCATTTATCGAATATTTACAAAGCACATCTGCTTTAATCAATGACTATCCCCTTTGTGACTACGAAAGCCGGGATTTAAAATCTTAACCAACATAAAAGTTAAAAATAGTTCATTACTTATCACACATATTACATACATAACCCATACTACTTATTTACCAAGCCTTTTCTCGGACATTCATTCGCTCGATGTCCTTCCATCCCACAATTAAAACATCCACCTTTCTTATAGTCGGGGAAGCGAGGAGAGGTGTGTCCTTCACGCGGATGTGTCGCTTGAGGCTCCATCTGGTCAATTTGGATTTTGAGCTTATCCTGCTCTTCCATTGTTTCCATTAACGCTTTGACGCATCAACTTTTCTATCTCCCACAACCTTTCCAATGAAGAAACCTTGTTCTTCAAATCTCGCACCTCCGTTGATGCTTGGCGGCTTCAACTTTAGTGTCACGAATCACTATATCATCAAATCCAATATTTACGGATCGATGCTACGTTTTTCAATGATAGCCACCTCGTCGATTTGGGTTCCTAGTGAGCTTCTATTTCATCTGTTGGCCTCGATATTAGCTCGGGGTGTGAATATGATCCTTCTTATTCCACATATCTTTCTCACTAGACATCTACATACATAAGTTACCACGATTAACATATAGTATATATACACGACAATCAAGAGTTCTATATCGTTGTCTCTTATTTTGATTGACGATAAATTTATTCAATTCTCATCAATGCCTATCTCTCTAGCCGAAAGGCGACTCCATCCACTCTGCATCGAATCGCATGAAGGTGATGACTAAAGCACAGCCAAGGTATATATCTCTGGTTTCTTTGGCTTCTATTTCAACCTTCAAATTGTCTTATCTGAATATCTCCTCTACTCCAACCTCCCTCATAACTCGGCTAACTCTATCCGTGCTTACAACATTCACACATATCATCACATGCTACCCAATACACCTCTCACAAGAGTAAAAGTTTTCAAATTGTGCTGAGGGGTCATATAGACCATGAACACATAGTTTTAACGGTATTCATACCATAAAACAAAACATTACGGTATGTTTACAATCACAAAGAAGGTAAACTACCATTAATAGTACTTTAGGTGATTAACCTATTGTACCCTAAATACGTCATGCATAACGTATTAATCATACCTAGCGAATATTTACGCCATTAGATTGGATCATTTATCCAAACAACATTGTTCACCTCGGTCTTATCATCTAGGATTCGCACCAAATAATTTGGTTCGGGAAATTTCTTCAATGAACACTTAGAGTTTTCATAAACATTAGTCTAATTGATTCAAATAGCATAGACTCATATCAATAATTCAATTCAATCGAATTATTTAGATGTAGCCAAACCAGTTGGCAAATTAAACTTTTGAAAACATTTTTGAGAATGGCGTCATGATGCCGTCATTGTATTAACAATCCGTTGAGGATGCTTAGTCATTGTATGACTTTGTCATAACACATCATACAATAGTGGAACAATGACTTGAGGTCAAATTCACACTAAGTATTCTGTATTTACATCTCCATCACATTTTATCATCTCTACGCACTAGGTTACATGGTACATGAGTGATAATTAAAACAAATTTTGATATTTCAAATCATTTGCGTCTAGCCAAAATAAGTAGCATAGATAGTACTTTAAACCGTTTCAAAAATGATTACGAATCTACATTTTTGTTTTCAAAAGCACATAGTGCGTATTTAAGCTTGATGTCAAAATTTTGAAGTTTAGCATAGCTAGGAGTTTAGGAAAACCTAACACCTTCACTAAAAATCATTTACTTAACAATCTATCATTCCTATAATCCATAACACTCCATTCACACAAAACTATACCCAGTTCATCAAACCACACTTATGAGTTCATAAATTGCCACAATCATATGAGTTTAAGAACTTATCCTAGTCGGACCTTTGGCGTCCATTCATTTGAGGGGTTCATAAACATTTCATATAATTATGAGTCAAGAATGTCTCATAGGTATGAGTTTTAAGAACTCGAACTTAATCTTATATTCTCTATCTATGACCTATCTACATTATACACGAGAATGGAGTCATCCTCTTAATGTGCATATAACAAATAGCGCGACCACGAGACATTTCAATGATTATCAGTGCCAGAAACTAAGTGGTTTTTACACAGACATTTCAATGATTATCAGTGCCAGACATTTCAATGATTATGAGTCCTCAATTGAATCCCCATCTAACACTAACCCCATTCTCCATACAAATTTAATTAGTATTTATAATTCTCTTACGGATGCGTACCAATTAATAGTACAATTCATACAACGCCAATCTTCTTTGTAAACTTTCCAATCATCAGATTGATTCCTTACGGGTGTCATAGCCTTTATCGGATCAGGGTGATCTCATCGTATATATTACGATTTAGTTCAATATCTTGATCGTTTTATTTTCGATCTCTCATAGCTACTTTCGGTCTTTTAGACTCAATCTATTCCCCACTTCTTTGTTTAACTTTATATATCGAGTTAGGGAACTCGTGTCTTTACACTCATAGAGATTCATCTTTGAATCTTATCGACCAACTAACTCTATATGAGTTAATACTTATCTAATCATTGCGGTTATTAGTCTCGGGTATTCCTACCTAAGCTTCATAACAATGACTTTGATACCAACTGTGGCGACCCCAAATCCGGTACTTGAAACCCGAACTTCGATTCTCCACGATACCATTTCTTTAAGCTGAATAATACTAAATAATAATACATTCGAACTTAATTTACATACATCAAAGTTTACTTCCTCAGGTACGTGACCTTTAAATACATTCCTTACAATACTTGAATAGATACCAATATAACTATAACCATTAACTCATAATACACACTTATTCGATCAGCTTTCCTTTTCCTTTGTTCATGCTTGAGCCTTCAGGTTACTCATACATAACTGAAAACATTTAATTTAAGCAAGGATGAGCATTTAAGTGCCCAGCAAGTAATAGCAATTATATATAAGCTGAAAAAATATAAGTATTCTCTTTACATAACACTTCTACAACGAATTGAAAGTTGTGAAGTAATCTGTACTGATAAAAAATTCACATAACAACTCTCTTTCAAATTCTTTAAATTTGGCTCTGGCTCTACCCTTGAATAGGGTTTAAGAAACATACTATAAACATTCTTTTCATTTTCTAAAAGGTTTAGCGGAATTCTATCCTTAAATCGTCGTAACTTACTTAGGGCACGGAGGGTGATCACCGGCCAGATTGTACCTGTATTGATCAATACTACATAACTTGAGCGAAATTCATCGCTCACTCTATCCGCCTTGCAAAAATCTTTGCATATAGGGATGTTCATACATGCACGGTTCCAAACCAGAAGGTTTTAATCTTGCTCAACAATAATATGTAATTCAACATATATATACGGGTAATTGACAAAGGTGTATCAACATGTGAACAAATGCCATGATTATCCAAGTGGGGACACTTGTATAACCATTTATAGAAATCAATGAATAGAATATATATCTGAGCTAACATGTTGATAATCAAAGCGTACATAATCTGTACAGGAATAGAATAATTCTGAAACTTCTTACTCATGTCCATTGCATAAAGAAAATGCAAAGGTAGGATACTTGCTTAAATCTTCAAATTCGTGCACTTTGATGTTATGGGTCTTTGATTTATCAACCCATATCATCAATTAACATTCCATTACACAACTTTAAACAATCAATTGCATCAAATAACATCAAATCGAAGGATTTCTAGGTTTAGTGTTCTTATACCCTTTTTGCCAAAAATTCTTGATTCTTGCTTCTGATTTGTTATGGGTGATGGTTTGGCTTTGTTTAAGAGTGTATGGGCAATCTTGTACAAGGCAATTAAATGTAATATTTAATCACTAGATTTAATTCTTATAATTTACCAATTAACTTCTATCCTTTGGTAAATTAAAACACTTATACAATAACATCGAAATTAAACTCGGTAATTAAAATTAGGGTTTCTCAACGTCATCAATTAGGGTTTCTAATTGACCATTAGTAGTTCTTTAATTATCGTGTATGTTACTAACTTACGATCGTTACGGTTTCTAATTTCAACCGGTTAGGGTTATAATAATTAGGGTTTGTCCTAATTATCGACGTCTACTGTGATAATTAGGGTTTCTTTAATTACCGATATTCTTATTCACGGTAACTTCATATATACGATTACTACTCGAAATATCCCATAAGCGAGTTTAATAATTAGGGTTTCACAAAGACGGTAATATGCTATGATCTAATTGACCGTCATTGCTTAATATTATCTGTCATCACATACCCGATTACATAATTATGGTGCTTTGTAAAATAATATAATATTATTATTCTCATCTCTTGATCACAATCCCAATCTGGGGTTTGGATCTCATATCCGACTTATTCTTCGTACACATCATCAATAATCAAGTTAAAATAATTAACTTAAATATTACGAACAATTTATATAATAAAATATTTATTATATAAATCTAATTATCACATCATATATTATTTCCAATCATGTTTTCATGGAAAATAATTAATAAAAACATTTAAACTACGAAATTTATTACCATATAATTTGTGGTAATTAATAATTCTAAAATTATTTCTAATTTTTCAAGTAATAAATGTATTCGCATTTATCGTTCACTTTACTTGACACTTAATCTCGTCATTAAATAAAAAAAAAATTTATACGCAAAATTTCTTATTTATTTTATATAGAAAATCTCGGGTTATTACAGCAGCAGAATGGGTAGTCACTATATGAGGCATGGGAGAGATACAAGGAATTACTCAGAAAGTGCCCACATCATGGATTGCCCAAGTGGTTACAAATGAACACATTCTATAACGGGCTACATGGAAATGTCAGAACTAGCATTGATGCGGCATCGAGCGGTGCATTCATGGCTAAGAGTTACGAGGACGCCTACAATTTAATAGAAATAATGGCGGCAAATAACTACCGATGGCCCCACAAGAAGATGATGACAAAAAAAAGCGGTGGGATCTTGGAATTAGATAGATAATGACTATCAAAACACGACTTTACGCATTATCAATGAAGTTTGATCGATGAATGAGAGGGTAAATTCGATGGTGAGGGCTCAAGTTCAACAAGTTTGATGAGTTATGGTAGTATGTGAATTGTGTGCGGGTGATCATCAAGCAGAGCAGTATGCAATAAATCCAGCATCCCTTCAGTTCATAGGAAACTACAATAGAATTCCGTAAAATACTTACCAAAACACCTACAACCAGGGGAATAGGAACCACCCAAACCTTTCGTGGAGCAATAATCAGCAAACTCAAGCTCCACGACCATCATATCCCCCTAGTTTTCATAGTCATCCGCAACAGACTCAACAGCAGGACAGGAAATCCGATGGGGAGGAAACATGGGCAAGGTAAATGACTAGCAACGATTTGGCTATGAAGAATCAAGTTATTGCTATCAAAAACAGAGAGAATCAGATAGGTCAAATTGCGTTGGCATTGAATAACAGACCACAAGGAACATTACCTAGCAACACCGAAAGAAATCCAAAGGGTAATCATGAGCAATGTCAAGCAGTTATGTTGAGAAGTGAAAAAACATCTCGGGGAATAGTGCGAGAAAATTCAACAACACGGAGGAAAAAGTTGATAGCGATGCAGCGATGGAGGTAACAAAAATGAGGAAATAAAGTTAAGCAATGAGCCGATTGTTTATCCTCCACCGCCATTTTAATGAGAGGTTCAAAAATAGAAATCGAGATAAGTAGTTCGCAAAGTTTTTAGGCGTGTTTCAAAAAACTCCAGATTAACATCCCATTCAGAGAGGCCACGGAACAAATGCCAGGAGTTATGCGAAGTTTATGAAAGGAATTACATCGAGGAAGAAGAAATGGGAAGAATTGAAATGGTGGCACTAATGAGAGTGTGTAGTGCGATTATTCTGAGAAGAAGCTTCCACCAAAACTCAAAGACCGGGGAGCTTTACTATCCGTGCACGATCGGGAAGATGTCGTTTAACAAGTGCTTATGTGATTTGGGGGTGAGTATAAACTGATGCCATTGTCGGTATACTCGAGAATTGGGTTTTGGCGCCAAAGCCTACTGAATATTTCATTGAAGTTGGCGGATAGGTTGGTCACATATATCAAGAGAGGCATTATAGAGGACATTTTGGTAAAAGTGGATAAGTTTATATTCCTGCGTAGACTTTATCATCTTTGGATTTCGATGAAGATAAGAACATCCCGATCATCTAGGGAGACCTTTCTTGGCCACGGGAAGGACACTCATAGGCGTGCAAAAAGGAGAACTTCTGATGAGGTCCAAGATCAAGAAATAAAATTCAATGTGTTCAAGGCCATGAAATATCCTACGGACGAGGAAGAATGTTATCGAATGGATTTAATTGAGCAAATTACCGGTGAAGATATTAACAAGAGTTTGATCAATGATCCGTTAGAAACAACCTTTATTGGGGATGAAGGAAAAAGCGACCCAAAATTTGTGGACTTATTACGAGATGCTAGACTCGATGCCAAGAGTTAGCGATTGAGAATGCCGGTTGAACCTACACTGCGAGGAGAGGCGGTTGAGAAAAATTGAAACCATCATTGGAGGAGCCACCGACATTGGAACTTAAGCCACTCCTAAACATCTCGGTATCGTATTTAAGCGATTTAAATTCTTTACCTATAATTATTTCTCTCTGACTTAACGATTTAAAGGAAGAAAAGTTCTTTGAGGGTGCTTAGGGATCACAAATCGGCAATTGGATGGGCGATTGCGGATATAAAAGGCATTAGCCCATCATTTTGCATGCACAAGATTACGATGGAGGATGATGCAAGTCCATCGATGGAGCATCAGCGTCGACTTAACCCAATCATGAAGGAAGTGGTCAAGAAGGAAATGCGAAATTATTGGATCGGTGTCATATATCCAATTTCCGACGCGGAAATGGGTAAGTCCGATTCATTGTGTGCCTAAGAAAGGGGAATGCGATAATTTGAGAATGAGGATAACGAGTTAATTCCAACAAGGGCGGTGATAGGTTGGAGGTGTGCATCGATTATAGGAGATTGAATAAAGGCAACGAAAGGATCATTTCGCTACCTTTTATCGATCAAATGTTAGGCGAGGTTAGCGGGACATAAGTTCTCTTATTTATTGGATGGATACTCGGGATATAATCAGATTGCCATCACTCACGAGGATCAAGAAAAGACAACATTTACATGCCCTTACGACACATTTTGCGTTTGAGGAGGATGTCATTCGGGCTGCACAGCTTTTGCATGACTTTCAGCGGTGTATGATGGCTATTTTTTGAGATATGGTGGAGAAGAATGTTGAAGTCTTCATGGACGGTTTCTCGGTCTATGGAGACACTTTTGACACTTACCTAGAGAATCTGGTCATGGTATTGCAGGGATGTAAGGACACAAACCTCATATTAAATTGGGAAAAATGCCACTTCATGGTTGAAGAGGGTATAATATTGGGCCATAAGGTGTCGACTCAAGGATTGGAGGTGGACAAGGCAAAGTTGGACACGATCGAGAAACTACCTCCATAGAGGCTCAGTTAAGGGTATAGAAGTTTTTTGGGGCATCTTTGGGTTCTCTGGGGAGGTTCATAAAAGACTTCTCTAAGATTGCAAAACCTCTATGCGGTCTTTTAGAGAAGGATGCTAGTTTCGACTTTCTTGTGGAATGTAAGTCGCGTTTGACCTATTGAAGAAGAAATTAACTTCTGACCCCGTGATAGTCATATGGATTTGGAAAATGCCATTTGAACTTATGTGTGATGCGGCGACTATGCGGTTGAAACATGTTTTAGGGACAAAGAAAGAGACAAGGTGTTTCACGCCATATACTATGCAAGCAAAACACTCTGAGAGACTCAAATGAACTACACTACCACGGAAAAGGAATTGCTTGCGGTGGTGTATCGTTCGACAAATTCGGGCATACTTGATCGGGACTAAGGTGATAGTCTACCACGGACCATTCGGCGATTCGATACCTAATAGCGAAAAAAAGATGCTAAACCATGCCTTATCGATGGATTCTCCTACTTCAAGAGTTTGATTTAGAAATTAAAGATAGAAAAGGGGACGGAGAATCAAGTTGCCGACCATTTATCAAAATTTGGACAATCCGGAGAAAAAGGATGAAGATAGATCTTGCGTTGATCAATGAGTCATTTCCGGATGAGCAATTATTTGGGTTGAATGCGAGAATTTTACGTGGTGCATGAGACCCATAAATTTTGTGGTAAGCAAAATGCTTCCCCAGATCTTACGACAACGAGAAAAAGAAGTTTCTTCACTACGTGAAGTGGTACATGTGGGATGAGCGGTATCTATTCAAGCAGTGCGCCGATAAGATGATTGACGATGTATCCCCTACAGCGAAGTCCACAATATACTGCAAGAAAGCCACTCATCGGCATATGGTGGACATTATGGGAGTGAGCGCGCTGCATGGCGAAAGTTCTTCAAATCGGGTTTTATTGGCCTACATTGTTCAAAAGCGCCCACCAATTTGTGAAAACATGTGATAGATGTCAGCGGGTAGGAAACATATCGAAAAGGAATGAGATGCCCTTACAAACAATTCTTGAAGTGGAAATCTTTGATGTATGGGGCATCGATTTCATGGGACCATTCCCCATCGTCTTTGAGCAATCAATACATTACATCTTTCGCGGTGGATTACGTCTCGAAATGGGTGAAGTTGCTGCGACTACCATCTAACGATGATGCAGGTGGTACTCAAATTCCTCTGAAGAATATTTTCACGAGGTTTGCACGCTTGAGAAAGCAATAATAAGTAGCGAAGGTAGTCACTTACGCAACAAAGCTTTTACCAGCTCTTTTGGCTAAGTATGGAGTCAACCACAAGGTAGCTCTGACATATCACCCTCAAACAAATGGGGCCGGTGAGGTGTCAAATAGAAGTTAAGAAAATATTGGAAAAAGTCGTAAATCAAAGTCGAAAAGATTGGTCACTTGGTTGGATGGCCTTACTTATGGGCATACCGATTTGCTTATAAGTCGCATGATAGGAATGTCACCATACCAACTAGTGTCTGGGAAGGCACATCACCTACCGGTTGAGCTACTGACACAAGGCCTCTTTGGGCATTCGAAACTAAACTTTGACCAAGCGGTTTGTAGGGAAAAAAGGTTGTTACTGTTGAGCGAGCTAGATGAATTCGACTTAGGGCATACGAGCGCTAAACTATATAAAGAAAATGTCAAAAAGTGGCACGACAAAAAAATTATGCCAAAAACTTTCGAATCGGGCCAATAGGTATTATTGTTCAACTCTCGTTTGCGGTTGTTCCCCGGTAAGCTAAAGTCAAGATGGTTGGGACCATACACCATAAAAACCGTGTTTCCACATGGCGCAGTTGAACTCTACAGTCGAAACCCAATGGAGACATTCAAGGTCAACGGTCAACGGATAAAGCAGTATTGGGGCGGAGATGCGAACTGGGATGCTGACAACATTACCCTCGCCGATGCTCCGTGACACGAGAGTCATCGTCGGGCTTACGACGTTAAAACTAGCACTACTTGGGAGGCAACCCATGTTCTACACTTTTGTGTTTCTTGTTTACTTTTTTTATTTTTAGGTAATTAATTTTCGTTGAATTCTTAGGTAAATTTGTATTGATTTGCAGGACAAATGAAAACATTCTACGCCATCCGGTAGCGGTACGCGTTCTCGATAAAAGAGGAAAAAGTGCGAAGGCTATTCTGAAGACCGAGAAAAAAGCGAGACCATGCGGTATTGGGGGCGCTACTTCTAGCAAACGGTCTGTGCGGTCACGTGGCGCTTTGAACCGGTGTGGGCGCGCCATCATACAGATCTCTTGACCCACTAGCGTGGACCGTGCTTCCAAAGCCCATTACAGTATTTGGCATGTTGCCTGTTATTAAAACTCGACTCGATAAAATTTGTGCATTTGTCTCCCCCTATACCACTTGGCGTGGTCGCAGCTGCGTTAATGTCGAGCGCCCGTCGTCTAAAAAAAAAACCGAGACCTCTCCTTAACCCAATCAAACTCCTTCACCTCTCCTTCACCAAATAAAATTCCACCACTTCTCTACCACTACATATTCCAACCCTCATTAAACTCACCAAGCATGACAACATCTCATAACTCCTTCTCTTCTTCAACTTTTACTCCATGGCTACCCCTTCACCTTTCATCTTCTAGTATTCAAGTCACGTTGGAATTCCTTCACCTATATAAACTCAAAACTTCACTCTCCCAATTCATATCAACTCTCCACTACATCCATTACATACCTTCAACCAATTACTTGGGAAACATACTCAAAGGGGAAGTCGAATAAGCATGAGGAATTACATCTCACCTCTTGTTTGCTCATCTTCTTCAGTCTGAATAATCAAGTAAGTAGGCAAAATTGGGTATTGGTGTTTGTTTACATAGTTTGGCTTGCAAGATTACACTAAGTACCCTAAGTTTGGGGGAAAAACTTAGCTCACCCACCAATTTATTCGATAAAACACTGAACCAAACCTTGAATCCATCCACTCCACAAACCACCATGTCATCCAACAAAAGACAGCGTCCATCCTCCTCCTCCTTGCTAGGCCTCAATATAACCACACTAGGTTTGTCGGTTGAGAGGGCAGCGGACCGATTCAAGATGACCTTCGACAAGAAAACATTGGTGCTCGAGCGTGGGTTGAAGCCAGAATGCTAATTTGGATGGCGACATGGCTTTGCAAATTGTGGAAGCGGAATTGGTTTTGATTGGTGAACAACCACTCCCGGTGGCAATTAACATAGTTAAAGTTTTTTACGCAAATGCAATGGAGCATGTCAATCATGTAGTCATGGTTTGGGGAAGCCGGTGGCTTTCACATAGAGGCTATTAATGAGTATTTCGGGTTAGAGGCACCGAGAAGAGGATAGATATGAAGATGACTTTGCCGAGCTAGGCGAATTGATTATTCGACTATGCAAACCGGGAACTCGATGGGCTATTCAAAGCGGAGCGAATGAAAAGATAAGTTTCCCACATTACGCCCTTAGTCGATATGGAAAAGCTTGGTATGCGTTTATATGTGCTCGATTAATGCCCTCGCGCCATCGGGCAAAAGTCACTAAAAGCGCGAGCTCGGTTATTGTATGGAATTGTACCACCACCATTTCCATTTGGACAACTCAATTGCTTTCTATAATGTTGATGTGGGAGAATGTATTCAAGAGTCCATTGGCCGGGTGCTTCTGGAGCACCTCTTGGTGGGTTGTTGCATGGATTTTTAATCAGCGACTTGTAGTAAAAGCGGGAGTGCGGTGGCAACCTCTAGAACCTATCCAACACCCCATGGCTATCATCGATCATGCAACAATTGAGAAGTATAAGGCTTGGGAAGGGCGAGATCACATCCACGTGGTGAAGGCTACATTATGATCAAACAACCCTCACCCCGGTGACAGTGGAGACCAAAGCGGAGCCACCACCCAGGGACTTCAAGGAATCAATTTCTTTGGTTGGCTCAGCGTCAAGATTTAATGCATGAGTACAATGCAAATGCATTTTGCACGCTTCTTGCGATCGTTTTCCAGCTTTGCAATCCATCTGCACCTTGGTTGTCATGCCTAATCCTCCCATTACACTGCATATCTTCCGGAGAATGACGATGAGCGATAACTTCGTTTGAGGAAGTCCTCTTGCATTTAATTTTTATCAATGAGGACATTGTCTTATATAAGTTTGGGGATTTAATTGTTTGGTTAATTGTTTGGTTAGTTGCATGCATTTTAAAATTTTGTTTTCATATCTAGTTTTGCATTTTAGAATAGGTATTTGCTTAGTATAAAAAAAAAAA
Source organism: Panax ginseng (assembly GCA_020205605.1). Classification (NCBI taxonomy): domain Eukaryota; kingdom Viridiplantae; phylum Streptophyta; class Magnoliopsida; order Apiales; family Araliaceae; genus Panax; species Panax ginseng. The sequence goes on along the minus strand of CM035136.1, from coordinate 36,426,265 downwards.
AAAAAAAAAATTAGTAAATAGTTTGTTTGCATATGTCCATTGGTGTCGCTTATTTACAGTTTATTTTGTGATGATGAGATTGTGAACAAGTTAACCAATATAGTATGGATTATTAAAACTATGATATAATTTACATTATGAATCGATTCTTGGACTTGTTTGAAATTGTTATAAAAGGGTAGCACTAATAATATCTTTGTTATTTGGTGGAGTTCAAATTGACACATAAAAAGTTTCTAAAGGATAATGCTAGGGTGAACTAGAAAATGACAAGGATAGGCGGTGAAGGCTTAACTTAGGCAAAAACCTAAGTTTTGGGGAATATATGTGGGATATATAAGCTTGTTAAAAAAAAAAAAAAGAAAGAATGAAACATGTCTTGAGTCTTGTGGTGGGTTGAGGAGAAACTAACTCTTTTATAAACACAAGCGTGAGATGGGCGTAAAGCGCACTCACCAACCATCTATATTCAAAAAAAAGAAAAAAAAGGGAAATAATCATGGGAAAAAGCAAAAAGCCCGTGTGAAAAAAAAAAGAAAAAAAAGAAAGTATAAGTATCTGCATGTACCCTTGAATTTGGTTGAGTTTAATTGTAGTTGAGTCGTACCTATCTTTGAGATTTTTAAGTTTGCCTTTGTATGATTCCTTCTAAGAAGTTGTTTATGTATTGAATTTGGGTAAAAGTATCGGTTATCTTAGATGTTGATCACACACACGCATACTATACCGGTGATAATTGTTCAAGAATTGAGAATTAATATGTAAGTGTGGATTGGTTTTGATAATTTGTATTGTAGAGTTGCTTTTTTCTCTACGAGGTAGATGGGATAAGTTAGTTTATGCGATGTTGTTGGATTTTTAGATATTTAGATTGTTATTGCATTTTGTTGCATTGCATTATGCTTGAGGACAAGCAATGATTAAGTTTGGGGGAATTTGATGAGTAGGTTTATAACCTACAATTTAGGTTCGTTTAGCTTGATATATTGTTAGTTTTTGGTAATTTCATGTTACTTTTGATAGGTTATTTGCTTGTTGCAGGATAATACATGGCCTTAATCAAAGTGTGGCAATTGGAGGAAGATTTCAAGGAATTTGAATGTTTTTGACTACATAGCGGCTTGGTAGTTGTTGTCTTTTTATGGAATCATGGTATGGGGCGTCTTTGAAGCGAGAAAAAATTCTTGGGTCGAGAGAAGCATGCATTGTGCTTTGTCTTGTCGTGTGTAAGATGGTAGGAAGGCGTACTGCGTCGAGGATTCTTTGGCGAACTTTCTTTGTTGGGCTAGAAGTTGGGCTATGTTGGGAACTAATAATTTTTTATGTAATGTGATAGTAGTAGGAGTGTATGTGTGGGAGTTTTTGAGCAATGTGTGGTTGATTTTGAAAAGGTTTCATGTCTCCATTTGGGTTCTTACTTGGGGAGTTAGAGTTGGATTAGGAGAAGTGTGGGGTGATGTGATATCTTTTTATCTTTGAGTTTGGAGAATCGAGAGAACATATCATACAACACAGGCATAATTCAAAAGCAATTTCAAGGATTCAAGAGCAAAAGCGTTGGAGGAGTAATTTTTTGAGAGATTGTCACGGCGGTTGCAAATCGAGGCTACGTGAAGGGGTTTTCATAATTCTTCTTCTCTTTCATTTATTTGTAATTGGAAGGATGTTTTCAATAAATTATTGAGTTTTTAATTCATTTCGTTATGAACTAATTTACTTATTAGACTTGTGATGGATCCTTGGGTGAAAGCGATGATTTTATAACTTTGATTTCCAATTTAATAAGATATTTTCGGTTTATCTATGTTAATTTGGCGTGAATTTATGAATTGCACGATCAGCGATTCTTTGTGGATTTGAAAGGAATCGAGAGAGGAGATTGAATCTAGACCTAGTTAATATAGCATGTGTCATGAATTTTTTGTCGATAGCGATTTGTGATTATTGTTAAGGTAGAGATACGCTTGATATCGCATGTAATCGTATAGAGAGCTTAAACTTCAACCTTCTTTGATTGCAGTTCACATAGAGATATAGTGAGTTGGTTAATTTAGGTGTTTAATGATTTCTATCTTAATTGTGGATTGATGTTAATATGGTATTAGTGCATCGAGAGGTGGCTCTTACTACGTTTCGTGTTCTTGATTAATAAAGCTGGAATATTGAATTGAGTTGGAATAAAGGTTGGAAAATGGAGAGGAAGCTCGGGGTGAAATCATAAGTCTAATTCTCCATTAATTGTTTGAAATTTCGAATTTACGTTATTGGTGATTGTTTTGTGATAGTTTATTTCTTTATTAAATTTAGTTTTTTTTTAATATAAATATAATTTAAATCCATTGAATTGATTAGTTTAATAAAATTAGGGTTAATACAAAATTGATAATTGTGAAGTTAAGATTCTTGATATTTTGTCCTCGTGGGAGCGATACTTTATTCACTACTATATTATATTACTTGTTGACCGTATTGATTTTCACCAACTTGCGTAATTTTTTCAAGCGTATTGATTTTAAGCATGAGAATGATGACAATGATATAAGCATTAATCAAACGAAATCAAGAATAAATATTAAAGACATTAAATTTATCCAGAGTTTAAAAATATCTAAATTGTCAACATGATACTGCTTTGTGGAGTAAATTCAATAATAATATTCATGTCTCAAAAATAATTTGGACAGAAAAGAAATATATTTTTCGGGTGAATAGTAACCCGTGAATAGTACCCCGACACGAAAAGTGCCCCAAATACCGGAGTGAATAATACTAGAATGAATAGTAATCGGGTGAATAGTAACTCGTGAATAGTACCCCGACACGAAAAGTGCCCCGAATACCCGAGTGAATAATACTAGAATGAATAGTAATCGGGTGAATAGTAACCCGTAAATAGTAACTCATGAATAGTATTCCGGTAATAATATCCAAATATTATCAATCACTTAATAATATCATAATCTAATATTATTAATATTATAACAATATTTTAATCATTTCTTAAACTTATAAATAATTTATTTTAATTATTTACACTTTACTAATTAATGCATTTAATCATCCAAAAATGCTAAACTCACAAGATTTCATCACCAATAACCAAAACCCTCATCAAAAATCTGTATATACCTTATATAGGATTCCCAAGCCATAAAATCCTATTTTTCAATTTTGTTACTTCACACAACATATTTAATTCATTTATTCATAACTAGTTTATTTTTATGAAAAATACCAAATCAGTCCCAAAAATATTTCTTTTCTGGGATTTAGCAGAATATAGTCCTATATTGAATATATATTTTTCTCAGAATTTTTAAAATTCATTTACTATTTTTCATATAGCCAAAACTGACGAATATTTAGACATTTAACATAAACTATACTTTTGTCCAAAAATTCCGAAATTTACAGAGTATACTGCTAATATATACATGTACTCACAATAAAACTTTTACCAATTTTGGAGTTAACTACAAGGAGTTATAAGAGTTTACTTTTAAAATAGTTTTTTCCCATAATATTCATAATTCTTAATCTATACATCCAAAAATTGCCATTTTTGGACACAATCTAGAAAAGTCATCAAATTATCATTTTCAATTTTTCTAGAATTTTTGAGGGTCAAAAAAATTACAAAACTACCCCTGACAAAAATCCCTTACTTACAACAGTTGAACGAAAATAATATTCCTTACGAATATTGGACGAAAATAATATTACTTACGAATATTAAACGAATATAATGAATATTGAATGATAATAATATTCATACGAATACGAAAAAATAATATCTCTTCAGAATATAAAAAAATAATAACCCTTACCTCAGAAGAAGACTGGATACTGGATTAGTGAAGTAGCAGACTACTCTTCTTTTTTCTCTATATAGCTTCTCTCTCTATAGCTTCTCTCTCTATAATTGCTCTTGTGAGTCTTAGTGAATTGGTGAGAATGAAGAAAGAATGAGCTTCTGTTTATAGGAAAATATAGTTTCAATAATTGAACATTTTGGGGCTCAAAATATTACAGTATAATATCTTCCTCTTTTTCTTCATTTTTAATTTAGTCCTGCAAATATTATCAAACTTGCACCACCTCCCCTAATAGTAAATCATGTGACTCAATAGTTCTAAACATGTGAAAAAATTAATTATAGTATAGGACCTTCAACTATACCTCCATTTTTAATTTAGTCATGCAAGTATTATCAATCTTGCACCAACTCCCCTAATAGTAAATCATGTGAATCAATAGTACACACATGTGAACACATAGTTATTTAATTGCTCATTTATCTGGTTAATTACCCGATTGGTCAATATAACCTCCAGACATCAATTATTATCGAAATAAATGTCAATTTCCACTAACACTAATAATTCCCACAGAATGGAACTATCAATTTCATCTTTAATCAACACGAACTTATTCATCATTAATATTATAACTCACAATATTTAAGAACCAGGTCGTTCCCAGGAAAGAGGGGGATTTCCAATAAGGATTTCTCCCTATTGGCGCGCAATTAGATTATCTAACCACTCCTTGACAGAACTTCTAGACCTTGTCAATATTGCAAATAATAATATGAATAACTTTATTGTCTCAATTACTGATTTAATAATATAACATATTAGGTAGATGATATTATGACAACAATTGAATCAATAATATGAGATATATGATGCAGCAATTACTGTAGCAATAATTGAGTATAACTGAGTGACTTCTCACGTAAGCATCAATAATCAATACAGTGTGCTACTATGCAACCACACATATTACTATACTTTTACTACTGAGTAGTTCAACAGTTTTAACGGTAACACTTTCGTCGTTATTTTTATAAAAAGATCTTTCTGTCGTTTTCTAACTAAGACAATACTTCCGTTGTGGGGTCCACCAATGATTGTGTCGTCGTACGATTATTCCCTGTTAAAACGAATATTCCCCGACACAACGAATATTTTATAGTGCAAAGGTTCAAAAATATCCCTAATGTTTATACGGATGTTTCACTTCCACCCTAAACTAATTTTTTTTCCAAAAGTACCCTTAAAGTTTCAAAAAGCAGGTCACTCGTGCCCACATATAGATTAACGAGAAGACAAGCAGGGGTTAAAATGTGATGGCGTGGCGAGCTTAAATATAAAACATATTCTAAATAAAACAATATATATCATTTAATCAAAACAAAAAAAATACTAAAATACAAAATAAAAAAAGCCTAACATATTTACATCATTTAATCAAAATAATAAAATTCAAATTATTTTGTTAACTAATCAAAACAACTAATTAAATAAAATAAGTTGTATAACATATTTACATCATTTAATCAAAATACTAAAATTCAAAACATAACATATTTACATCAAATGCTAATTAAAAAAAATATTAAAATACTAAAAAAAATCAAATTAAAAAAATACTAAAATTCAAATTATTTTGTTAATTAATCAAAACAACAAAATTTTAAATTACATCATTAAAGTACTAAAATCATAATAATAAATACAAATTGATATAAAATACTAATTGATATAAAAATATTAACGTTATTTAAAATTATTATGAAATTAAATAACGTTAATACGTTAATGATTTTACGTTATTTAAAAATATTATGAAATTAAATAACGTTAATAGTATTGTGAAATTAAATAACGTTAATAGTTATGAAATTGATATAATTAGTATTAAATAAAGTTAATATTTTTATATCTTTTAGTATTTTATATCAATTAGTATTTAGTATTATGATTTTAGTATTTTAATGATGTAATTTGAATTTTGTTATTTTGATTAATTACCAAAATAATTTGAATTTAAGTATTTTAGTATTTTTTAATTGGATTTTTTGTATTTTTAAATTAGTATTTTAGTATTTTTTTTTAATTAGTATTTGATGTAAATATGTTATGTTTTGAATTTTAGTATTTTTATTAAATGATGTAAATATGTTATACAACTTATTTTATTTAATTAGTTGTTTTGATTAGTTAACAAAATAATTTGAATTTTAATATTTTGATTAAATGATGTAAATATATTATGCTTTTTTATTTTGAATTTTAGTATTTTTTTGTTTTGATTAAATGATATATATTGTTTTATTTAGAATATGTTTTATAGTTAAGTCTGCCATGTCATCACATTTTAACCCCGTTTGTCTTCTTTTAACGGCAGGGGAACGGGTGACCTGCTTTTTAAAACGATAAGGATACTTTTGAAGAAAAAAATTAGTTTAGGGTGGAAGTGGGACATCCGTGTAAACATCAAGGGCATTTTTGAACCTTTGCCCATATTTTATATCAACTTGCTTACTTTGTAAAATTTTCAAATATCATCCTTAACTTTAAACTTTTATCAATTTAACTATTTACCAAAATAGAAAAATTGAATAATTTTATTTCATAAAATTCGGGATCTCACATCGGAGACCATTGAAGATTCAAAGTAGGAGCAAGGAGGGAGCTTCAAATCTATAGACAATAGATTATATCTCCTCATCTTCTTCTATCTTTGTCTTTTATTATTTATTCAATCGTGGATTCTTAGTTTTAATTCAATAACCATGAACTAATTCTTTGTTTGAGTTTACAATGGATCTTATTGTGTAGTTTATTTTAATATGCTTCGTTATCAATTATTATGTTCTCGTGAGGATTGTCTATTGTGATTTGGACTTAATTGCATAATTGCCTACCTAACAATTACCGTGATAATCTATATGAACTAGAGACATGAAGTATTGATTTAGATCTTATCATGATAACATGTGTTTGTGATTTCTGCATAAATGGAATTCATGATTCGTGTTTAGGATAGAGATATGCATTTATGCCATATGTAATCTTATAGAGAACTTGTGCTTTAAATCCTTTTTAATTATAATTCACATAGAGATATAGTGGATTAGTTAATTAGGGTGTCTTGCTTAATTCTATCATCTGTGGATTTAAGTGAGTATGGGGATTATGCATCGAGAGGTGGTTTTATCTGCTTTAGTGTTCTTGATTAACAATTCAGGATAGAGAATAATTGATGAGAAGTGTGTTAACTTAAATGAAGCAATAAGTGAAGTTGTGATCTTAAATCTCCGTAAACCTAATATGTTTCTTCCACATATTTGTTTGGAATGTACTGTTCGGGTAAAAGGAGAACATCCTTTACTGTAGGTTGGCTAGAAGAAGTCGAAGAATTACTGGGTTGAGTATTTAGACTCGGGAATTCTGTATAATAGAGATTAGCTCGCTTCTACCGCCTCGATAATGGCTACTCACGACCTCTACTGGTCATTCATGCAAATATTCTCTGGTTAGAAAGTCCGGTAAAGAATTATGCTTTCCATTGATATATTCAATATCAAAGTCAAATACGGATAAAGTATTTATATTTTTGCAAAAAAGGATATAAATCTTCAACATGCAATAAATATAAAATTTCATCATTATTCTGTAAAGGAACAGCATGTTCAAAGGTCTTAATAATTCTTTTACTGATAAAATCAAAAGTTCCAAATTTATAAATTATTTCTGGTTTGATTTTAGGAATGGTCCATTTATCTAACGATTCCTTGACATCCTGATAGACAATAAGTTCGGTTGCTTCTAAAGTAGAAGCTAAAGCATTGGCTACAGTTGTTACGGAAGAGGTAGAAAAATCAGTCATTTTTCAAAGTGATCATATATGCATAATTTATAAGTAATATATTCATTAATATGACAATAAACTAATCATGGCTTTGATACCAAAGGGGGGGGGGGGCAGGATCGGGAAGGATATTAAACAAGCACGTCTGTCAATGATTTATAAAGGATAAAAGCCACAACGCCATAACACGGATAAAGGCAAAGTCCTAAAACACGACTTGGGTGACGTTCCACTTAATCAAATATCAACCATATTCTGTTTTGTCTGATAAAATGGCATGAATGTTTAAAGGTATATTAAATACATATTAGCAGATAAATTATTACATATATGATCTCATAAAATTCTTTGTTGATTTGGGGTCTTCCCAAAACTATAAGCCAAATGAGTTTCTTCACGTATAGCGTTTTTAGTTAAAACAACAAATTGTTGATTTGTTGGTATTCTAAAAAATAAGAACGATTATGATTATTTGTTGCAGTCTGATATGCTGTTTTATAATGATTACTATTATTAGTATGATAATCTAAAAGCTCAAGCAAAGAGACATAATAATTAACAGAAGCAATAATTAAAACTTACAGAAGAGCTTTGCAGATCTTCAAACTTCAAACTTATATATATTCCAAATATTTTACAAGAGAGAGAGAGAGAGAGGATACAGAGAAAACGTAAAGAAAATTCTACCTCAACAATGGGTGAGGTATCCCAATTTATACAAGAAAGAGGATAAGAAAGGATCAGGCGTGTCCTTGCTAGTGGAGTCGAGAAGTAATCCTTATCTTTCCTTCTTTAACTCTCAGCCGTAGGAAGTGGTTGTCGGTTGAGTGGAGCATTATTGCTGACAGCTGGCGTCGTTTTCTGATAAAAGAAGGGGCAGCTGGTTATACTTTTCTGCGGGTGGAGACACTGTGGTTGTCTTTTTCTGATTATTGATGCTATAGTGGAGAATAGCTTTATGCTTTTCCTTTTCCTTTTTTGTCTTGCTCCATCTTTTCAGAAATCATGGAAGTGAGGGAATCCCAGAAATCTCCCATAGTGGGTTCTGGTTCTTGACTTTCTCTGGCTAAGACGTTGAATTGATTGTCATCCTGTTCAGATTCTTCATCGCTAACTGTTTTCATAGAAACATCATCCTGAACTAGGGATTATAGGAATTGATTTTTCATATAATCCATAGTCTTGACTATTAGTTCAGTTTCAGTTAGATTTGGAAACTTCTGTTTTAAATCTGCTTGGATCCTGACAAAAGGATTGGTGGTGTTGTTGGTTTGGAAGGCTTTGAGGGATAATATCTAGACAAGCCTAAGTATGATTCTTTATGGTTTTGAGAAGTTCTGGTAGAGTAGGATTAAGTCCTTTATCCCACCACTTGGTAAAAAAAACCCTTTTAAGACGGGGAATTTTATTCTGATAGTCGCATTGGAAATCCCATTTCCATATCCAAGGGATACTGAAACGGATTATGAAATGGGCCAGTAATTTGAGCATGGACAAATCTTTATTTACTGGTATATGGGCATAAGCTATTTGCCATTCTTTGAATGCTGTTTGGACTGATTCTGGTAAAGTTTCAATAGTAATACCAAATTTATCCCACCAAACGAAAAACCAGTTTGGGAATTTCATTTTTAGGGACATCGGGACAGATACGGATAAACCAACTATGATTATGAATATGATTCTGGTAATAAAATATCTGCGTAAAGGAATTAATATAATCCCAATAGTTGTATCTGGTTTCGGTTACATGACTAGATTCAACAGTACGGGTAGTATGAGGATTAATACCCCAATTAGTAAGAGGCATGATGCTCTTGATAGTTGTTTTGTTGTATTGGATTGGACTGGTTGGCTTAGTAGGATCATGAAGCGTATGCTTAATGTTTATAGATGTTGTTTCAATGATAATTTTCTCATAAACATAGCGATACTTTAGATGCAAATTCAATACATCTATCAATTGGAATAATAGTTCCATTGAAAATATTATGTCCAAGAAATCTGATTTTAGTTTGAAAAAGTTTCATCTTAGGGGCAGAAACTACCAAACCATTTTTTATGATAACATTTTTAAAAATATTTAAATGTTTAATATGCTGGTCGATGGATGAAGAGAAAATTAAAACATCATCAATATAATAAATAATAAATTCAGTGAAAGGATTAAAAATCTCATTCATGATATGTTGAAATTCTGAAGGTCCATTTTTGACACCAAATGGAAGAACATTCCATTCATAATGACCAAAGGGTACTGTAAAAGCAATTTTATAAGTATCATGTTCTCTAATTTGTATTTGCCAAAATCCTGATTTCATGTCAAATTTAGAGAAAATAGTGGCATCATGAAGTCTGTCAAGAAGGTCCTTTTTATTCGGGATTGAATATCTAATCCATTGAAGGGCTTCATTAAGCGGTTTATAATTAATAACGAGTCTAGGAGTTCCTCGTTCAATTTTTGAATTTTTATTGACATAAAAAGTTGTACAACTCCAGGGAGAAGTACTAGGTTTTATCAATTTTTTCTGTTTAAGAGACTCAATTTCAGTTGTGCAAAGAAGTAAATATTCCTTTTTCATTTGGCTAGGTCGAGACTTAGTGGGAATATTCTTCTCATTAAAATTAGGGATATAAGGAAGAGAAATAATATGTTTCTTCCTATTCCAGAAAGCATTAAGGACATCACTACAGATTTCGACTTGAAGAGTCTTATAAATTAATTTTATTTTTTCCTGTAAGGAAGGCTGAAGAATTCTCTGTTCTATAGTGAGAAATTTTATTTCTTTTTGAATAAAATTAATTAGCTTTTCTTTAGAATAAATCATGTGTTTAACTTGATTTAATTCCTTAGTATAAGGTTTTGTTATAAATTCAAAAACAATATGTCTGTTGTTAAGAGTAGTATGAATACCTAAAGTATCAATTTTTGAAATAGGCATTAAAAGACGCAAGAAAGGGGTGCCTAAAATGATACTCTGATTCATATTACGGATAAGGACAAAAGAAGTAGGTAAACATAAATCTTGATTACAGATTAAGGCTTCAGGAATTTTATATTTAATATTCATAGTATTTTCACTTGCATTGGTTAAAGATTGAGTGGTTTTCTGGAAGTATCTAGTAGGAATTAATCCTTCCTTGATATAGTTCATGTCAGCACCACTATCAACTAGGGCAATGGCATCTTTAATAATAAAATCCGGTTTAATAACAAAAGTAATTCTGATATACCATTTCTGAAAGACTACTTGATTTATAAGAATTAAATAATGTTCAGAAGACTCTGGCTTATCAGAAGATTCAGTTTTGGAGGATTCTACATGATTATCCTGTTTATGGTTTAGCTGTTGTTTAATATTATTTAAATCCTGAAAAATAATAACATTAGTATTTTGTAATTGTTTTATTTTTAGATTTTAAATTATTTATTTCACCTTTGAGGTCCTGGATAGTAGTGGGCTTTTCAGTAGAGAAACGTTTTGAATACGTTTCATTACTTCTCTCATGCTATATTGTTCGATGGGAAGAGTTTCTTCAGTTTTGTGATTATTATAACAGATTTCCAAAAATTTTAATTCAACTTCTGGATCTTTAATCTGGTCTGCTAAGTCGAGAAGGGACTTTTGGGTTAAGACATTGATACTGGGTCCTCCAATATCTAAACCATTCATTTCAACGTTAGCTTTCCAATAGTCAGCTTCAGTAGTCGTATTACAGTTATTTTTAATAGTACAAGCTTGACATTGATCCTTACCAGAATCACTGCTAGATAAACAATTAAGAATTTGTTGTTGAATGTCTTCTTCAATGGACATTTCATTAAGTTTCTGTTTCAATTTTGATTTACATTTATTAGCAAAGTGTCCTGTTTTACCACATTTATAACATTGGATTTTAGATTTATCTTTTTTACTACTGTTCTTTCTCTTCTTAGTAGATTTTTTAGGGGTTTTATTCTTAGAAGATTTCTTAGAAGAACGTCTTCGGTAAGGTCTAGAAGGCTTCGAACTCTGCTATTTTTTAGCCTTATGGGGATACTGTAATTTTGTATCATAAGAGAATTGGTCACAAAATTCTCCTATCTCATTTCTTTTACTGAGATTCTATTTTTTCATTAATTGTTGGAGTTTCATATCATTACATAACGATAATCATTCTTCGATAATTACTAAAATAAGATGGCCATAAGAATACTGGTCATAAGGGATACTCATGCGATCATGTTTATCTCTTAATTTTTTACGGACTTTTTCAGCAAAGAAAGTTGGGAGGCCGTTAATAAATTTGGCCTTCAAATGTTCACTGTTAGCATCTGCCCTTTGCATGACTTTCATGAGAAAGACATCCTTATACCATCTAAAATGGGTCAAGGAAGGGCAATGAAGGTTCTGTAAGAGTTCTCTACTCCTATCAGTATTCATAAGTCCTGGTCCAACAAAATGATGAAGAACTGCTTGAACGAGAGTGTAACGAGCATCTTCTCTTTTGTTTATAAGTTTAGTAATAGGATCTGTTTCATTCTTATAGGATTGAAGAATTTCAGTTCTCTGATTATCATTAAGTACATTATCCCACCATCCTTTAAGAATGTCGGTAAATCCATTTACTAAGAAATGGCAGATTTGATGGTCAGTATTATCATTCTATTTACAGACTATTGCATACATCATGATATGATGAACGGTCTCAAAAATTTGATATTTTGTCTTACCATCAATATTCCATTCGTAAATGGTTTTACCATGGTAAGATTTTTGAGAATGAAGAAAGTCTTCTTCATACAGAATATCTTGAGGAGTAGGTCTGGGATAATAGTACCTACTAGGTCCAGATAAAGCCATTCAATTAATAGGCTTGTGACTGTAAGTGGTTTTATTAATATTTTGCATCTCCTGAAAGTTATTCTAGATTTCAAAAATATGAATAGGAGAAATAAAATCGGAATCTTCTCTTTCGATATAAGTATTATTATCACTATGTAAAGAGGGCTGTCCAGACATCATGTTAATCTGAGACGTGGATGCAGTAGTTGTAAGGTTTAAGTCTTTCATTTTATTTATAAGATTATCAATAAACTCATTATTAGATTTAGAAGATTTCATTTTAAAATTACTAACTTCTAAGGGTGGTTTAATGGTTACAGGTTGAAGATCAAGCTTTTGAGGAGTGACTTGACAATTATTATTAATAGAATTAATTTTTTCTTCTATCCTAGTTAACTGTTTTCCTACAGTTTGAAGGAATAAATTTGTATAATTATTCTGTTTAGACAAGGGTAAAATATCTTTTATTTTTACCTCTTCATGTTGATGGGGTGTTTCAGAAATATCAACATACGGATTGATAACTAAGGGTTTTAAATTTTCATTTCCTGAGCTAAGCTCAAGAGACTTAGGAGGCGGATGGATAGATTGTATTATATTACCATTTGTGGTAATCCAATCCTTCTGGATTCTAGTTAAAACATGCAGTTGATTTTCAGTGTAAAATTCTGACTTTGAAATAAAATCATAATACCATTTAACGAATGATAAAATACACTGGTTCTTATTCATATAAGCATAATAATTAGCTTTAATTTCTGCTAATTTATCACTATTATGATTCTTAAAATACCAATTTCTAAAATTCTGGTATTTATCCTGCATGAATTCCTGATTTAAACATTGACGAATTTTACTATTTGGAGAAAAATCCATTAACATTCAAAATTCATATCACTAGTAGTTGGACTATAAGGTCTTCTATTTTGAGGAGTATTTGTTTCATAAATACCATGAGGTATTTGATTCTCAGAAATATGAATTCCTCTAATTAAGTCTTCATTTTTGATAGACTCATTACTGGGATTTTTAGACTCTTGATAAACAGATTCTAAGGGATCTGACACAGATTGTCTAGATGATTCGGGAAAATCAATATTAGAAGAGACATTATTAATAGATCGACTTCAGGTAAAAGGTCTTTGGAATTTTAAATAAATATTTCCATTACAAGTTTGGACAACATCCTCAATGGATTGTGTAATTATTGGTCTGGTAGGAACGACATTAGTAATTTGCCATTATTTTGGGAAAGTAATTTCTTCCCAAGGAATCATTCTGGGAATAGCCATGCACTTGACTACTAAAGAGATTAGTGTTAGGACAGTGTGTCCTTGTTAACTTTGTTTCCTGATATAAGGGTTTAAAGTAGTTAAAACTTTAAGATGAATACAGAATAATATGGCAAAAGGAGGAGATCCTGGTAGATATTCATAGCCATGAGATATTATTCTCATCTCTAAGACTTTTGACAAATTATTATCAGTTAAGGCCACATTTAAATTCGGATAAATATTGAAATATACTGGTCCATGAGCAAGGCTAGTTTCAATAGCTCCCATAAGAGAAGCTTTCCAGTTGAGACACCTACCATCTCTGAGTGTGCATTGAATACTGGTATTTTGGCCAATTAAAGTCAAAGGCTTAAAAGCTACTTGGACAAGTCCTATATGAACATATTTATATTTTTGCAAAAAAGGATATAAATCTTCAACATGGAATAAATATAAAATTTTATCATTATTCTGTAAAGGAACAACATGTTCAAAGGTCTTAATAATTCTTTTACTGATAAAATCAAAAGTTCCAATTTTATAAATTGTTTCTCGTTTGATTTTAGGAATGGTTCATTTATCTAACGATTCCTTGACATCCTGATAGGCAATAAGTTCGGTTGCTTCTAAAGTAGAAGCTAAAGCATTGGCTACAGTTGTTACGGAAGAGGTAGAAAAATCAGTCATTTTTCAAAGTGATCATATATGCATAATTTATAAGTAATATATTCATTAATATGACAATAAACTAATCATGGCTTTGATACCAAAGGGGGGGGGGGGGGGCAGGATCGGGAAGGATATTAAACAATTAAATATTTTCAAAAATGTTATTATTATTAAATAATTCCTTATGAGAACGATACTCTACTTTCACTTTATTACTTGTCGACCACGTATACTTGTGTGTTGTGCGTAATTAGATTTTACCCAACACAATGTCAGTGACAGGTGTGCAGAAAATTTTGAGTGTCTACAAGTATCTTATATATAATGAATTACACTTTGACTTATTCCTTAAGACTCTTAGAGTATATCAAAGGGTATGCTTGGGTGTAATAAGTTATATATGGAGTTAATGAATGACCAATAAAGAATCTACCACTTCTAGTAAAAGAAGAGAAATGTCTTATGTGATTCGATAAATGACAACCCAAGAATCCTTGGCCAAGGTGGAATGAAATTAGAAAGTAGTTTTTAATTTGCATTCATTAGGATTTGTGCATTTAGGAATCAAAATACATATAATTAAATAAAATAAGACTTGACAGTAATTCCATGTCTTATATTTAATTGGGACATTGTATGGTGGAAGGATTGAATTGTACGGTTGTAAGACCCCAAATTTTATGAAATAAAAGTATTCGATTTTTTTATTTAGTAAATGTTTAAATTGATAAAAGTTTAAAGTTAAGGGTGATATATATAAAATTTTCAAAATAAGCAAGTGGCTATAAAATACTTATTATTGTCGGGGAATATTCATTTGGTCGTGAAATATTCTTTCATGTAGAATATTAAATGCAACGGAGGCGACCATTCTTGGGCCCCATAATGAGAATAAGCTATCGGATGAAGAAAATGACAAATTTGAGTTTTTATAAATAATGGCGTAGTTGTTATCGTTAACTTTGTTGGAATACACGGTGCTTAAAAATCTGATGTCTGGCGTAGAATTGACGATAGCACACATTATTGCACAGTATTTTTTTCAAATATTGATTCTTACGTGAGAAGGCACTACTCAATAATTGTTACAGTAATTAATGTTCAATATTTTATTTTATTGAATAAATAATTGTTGCGTTGATATTTTATATTATTGTTGTTTCAATAATTGTTGTCCTTTTGATATCTCCATTATCGGATCAATAATTCATATTATTTGAATAATATTATTAGATAGTATTATTGGTAATGTCTAGAAAGTTACATCGAGGAGAGGTTTGGTCACCTAATTGCTTGCGATGAGGAGAAATCCTTATCGAAAAGCCCCTCTTTCTGAGGAGGCCGCTAGTTGTCATTATTGTGATTACGTAATATTATTTGTGAATAATTAATTATTGATTTATATGATAATGAAATATTTATTTGATGTGGATATAAATGATGGATTTCTTTATGTGGTTATAAATGAAGGAATTAATGTTGAGGTATTTTATCGGTATTTTGTCGGATTGGAGTATTAAAAGATCAAATCGATTGTTCTTCTGACTTTATTGTGTGAGTTATAATTTTTAATCGTAGTTGGATCGTTGTGATTTTTGGATATGTTATACATATATAAGTTGAGTATATGTTCACAAATTTTGAGCGAATTAAAATGAGCGAATGATTTGTTATGAATTTTAAGAGGTGACTGATTCGGAGATTAGGTTTATAAATGATTTTGGTGGAAAATTCTAGAAATGGGTGGGCCCTACTTTTGGTTGTTGGGGATGATGGCTGATTTTTGGTGGGTGGAATAGTAGCAGGTTAAGTCTTCTTCGGCGTGCTAACATTTTCCTATAAATAGATGGCTAAGTTAGAATTGAAAATCACACCAGAATTCATAAGTTTTCTCTCTATATTATCGAGTGTATTTTGTGAGTATTTAGATACTTAGTGAGTTGCTATTCATCAGTGCAAGTGTCCTTCACGTCATATCCGATATCCATTCAGAAGTGCTACTCTTTTGAGGTAAGGGATTGTAAGGGATTGTAAGGGATAGTAAGGGATAGTAAGGGATGTTATTTTCTTTCTAATGATGTTATTCTTTCAATATCATTATACTGAAATATTGGTATGGATTTTATTATGGAATTTCTACCTTTTTGAGTCGGGGTTACTATTCACGTAAACGGCACTATTCATGTATATGGCACTATTTACGTATATGACATTATTTACGTATACGGTACTATGTACGAATACGGAGTACTATTCACGAGTTACTATTCATGAGTTATTATTCAGGAGTTACTATTCACGAGATACTATTCACGAGTTACTATTCACGGGTACTATTCACGACAAAAATTGGTTTCTTTTTCTGACCAAATTATCGTTGATTTATGAATCTTACTCTTGAAATTAAATCCATGTTTTGATGTTATTGTTTTTTATTATCATATATAACATTTTTATAATCCTGGTGAAGAAATTTCTCTTTAACTTGAGTGTAAAGATGGGTACATTACTGGTATGATCAAGACTATGAGTTCTCTTTGGCCAGTAGTACAAAGATGAATTGTAACTAGTATGATCATGACCATTGAATTTACAATTGAATATTTTTAGCTAAAGTGCAAAGGTGAATTGATCAACATGGTTATAATTATGGTTTATAGATTTTGAAATGATTATATATTTCTTTGAGATATTAATATCTTTGGCCTGTAGTGCAAAGATGAACTGTTATTGAATATCTTTGGCCTGAAGTGCAAAGATGATCTGTTGTTGAATATCTTTGGCCCGTAGTGCAAAGATGACCTGTTGCTGAATATCTTTGGCATTTAATGCAAAGATGAATTGTTGACGAATATCTTTGGCCCGTAGTGCAAAAGATGAATTATTAGTATGATTATGAGCGAGGCTGTGATTTGGTATAACCATGATCTTTGATGTTTAGGTAAAGACATGTGATAAAAATTATCTTAAATCACGGATGCGAAGAGAATTTAGAATCACAATTATGATTATGAGTTATTCATATGATTGTGGACCAGAACTATTGATTGAGGTTACAGGGATAAAACATTGTTGGTGGATTTTTAACATGGAGAAGATAATAGATTTTATGGTCCATTTGACTCTTCTAATGGATTGCTCGTTCGCTGCAACTATGGTTGAAAAGTTTTATCATCTACCATATGTTCTAAATCTCTAATTTAATTACTGTTGAAGGCTATTGATAATTTATTTATCTTTAGTCATGATATTCTTTACTGAGCTAGATGTGCTCACCCTTTTGCTTCACAATTCCTTTTCGGGTAATAAGAGTGTAGGTGTAGGCCGGCGGGGGTATGAGGGAATAGAGCGGTGGTCATCATTTAGTAGTTATATTTGGTGAATCAAATAGGGTGAAAGCGAACCCAACGTTGGAAGGGTGTTTTGCCACTATCATACAAGATGTCTAAAGACATCTGACCTCGTGTCATCATAAAGGCGGGGTTGTGCACATCCACTTCTTGAGTATATCTACACTCACTTTACCTATATGATTTTGGTGTTTGTTTGAGTATAATTCTCAATTAGAGACAGTGGAGATAATGATATGTCAAGAGAAGACTCACCATTGGACAGAATATGATAGTAATCTTCTTGTTTTTCTTTTGGGTCTATTGGGCCAACCAAGGATAATTCTTTGGCCATATTGTAAGACCCCAAATTATTAATAAATGAAATTTAAATTCCTCTATTTATTATTTTGAAATAGTAAAGGTTGATTTGATTAATGTGGTTAGTTGTGGGTAAAATGCGCAAATATTTCAAATAAGCAAGTGGTTATAAAATACTCATTGTTGCCGGAGAATATTCGTTTGGTCGTGGAATATTCTTCTTTGTCGAGAGAATATTAAATGCGATGGTAGCGACCTTTGTATGGGCCCCATGAAAGCGATTGGATGAAGAAAGCGGCAAGTATAAGTGGTTTATAAATAAGCTGCGTAGTTATTCTTTATTATCTTGTTGGAATACGGTGGTTAAAACACACGATGTCTGGCGTTGTTGCCGATAGACATGGTATTGCACCAATTATTGATTCTTACGTGAAGGCACTACTCAATAATTATTACGATGAATTCTTATTCGGTATTTTATTTTATTGATTCAATAATTTCTACGTTGATATTTTATATTCTTTGTTGTTTCAATAATTGTCACTACACGGTATTTTCCATTATCGAGACAATAATTCATATTATCTGAATAATATTATTAGATAACATTATTGGCAATGTCTAGAAAGTTACATCTAAGGAGAGGTTTGGTCACCTAATTGCGGCATGAAGGAGAAATTCTTATTGAAAAGCCCCTCTTTCATGGGAGCGGCCGATTATCGATATTGTGATTACGTAATATTATTTATGAATAATTAATTATTGATTTATATGATGAGGAAAATATTGATTTTATGTGGATATAGATGGAGAAAATTTTTTAAAGTGACAATTATTAAAATTGATATTTTATCTTTTACGATAAAATAATATTTTATTATATAATTATAATATAATAATGATGATATTTTTTACAATGAATGTGGGATATATGAGTATATGAGGAGGAAGAGTATTTTTGTTGCAAAAGTTGTTTAAAACATGTTGGTGGACCCATTTCTTGACTGAAATTTGATTATAGCCTGTAAAATCGTCCGTATGTGGATTTCGGTCAATTTCTGTTTGAAATTTGGAAAAACTTTCTTCTGCAAAGTTGTAGAGAATTAAATTTCCTATAAAAATTCGGGAGATTTGAATTGTCTGACAAAAGGGCTATTTATTATGAATTATTAAAGTTCTGAAGTTTCGAAATAATTGATTTTTGGAAGTTTTAATTATTTTTAATATGAAAAACGTTTTCGGTCATTATTGTGGGTCTTGCATGTGATGTAAATGGCTGAATTCAGATCTAAGGAAGTGGGCGTAGGAAATTTGATTATATATATTAATATTATATTAAATTTTCTGCTTTAGTGTTCTAAGCAATTTCCTATAAATAGGGTGCTTAGGTTAGAATTGAAAATCACACCAGAAACTAAAGATTTCTCTCTCTTTCTCTCTCTATATTATTGAACGTATTTTGTGAGTATTTTAGTACTTTGAGTATTCCTATACGGTGCAAGTTCTTCAAAGACTATATCCGATATTCGGTCGAAAATCTTATCCTTTTGAGGTAAGAGATGTTATTTTCTTCTCAAATGATATTATTTCTTCAATATCATTATCTTAGAAATATTGGTTGGAACTTTTTATCGAATTTGGAACTTTTTCATATCGGGGGTTACTATTCATGAGTTACTATTCACGAGTTACTATTCATGAGTTACTATTCATGAGTTTCTTATTCACGAAGCATGATGATTTTTTTTGTGAAATTTCTATCTTTTAGTGTCGAATTACTATTCACGATATATCGACACTATTCACGAATCTGACACTTATTCACGGAAAAATTAAATTTTCGTTTTTCGTCCAAAATATCTATTATGGATACTAGCTTTGATTGTATCCATATTTTGATCATTCTTGAATTTTACTCCACTACGATTACTTATGAAGTATTTTTGAACTTGGATTGTGTAAAGTACTGAATCCTTAATATTTATTCTTTTGTTTCCTTTGGATTCGTTTTCTTTAAAATATTTTTCATCATCCTCTCGGTCTAAATGATGATATAACTTAATATCTTTGGCCCGTAGTGAAAAGATGAATGATTTTATGATGAATATCTTTGGCCCGTAATGCAAAGATGAATGATTTTATAATGAATATCTTTGGCCCGTAGTGCAAAGATGAACAGGTGTTTAGATGAACATGACCAACTGGTGAATATCTTTGGCCTGTAGTGCAAAGATGAATATTTGATTTATGATGTATATTGATTGATGTTATAGGGATAAAATAACGATGATGGACTTTTAAATTCATAGATGATAGTAGATTTCATTCTCTACTTAACTCTTCTAATGAATTGTTGTTTCCACTGCAGTTGTTGATCTAAAACTTGTTGTCTATTGTATTCTATCAGATTTTTTCCTGTTGAAGACTAAGGATAATTTGTTGTACATTATCTTAGTCATAATATTCTTTACTAGGCTAGTTGAGCTCACCCTTTTCCTTTTTGTTCTATTTTTCTTCTCAGGAGACGAGAATATAGTGGGAACTAGTCGGGGTGTGGAGTAATGGTTCAAGATAGTTATTTTAGTAGTCCTCACTATTTTGTAAAATAGTGTATCAATAATTTTAATGAGGACTTATTTGAGTGTGGATATTGTCTAGAAGAATATTTGTATTTAAACTCACAGTTTATGTGTTGTCGTATTTTACACGACAATTGTATTAATGAAGTTGTAGTTATTTCTGTACCATGTATTTGGCGACTCAGAATGGGTGATGTATACCTATTTTGGGGGCGTCACACATATGATATCTATCATAACCTACACGCATGGCCTCCCATGTACGAAGGTTTCCTTGAGCACTTCCTAAAGATTCTAATTTCTAAAACAGTTTTTGACTATACCTTTATGTAAGGTGTCATTGTGACGTCTTATCAAGGTTGGGACATGAGTGCGGTTGGTATATATATTTGTATCAAAACTCACAGCATTTATGTTGTTGTATTTTGCACGACAATTGTTGTAATAAAGTTGTAGTTGTTTTTTGTACCATGTATTTGGCGACTCAGAATGGGTTGGATGGAATGGACCTATTTTGGGGTTTTCACAGTTGGTATCAGAGCTTAGGGATATGATCTCTGGCGGAGATCGGGGAATAGAACTAGGAGGGAAGAGATGAGTAAATCCTTCGCTAGTATGTCCTACCTAAGCTTAATTGTTGGCCAGTCATAATATAAGGATATTATGTGATATATTAATTTGTTCAATTAACCCTTGTTTTGAAGCTGTATTCTAGAATGATATAAAATACGGGGAGATGGGCAATGGAGAAATCATGATGACGGGGAAGATGGAATCAGAAATGAAAGCAAAGGTATTCTCAACTCTTTGAAATACCCAGTCACGTAAATTTCGGGGACGAAATTTCATAAGAAAAGGGAGATTGTAAGACCGAATTTTATGAAATAAAAGTATTCAATTTTTCTATTTAGTAAATGGTTAAATTGATAAAAGTTTAAAAGTTAAGGGTGATATATATAAAATTTTCAAAAAAATAAGCAAGTGGTTATAAAATACTTATTTATTGTCGGGGAATATTCATTTGGTCGTGGAATATTCTTTACGTGCGTGGGAATATTCATGCGATTGGTATGACCATTTGTGGGCCCCATAATGAGAATAAGCGTCGGATGAAGAAAGCGATAAATTTGAGTTTTTATAAATAATGGCGTAGTTATTTACAATTAACCTTTGTTGGAATACACGGTGGTTAAAATACGATAATATCGTGTAGTTGCATAGTAGCACACATTATTGCACGATATTTTTTCAATTATTGATTCTTACGTGAAGGCACTTTACTCAATAATTATTCTGATAATTCTTGTTCAATATTTTATTTTATTGAATCAATAATTGTTGCGTTGATATTTTATATTATTGTTGTTTGATAATTGTCCTTTGATGATATCTCCATTATCGGATCAATAATTCATATTATTTGAATAATATTATTAGATAGCATTATTGGCAATGTCTAGAAAGTTACATCGAGGAGAGGTTTGGTCACCTAATTGCGGCATGATGAGGAGAAATCCTTATCGAAAAGCCCCCTCTTTCACAGAGCGCCTAGTTGTCATTATTGTGATTTCTGTAATATTATTTGTGAATAATTAATTATTGATTTATATGATAATGAAATATTTATTTGATGTGGATATAAATGATGGATTTATTTATGTGGTTATAAATGAAGGAATTAATGTTGAGGTATTTTATCGGTATTTTTGTCGTATTGGAGGTATTAAAAGATCAAATCGATTGTTCTACTGACTTTATTGTGTGAGTTATAATTTTTAATCGTAGTTGGATCGTTATAATTTTTGGATATGTTATACATATATAAGTTGAGTATATGTTCACAAATTTTGAAGCCGTTAAAATGAGCGAATGATTTGTTATGAATTTTAAGAGGTGGTGATTAGGAAATTAGGTTTATAAATGATTTTGGTGGAAAATTCTAGAAGTGGGTGGGCCCCACTTTTGGTTGTTGGGGAAGATGGCTGATTTTTGGTGGGTAGAATAGTAGCAGGTAAAGCCATCAGGTAGCAGGTCAAGTCTTCTTCGGTGTGCTAACATTTTCCTATAAATAGAGGGCTAAGTTAGAATTGAAAATCACACCAGAATTCATAAGTTTTCTCTCTTTTTCTCTCTAGATTATCGAGTGTATTTTGTGAGTATTTAGATACTTGGTGAGTTGCTATTCATCAATGCAAGTTTCCTTCAGCGTCATATCCGATATCCATTCAGAAGTGCTACTCTTTTGAGGTAAGGGATTGTAAGGGATTGTAAGGGATGTTATTTTCTTTCTAATGATGTTATTCTTTCAATATCATTATACTGAAATATTGGTATGGATTTTATTGTAGAATTTCTACCTTTTTGAGTCGGGATTACTATTCACGTATATAGGACTATTCATATATATGGCACTATTTACGTATATGACATTATTTACATTATACATTATCTTATGTATATATACGAATCTTATTGAATTACTATTCATGAGTACTATTCACGAGTTACTATTCACGAGTTAGTATTCACGACAAAAATTGGTTTCTTTTTCTGACCAAATTATCGTTGATTTATGAATCTTACTCTTGAAATTAAATCCATGTTTTGATGATATTGTTTTTTATTATCATATATAACATTTTTATAATCCTGGTGAAGAAATTTCTCTTTGACTTGAGTGTAAAGATGGGTAGATTATTGGTATGATCATGACTATGGGTTCTCTTTGGCCAGTAGTGCAAAGATGAATTGTGACTAGTATGATCATGACCATTGAATTAATAATTGAATATTTTTAGCTTAAGTGAAAAGGTGAATTGATCAACATGGTTATAATTATGGTTTATATAGATTTTGAAATGATTATATATTTCTTTGAGATATTAATATCTTTGGCTTTTGTAGTGCAAAATGATGGAATTATTGAATATCTTTTGCATGAAGTGCAAATGATGATTGTTGTTGAATATCTTTGTTATGTAGTGCAAAGATGACCTGTTGCTGAATATCTTTGGCATTTAATGCAAAGATGGACTATTGACGAATATCTTTGGCCCGTAGTGCAAAGATGAATTATTAGTATGATTATGAACAGGACTGTGATTTGGTATAATCATGATCTTTGATGTTTCAGGTAAAGACATGTGATAAAAATTATCTTCGTCCTGGATGCGAAGAGGAATTTAGAATCACAATTATGATTATGAGTTATTCATATGATTGTGGACCAGAACTATTGATTGATGTTACAGGGATAAAACATTGTTGGTGGATTTTTAACATGGAGAAGATAATAGACTTTATGGTCCATTTGACTCTTCTAATGGATTGCTCGTTCATTTATGACTATGGTTGAAAAGTTTTATCATCTACCATATGTTCTAAATCTCTAATTTATTCTTTGTTGAAGGCTATTGATAATTTATTTATCTTTAGTCATGATATTCTTTCTTGAGCTAGATGTGCTCACCCTTTTGCTTCACAATTCCTTTCGGAGTAATAAGAGTGTATTTGGGTCGTTGGGAGTAATGAGGGAATAGAAGCGGTGGTCATCATTTAGTAGTTATATATGGTGAATCAAATTGGGTGAGGCGAACCCAACATTGGAAGGGTTTTTTGCCACTATCATACAAGATATCTAAAGACATACAACCTCGTGTCATCATAAGACAGGGTTGTGCACATCCACTTACTGAGTATATCTACGCGCACTACTTATATGATCTTGGTGTTTGTTTGAAGTATAATTCTCAATTAGAGACAGTAGAGATAATGATATGTCAAGAGAAGACTCACCATTGGAAAGAATATGATAGTAATCTTCTTGTTTTTCTTTTGGGTCTATTGGGTCAACCAAGGATAATTTTGTGGCTATATGATATCTATCATAACCTAGACGCATGGCCTCCCATGTATGAAGGTTTCCTTGAGAACTTCCCAAAGATTCTAATTTCTAAAACAGTTTTTGACTATACCTTTATGTAAGGTGTCATTGTGACGTGCTATCCAAGGTTGGGACATGAGTCACAGTTGGTATATATTTGTATCAAAACTCACAGCATTTATGTTGTTGTATTTTGCACGACAATTGTTGTAATAAAGTTGTGGTTGTTTTCTGTACCATGTATTTGGCGACTCAGAATGGGTTGGATGGAATGAACCTATTTTGGGGTTGTCACAACGGTAACTATTTACTCAAAGATTCTTTTATGATTAATGTTAAAATCTATATTATCTGGAAAGTCGTTGATCGATAGGGAGGCTTATCCCTATTGTAGAATAAATATTTATTTAAATAAATTAATAGTTTAATTTATTTATTTAAATAAGATTAGAATTGTTCTAATTGATTTATTCACAATCGGTTTAATATGGAGAACCTAGAGGGTCACACCATAAAAGAAAGAATAATTATTAAGAAGTTAATGTCATAATCATAATAATATGTTAAGTATATTTAATTTAATATTTGGTGATAGAATAAATTAAATAGCTTAATATTTATTATTTAATATTTTGAAAATATTAAATATAAAATTAATAATAAGAGTCTTATTAATATTATTATAATTATTATTATTTTAATTTTTAAAAGAGTTTAGGAATTAATTTAATACAAGTACTCTCATTTATTCCTAATAGGATTAGGAGGCAAAATTAGTTAAAGGAGTTTAATTAATTATCCCTAATAAGATTAGTGTGCCCAATTAATTAAAAGTGCTTAATTAAATAAATAATATATATCTTATTTTAATTAAATAGGGTTACCTGATATCTTTATAAGAGGAGTCTTATATCAGATATTAAAGATACGTGATTTCAATTGTTGGAGAGTATGCCCCATTTTTCTACAGAGATAGAAAACTAGGGTTTTAGCCAATACACCCTTCTTCTTGAAAATTCTTCTTCCTAGGTGGATCACATGTAGATGCCATACACTTGGGTGGGTAACATTGATCAAAGGAAGGAATCTACCTGGAAAAGTAGGAGTTGAACTCGTACCTGTGGAAGCTCGTATCTACAAGGGTATGATTCCATAACTTCTTGTTCTTCATTTAATAATAATATGCATAAAGGATGATCCGGGTAATTGGTTTGTGAAAAAATTTAAAATCTAATTTTACTTTGCTTTCGCTAATTTTGCAATTTGATATTCTACTTTGATTTTCACAATACCTTACAATTCATGGCCAAGAATTATGAAGAGGCATATGAGTTGATAGAGACCATGGAAGCAAATGAGTACCAATTGCCAACTTCTAGATTGAATCAGCAAAAAGTGCCCGGAGTATTAGAAGTGGATGCAATCACGGCTCTATCAACTCAGTTGTTAGCTATGTCAAAGAAAATTGATTCCCTTGTAGAGTCGAAAGTGCAGCAAGCAGCCTTTGTTTGTGAGTTATGTGCAGGAGCACATGCCACTGATCAATGTGCCATCAACCCTGAGGCGGTTTAGTTTGTGGGTAACTACCAGAGACCGCCAAATTCATACTAAAACACTTACAATCATAGGGCTAGAAACCACCCCAACTTCTCATAGAGCAACAACCAAAACCATCAACAAACTCCAAGACCACATTGTGACGCCCCCAAAATAGGTATACATCACCCATTCTGAGTCGCCAAATACATGGTACATAAAATAACTACAACTTTATTATTACAATTATCGTGCAAAATACGACAACACATATACTGTGAGTTTAAATACAATTATTGTCTTCTAGACAGTATTCAAACTCAAATAAGTCCTCATTACAATTATTGATACACTATTTTACAAAATAGTGAGGACTGCTAAAACAACTGACTGGGAACATCACTCCACACCCCGACTAGTTCCCGCTATATTCTCGCCTCCTGAGAAGAAAAATGAAACAAAAAGGAAAAGGGTGAGCTCAACTAGCCCAGTGGAGAACATTATGACTAAGATAATGAACAACAAATTATCGTTAGCCTTCAATAAATCAGATAAAATATAATGGGCAACAAGTTTTAGATCAATATTCGCAGCGAAAATAACAATTCATTAGAAGAGTTAAGTAGAGAATGAAATCTATTATCTTCTATGATTTAAAAGTGCATCATCAATATTTTATCCCTATAACATCAATCAATATACATCTTGAACCAAATATTCATCTTTGCACTACGGGCCAAAGATATTCATTTGTATTACCAGTTGGTCATGTTCATCTTAACACCTATCCATCTTTGCACTACGGGCCAAAGATATTCATAAGGTAATCATTCATCTTTGCACTACAGGCCAAAGATATTCAGTTATATCATCATTTAGGACTGAGGATGATGAAAAATATTTTAAAGAAACGAATCCAGTGGTATAAAAGGACAAATATTAGGGATTCGTACTTTAGATAATCCAAGTTCAAAAATACTCCATAATAAACCATAATGGAGTAAAATTCAAGAATGAAGATCAAAACATGGATACAATCAAAGATAGTAACCATAATAGACATCTTGGATAAAGAAGAAAAAATTTCATATTTTTGTGAATAGTGTCGTATTCATGAATAGTGCCGTATACGTGAATAGTAACCTCGACAAGAAAAGGTAAAAATTCCACAAGAAAAATCATACTTCGTGAATAGTACCGTATTCGTGAATAATGCCATATACGTGAATAGTAACCTTGACATGAAAGGTAAAAATTTTACAATAAAATTCATACCAATATTTTAGCATAATGATATTGAACGAAATAACATCATTTACGAAGAAAATAACATCCCTTACCTCAAAAGAATAGTACTTCTGTCTAAAATATTGGATATAACGTTGAAGGAAACTTGCACTGAATTGCAACTCTCAAAGTATCTAATTATAAGACCCCGAATTTTATGAAATGAAAGTATTCAATTTTCTTATAATTATTATTTTATTTCATAAATGGTTAAGTTAATAAAAGGTTAAAGCTAAGGGTGATATGTGAAAATTTTGCAAAGTATGCAAGTTGTTATAAAATATTCGTTTGGTCGGGGAATATTCTTTTTGTCAGTGAATATCCATACGACGGCATAATCATTGGTGGACCCCACAACAGAAGTATTGTCATAGTTAGAAAACGACATAATTATCTTTTTATAAAAATAACGGCGAAAGTGTTACCGTTAAAACTGTTAAACTACCCGGTAGTAAAAGTACGAGAATACACGTGGTTGCATAGTAGCACACGATATTGATTATTGATGCTTTACGTAAGAAGTCACTCAGTTATACTTAATTATTGCTACAAAGAATTGTCGCATCATATCTCTCATATTATTGATTCAATTATTGTCACAGTATCATCTGTATAATTTGTTATATTATTAAATCAATAATTGAGATGACAAAGTTATTCATATTATTATTTGCAATATTGACAATGTCTAGAAGTTCGGTCAAGGAGAGGTTAGATAATCTAATTGCGCGCCAATAGGGAGAAATCCTTATCGGAAAGCCCCCTCTTTCCTGGGAACAACCTAGTTTTTAAATATTGTGAGTTATAATATTAATGATGAATAAGTTCGTGTTGATTAAAGATGAAAATGATAGTTCCATTGTGTGGGAATTATTAGTGTTTGTAGAAATCAACATCTATTTCGATAATAATGGATGTCTGGAGGTTATATTGATCAATCGGGTATTTAATCGGATAAATAAGAAATTAATTGCTATTATTTCACATGCTTATAACTATATGTTCACATGTGTGTACTATTGATTCACATGATTTACTATTAGGGGAATTGGTGCAAGATTGATAATACTTGCATGACTAAATTAAAAATAGAGGTATAGATGAAGGTATTATACTGTAATTAGTTTTTTCACATGATTATACTATTAAGCCACATGAATGAACTATTAAATCATATTATTTACTATTAGGGGAGGTAGTGCAAGTTTGATAATACTTGCAGGACTAAATTAAAAATGAAAAAAAGAGGAAGGTATTATACTATAATATTTCGAGCCCCAAAACGTGCAATTAACGAAACTATATTTTCCTATAAATAGAAGCTTATTCTTCTTTCATTCTCACCAATTCACTAAGTCTCACAAGAGCAATTATTATAGAGAGAAATTATAAAGAGAAAGAAGAAGAGAAGTCTGCTACCTCACTATTCTAGTATCCAGTTTCTTCTAAGGTAATGAGTATTATTTCTTTCGTATTCATGAAGAGAGTTATTTTCTTTCAATACTCATAAGGGTTGTTATTCCATTCTTTATTATTCTGTTGGAATAACCTGTCTATGCGGTCTATCGCATGCCTGGTGAATTCTTCTGTTATTCCATTCTTTATCATTCTGTTGAAATAACCTGTCTACGCGATCTATCGCATGCCTGATGAATTCGTTTGTTATTCCATTCTTTATTATTCTGTTAGAATAACCTGTCTGTGCTGTCTATCGCATGCCTGGTGAATTCTTTTGTTATTCCATTCTTTATTATTCTGTTGGAATAACCTATCTACGCGGGCTACCGCATGCATGGTGAATTCTTCTATTATTCCATTCTTTATTATTCTGTTGGAATAATATGTCTATGTGGACTACCGCATGCATGGTGAATGATCCTTCGTATTCATTCCTTATTAAATTATGGAAACGATCTGTCTACGTGGATTACCGCATGGCGGGCGAATATCCATTTGCAGTTTCATATATTCTATTATACTCAGCTGGTTAAAGTTTTGGCTTCTATACTCCATGAAATTAGTGGAATATCCTGGATATTTGCGTTTCATCCAGTATCTTTTCATGGAAATATTCTTCTGAGCATTCTTGAATTTTACTCCACAAAGCAGTATCATGTTGACAATTTGGACGTTATTAATTTCTGGATAAATTAAATTATAAATCTTTAAAATTTATCTTGAACTTTTTTTATTGATTTATTTTGTCATTGTCATCATCCTCATGCTTATATTGTAATGAAAGTCATCTTTGGCTTACGTGCATAGATGGACTTGGTATGATTATGACCAGGGATTATTCGGTATAATCATGACCGTAATGTGACGAATGATGTGGTAAAAATCCTCATTGGCCTGTAGTTCATTGATGGACAGTTGTTGGTATGATTATGACTAGAGATTATTCAGTATAATCATGACCATTGATGATTACATGAATATCTTTGGCCGTGATGCAGGGATGATTCAATTTTATTTATTAAGCTGAGTCTCAGCGATAAAGTTGATGAAAAACTTTTTAAATCATAGAAGATAGTAGATTTTATGCTCTACTTGACTCTTCTAATGGATTGATTATTCCGTTGCAGTTGTTGATCTAAAACTTGTTGTCTATTATATTCTATCAATTGTTATACTGTTGAAGGCTAAGGATAATTTATTCTGCATTATCTTAGTCATAATATTTCTTACTGGGCTAGTTGAGCTCATCCTTTCTTTCACTGTTCTCTTCAGGAAATGAGAATATAGCTTGGACGAGTCGAGGAACGGATTGACGGTCCAGATGGTTGTTTTAGTAGTCCTCACTATTCTATAAAATAGTGTGACAATAAATGTATTGAGGACTCCATTGAGTGTGGATATTGGCTAGATAACAATATTCTTATTAAAACTCTTAGATTATGTTTTATCGTATTTTATAGGACTGTTGTATAATTATGTTGTATTTGAATTTTGTGTCATGTATTTGGCGACTCAAGATGGGTGATGTATACCTATTTTGGGGGCGTCACACTAAATACTCACAAAATACGTTCGATAATATAGAGAGAGAAAACTTATAATTCAGGTGTGATTTTCAATTCTAACTAAACACCCTATTTATAGGAAAATACTTAGAACGTCAAAATAGACTAAATTAATAAAATAATATTTTATAAAAAAAATTCACGCCCACCACAATTGATCAAATTTCAGCACACCACAGTGGGGCCCACCAAAAATCAAATTTTTCTATAACAACCAAAAGTGGGGCCCACATGTTTTTTAATAAAAACATTTATTTCTGAAACTTCAATAATCCATAATAAATAGCCCTTTTATCAGAAAAATACGAATTCTATGTCCTTTCTATAGGAAATTTAATTCTCTATAACTTTGTAGAAGAATGTTTTTCCAAACAGAAAATGTCCTAAATCCACATACGGATGATTTTTAATACCTTTATTCCGTCAAAATACTGATAAAACACCTCAAAATTAATTCCTTCATTTATATCCACATAAAAATAAATATTTCCTTATCATATAAATTAATAATTAATTATTCACAAATATTATTACAGAATCACAATTATGACAACCAGGTCGTTCCCAGGAAAGAGGGGGCTTTCCGATAAGGATTTCTCCTTACTGGCGCGCAATTAGGTGACCAAACTCCTTTCCTAGACAGAACTTCCTTAGACATTGCCAATAATGCTATCTAATAATATTATTCAAATAATATGAATTATTGATATGATAATGGGAAATACTATGCAGTGACAATTATTGAAACAACAATAATATAAAATATCAACGTAGCAATTATTGAATCAATAAAATAAAATATTGAACAGTAATTATTGTAACAATTATTGAGTAGTGCCTTCTTACGTAAGAATCAATAATTCAAAAATATTGTACAATAACATGTGCTTTCTTGTGCAACAACAGCATTCATCGTATTTTAACCATAGGGTATTCCAATAGTGTTAATTGATATGCTTATTCTGTAGTTATTTTTAGAAAAATCATTCTTGTCGTTTTCTTCATCCGACCGTTTTCCATTTTGGGGCCCATAAATGGCTGCGCCATCGTACGAATATTCCCCGACAACAAGAATATTCCACGACCAAACGAATATTCCCCGACAATGAATATTTTATAACCACTTGCTTATTTTGAAAAAATTGCACATTTCACCCATAACCAAAACATTATATCAAATTAACACCTTATTATTCAAAATAATAATTAGATGAAATTCAATTTTATTTATAAAAAGTTGGGGTCTTACAATATTATCCCCCCGAGATACCAAAACCAACAACAACATGCAACACCAGCTCCATTACCTGAAAGAAAACCCGACTTGGAAGAGCTTATGACAAAATACATGGCCAACAATGATGTGATGCTAAAAAGCCAAGCGACGGCTATCAAGAATTTGAAAAATCAAGTGGGGCAAATGGCTAGCATGTTGACAAATAGACCACAAGGATCTCTTCCCAGTAACACAGAAGCTAACCCAATGAGAGAAGGGAAAGAACAATACAAAGTTGTCACCCTTAGAAGTGGAAAACAACTCCTGACAGCAGGCGTAGTTGCGCTTGAAATACAAAGGGAGGCAGCGTAGCTGCGCCCTGCCCCAGTTCTAGAAAATGCAAAAAATTCTAGGGAAAAAGAAGGAAATATGGAACCTGAGTTAGAACTGACAAAACCATTGAGAAAACCCATGTTGCTTCTACACCAAGAGTGATCCCACCAGTTCCGTATCCACAAAGGCTTCAAAAGCATAAATTAGAAAAATAATTTGCCAAATTCCTCGAAGTATTCAAGAAGCTATAGATTAACATACCATTTGCAGAGGCTTTAGAACAGATGACGAGCTATGCCAAATTCATGAAGGGTATTTTGTCTAGAAAGAAGAAATTAGAAGATTTTGAGACAGTAGCCTTGACTGAGGAGTGCAGTGCAGTACTACAAAGAAAAAGACCTCCTAAGTTGAAGGATCCTGGCAGTTTCACCATACCTTGCTAAATTGGTAGCTTTTCATTTAGCAAGTGTTTGTGCGACTTGGGTTTCACAGTTAGGTCTGCCAGCACCAAAGCCTACAAACATATCTCTTCAGCTTGTAGATATGTCTGTTACTTATCCGAGAGGAATTATGGAGGACATCCTTGTAAAGGTGGATAAGTTCATCTTCCCACCCGATTTTATCATTTTAGATATGAGGAAGAAAAAAAAAATTCCCATTATTCTTGGGAGGCCATTTCTAGCCACTGGGAGAACTCTCATAGATGTTTAGTAGGGAGAGCTGACTATGCTGGTCCATGACCAAGAGGTCACATTCAACGTATTTAAGGCAATGCAATTCCATTTAGACGAAGAAGAATGCTTCTCGGTGGATGTGGTTGAATAGACTGTGAATGATGAGTATCTGAAGGCTATGAACAAAGATTCGTTGGAGACTACACTGATAGGGGATATTGACATGGACAATCCAAAGTTGGTTGAATATTTACAGATATTGGATACAGTACCACGGGTGATTTAGTTTAAGATCCCTTTTAAATCTTTGGAGTATGCAGACAAATCTTCATATCATTTGAGATCATCCCTAGAGGTACCTCCTACACTGGAACGCAAACCACTACCCTCTCATCTCAGGTATGCATACTTAGGTGAATCAGATACTTTACCTGTTATTATTGCATATGCACTAACCACATTTCAGGAAAGTAAGCTTATTAGAGTTCTTCGGGAATATAAAACCGCAATAGGATGGACTATTGCTAATATCAGGGGAATAAGCCCCTCTTTCTGCATGCATAAAATTCTAATGGAGGATGACATCAAACCTATAATGGAACAGCAGAGGAGTCTCAACCCAATTATAAAATAGGTTGTCAAGAAGGAGATTTTAAAATGGTTAGATGCAGGAATTATATACCCTATCTCCAATAGCTCTTGGGTTAGTCCAGTCCAATGCGTACCAAAGAAAGGGGAAATGATCGTGGTAGTAAATGAGAACAATGAGCTGATACCTACTAGAACTGTCACTAGATGGAGAGTGTGTATGGATTACCAAAGGCTCAACAAAGCAACAAGAAAAGATTACTTCCCTCTCCCATTTTTGATTAGATGCTAGACAGATTGGCAGGTCACGAATATTATTTCCTTCTAGATGGGTACTTAAGGTATAATTAGATAGTCATTTCTCCTGAAGATCAAGAAAAGACAACATTCACTTGCCCCTATGGTATATTTGCATTAAAAAGGATGTTATTTGGTCTATGCAATGCATCGACAACTTTCCAACGGTGCATGATGGCCATCTTCTTCAATATGGTGGAGCATAATATAGAGGTCTTTGTGGATGACTTCTCGATTTTTGGGGATTCTTTTGACAGCTGCTTGGAAAACTTGATCATGGTGTTAAAATGTTGTATGGAGATAAACTTAGTGCTTAACTAGGAGAAGTGCAATTTCATGCTACAAGAAGGGATCATTCTCGGATACAAAGTTTCAGGCAAGGGGTTGGAGGTTGACAAAGCAAAATTGGAAACAATAGACAATTTGCCACCATCAAACTTAGTGAAGGGTGTACGCAGTTTCCTTGGACATCCTGGATTATACCGTCGATTTATAAAGGACTTCTCCAAGATTACAAAACCTTTATGCAGCTTGTGAGAGAAAGATGTACCTTTTAAATTCAACAAGGATTGTTTGGCATCATTTGAGCATCTAAAGAGGAAGTTGACAACAACACCTATCATAGTGGCATCGGATTGGTCCTTACCATTTGAATTGATGTGTGATGCGAGTGACTACGCAGTAGGGGCTATTTTAGGGCAGCGCAATGAGAAGATATTTCA
This sequence comes from Panax ginseng, assembly GCA_020205605.1. Classification (NCBI taxonomy): domain Eukaryota; kingdom Viridiplantae; phylum Streptophyta; class Magnoliopsida; order Apiales; family Araliaceae; genus Panax; species Panax ginseng. The sequence continues at coordinate 36,392,049 of CM035136.1, read as the reverse complement.
TACTATCTACTATGCTAGCATGACCTTAATAGATGTGCAGCTCAACTACACAACTACTGAGAAAAGAGTTACTTTTAGTGGTCTATGCATTCGAAAAATTCCGTTCATACTTGATTGGGACAAAAGTGGTGGTATACACAGACCATTCTGTTATACAGTATTTGATTCCCAAGAAGGATGCCAAACCTCGACTTATTAGATGGATTTTAGTACTTCAGGAATTTGACTTGGCAAATAGAGATAGAAAGGGGACTGAGAATCAGGTAGCAGACCATCTTTCAAGATTGGAAAATTTGGGTCAAGATAAGAAAGATAAAGTTTTAATCAACGAGCTTTCCCGAATGAATAGCTTTTTGTGATCCAAAGCGAATGTCCATGGTGCGCTGATTTTGCTAATTACTTGGTTAGCAACATCCTCCCTCCAAACTTGACATGGCAGCAAAAGAAGAAATTCCTTCATGATGTCAAATGGTATATATGGGATGAACCATTTCTATTCAAGCAATGCTCGGATAGGATGATCAGACGATGTATACCTCACAGTGAAATAGAAAGTACTTACATGAGTGTCATGCATCTATGTATGGGGGACAATATGGAGGTGAGAGGACATCTGCCAAGGTACTACAAGTTGGATTCTACTGGCTGCCCTATTTAAAGACTCCCACCAATTCGTTCTAAAGTGTGACAGATGTCAATGGGTGGGCAACATCTCCAAGCGGAATGAAATGCCTCTAAACATGATATTGGAGGTAGAAATTTTTGATGTTTGGGGGATCGATTTCATGTCGTTATGCAGCAATTTGTACATTTTGTTGGCGGTAGATTATGTCTCAAAGTGAGTTGAGGCGGTGGCATTACCAACAAATAACGCCAATGTAGTCTTAAAGTTTTTGCAAAAACACATATTCACGAGGTTTGGTACACCGTGTGAAATTATCAATGATGAAGGGAGTCATTTCTGCAATAGACATATCACGGCTCTCTTGGTGAAATATGGGGTGAATCCCAGAATTTCCACAGCATATCACCCCTAAACAAATGGCCAAGCCAAAGTATTTAACAGAGAAGTTAAGCAAATTTTGGAGAAGTTTGTCAACCCCACTCGGAAAGATTGGTCTCTAAAGCTTGATGTTGCAATTTGGGCTTATAGGTTAGTTTACAAGACATTGGTCAGGATGTCTCCGTATCAGTTGGTTTACGACAAATTTTTCCATCTTCCCATGGAGTTAGAGCACAAAGCATTCTAGGCCATCCGAAAATTACATTTTGATCTCAAAGCTGTAGGGGAGAAAAGACTTCTCCAACTAAACGAACTTGATGAATTTAGACTACATGCATATGAGAATTCAAAATTGTACAAGAAGAAGGTGAAAAGATGGCCTGATAAGAAAATCATGGACATAAAGTTTAAGTCGGGGCAATCAATTCTATTGTTCAACTCAAGGCTACGACTTTTCCCGGGGAAGCTCAAATCCAGATGGTCAGGCCCTTTCTTTGTGAAAACGGTATACCCTCACGGCGTAGTGGAAATAGTAGGCAAAGATCTGGATAATCCATTCAAAGTCAACGGGCAACGTTTGAAACATTATTAGGAGGTGAGATTGATCGCCAAAAGTCATCAATGGCCCTTGCCACTACATGATCAACCCTAAGACAGATGAGCTAGACAACTATAAACAAGCGCTCGATGGGAGGCACCCCATTCAATCTCTCTTCTCCCCTTGTTTAATTCTTATTCAATATCTAAATCTTTCTCCCCCCCCATATGTTAATTATTGTCATTTTGATCATTACGGTTCATTTTTTATAAGATTAAATAGATTTCAATACTTCATTTTTTGCTAGAGTTGAATAAAGTTTGATAGTCCATTTTTGATATCTCTCACAGGTAGATTTCATGTGGCAAGAATTGGGCAAAATCAGAACAAACTCTCTAGATCTGAGGCGGTAGCAATCACGCTACCTATTTTGTACTGACCGAGGAGCACACAATTGCGCTTCTTCAAAGTGATTTTTTCAAAGAAAATCCAGGAGCGTAATTATGCCTAATTCCAAGCTAGACAAGGCGCAGCTGTGCCCAATCGCCATTCAAAATTTTTTTAAGGGCTCGACCTACAGTTAAAATATTCCAACTCCAATACAATTTCTCATTGCTCTCTCTCTTTCAAAGTCGAAAAGAATATTCCTATTGATCTTCTACCTCTACTTTAAACTCTTCAATATTGATTCGATCTAGAGTTCTAACCAAATCAGATTCCACACACTCCCCCCCTCTCTCTCCCCTACAGATATAGAACCCTAGTTCTACCCATTCACCCCACACATATCAGAATATCACAAACGTAAGAGGGAAGGTTGAGGTTATCCACCAAGTGTTTGCTGAAAGGTTTGAGAGATATTCGTGGGTGCAAATAGTCAGTTCAGGGGTTGTTCTTCATCGAAAAAAAATAAGTCATTGAGCCCTTGTTCTATCATCATGCTAAAATGAGCTCGAACACCACAACCTTCTTCATTCAGCAGCAGTGACAGTGCCGAGGGAAGTAGTAAGGACACATTGGACCCGTCCAAGTTTGTCAACCTCTCAGCCCAGGACTACTACTGGGATGTTCTGGTTGTGAAGACATTTATTCCAGTAAAGGGTCTTAAGCCCAATCATGGTGATGGAAAGTTTCTTGAACAGATTAGGCAGCAGGGGTGGTTATCATTTATATGCATGCCATGCTCAGCTCCTATGTCAATTGTGAGGGAATTCTATGTCAACGCACGTGAAACGTAGAATGGGATTTCATTCATGAGGGGAAAGCAAGTTCACTACACCCCGCAGGAAATCTCTGCCATTTATCACTTACCAACTCCATCTCTTGCTGACATACTTTGGGTGCAAGCACATTGCTTCGAGATAGATTTGGACAAACTGATGGAAGATATGTGAAATCTGGGAACTAGTTGGAAGACCAAGGCATACACTACAGAGAAGGTTCACTTCCCACTGAGTGCGTTGAACAGATATGCCAAAGCTTGGTATAGCTTTATTTGTGCGAGCATACTTCCCACGAGCCATCATGCAGATGTTACTATTGAGAGGGCTCTACTCTTGTACTAGATTCTGAAAGGGCAAGGCATGGATCACTGGTTCCTCATCAACCGATCAATGCTAAAATTCATGTGAGCAGGCACATATGGTGGGATTCCCCATTCTTCCATCATCACTTGTCTCTGTCATGTTGCAAATGTGGAATGGGTTGAAGAGAATCTTCAGTTACCGATGCATGACATAGACAATGTTGCTATAAGGAAATACACTATTTGGAGTGGAGGAAGATTTCACCAGCGGGGCTTGGGATTTGTTCTACCTGAAGAGGATTCAGAGGATGATGAAGAAGAAGAAGAGGAGAATATTCCTGTAACGCCCCCAAATCCGGGTATCCGTTACCTCGGACCTGGTGCGTCACGATACTATCTTCGTCTAACTATTAACAACTTCCATTCATAATTTAATGAATACAACTTAGCTTTGATACTAATTAATATATTAATTCCTTTTTATTTCCAGGATCTATGAATCGATCCCAAAATCTTCATAAGTCAATTCCCAATCTTGGTCATTAACCATTCTTGCCTTTACATTATATTCGATGTTATACTTAATAAAATGTGAAATAATAAAACATTTCTGAATTCTTTATCCATTTCCCTGAATCACAACCTTCATCATTTACATATCTTTGAATCAAATTTATTCTATGCTTCGATTCATCAGAGTTACATTATAGAATTTACATCTCAATTCGATGTTCTTTATGTATCGAATATTACGGCTTTACAACTATACAAGAGTTAAACAACTATTAAGTACATCATCTAAAACCTAAAGCATGGTTCAAAATCATAACTTCATGTAAACAAATCAATCTGCTTGTGATACTATTGAACTTTATCAATCAAGTAGCACGTAACTTTACCGTGAGTCCTTAACCTGTAAAAGTGGTTATTTGCTAGGGTGAGCTCGACAACCCAACAATTCTAATAGTTTTCATGCATCACATAACACATATGATCATACTCAGTTTATACAATCATAAGCATTTAAACACATACGCATGTTGCTTCTCATATAACGAGTATAGAGATTAACTTAAAAAACATATAATCGTAGATTGACTGTCAATCTCATACATATCTCATAGACATTTCCACATTTCATGGCATAGCATAATTCATTTCATACATGTCTCATATGCATTTCATATACAATTTAACGTTCCATATTATAGCATAAATCAATCAATAGTTATCAACATTATAAAGCAATTAGAAACTGAAAGACTTGTCTGGCTCGTAGATTATGAACTACAACTTAACTTCTTATCATTATCTTCACTTCATTTATTCCTACACAATTGTATAATCATGGATTCATACCCATCAGTTATACATTTCCTTATATTCTTAATGTAATAACAATTGTTACATTGGTTTCTAACTCGGTTCTTAAAACCTTCGTTTCACTTTCTTATCATACTCTTAGGATAGCTATGTATATATAAGTATACCATAGACACACATACTTGACATCAACATCCATAAACTTTATCAAACATTAGACTAGCTATGTGTTCGTTACACATTAAAACTCATAGATACATGATTCACATTGTTCTTGCATTTTGCAAACCTTAATAAAATTTAACCAATTTGGACTTTATATAACCATTACTTGTTCATATACTTAAAACATCACTTAAGTCAAGCATTGAAGCTTAAGACATTTCTACGCATATGCTTAAAGGTTCAGATTACAATTTAAATAAATAAGTAACACGCCGCATGAAGACAATTGCGTTAGTGATTTGGCTTTAGGATGGACGCAGCTTGATTGGCATAGTCCCCGCCGAACCAGATTGAAATCTTTATTTTCCAGTTTACACCTCATTTCTTAACATGCATGACTGTTAACACATAATATATACAAGCGTTAAGAGGACTTGGTCCATGCTTGGTGCCTCTTGTGTTTACTTTAAGCTATATTCATACTTTATAGGTTTATTTCCATTTATTTCATGGCTAAGCGAGTTCATGCAATAAAGGTCTAACTATGTAACCAATAACGATGTTAAAAAACTTTCGATACACATGCTCACATATATTCATCTTATCTACATATGACTAGCATAGTTCATCACTTGAAAACTTACTTTTAAAACATGCTTGAATGACTTTTATTGTGTCAAACTAAATAAGTCCACTTATAGGCCATGTTTAATGACATAAATAGTACTAGCATGCCATCCTACAAGTTCAGAGGGTAGACAACACAATGCTCATAGATATAAATTTGCAAAGCATTCAAGTTCACTTTTAAAAGTCATTACAGACCAAGTTAAAGCAACTCGATGCAACTTAAATCTCATTTTATAGCTAACTAAGCCATGTACGTATGTTATCACGTTTAGAACTTTAAGTACACAAGTTCGTTCTCAAGTTTCAAGTTTTCTTTAGAAATATACACTAAAGTGACTAAGAGGTTCATGGTATTCAAAAGGGCTTGAAACCACATGTCATACCTATTTCCATGCATAACTAGGTCAAACTAATAATGCAAGGCAACTTCGAATCACATGTCATACTTATTTGTACACGTTTCTACACATGTTTACAAGGTCAAAATATAACCACTCCATGTTTATAAAACTTAGTTTGCAAAAATATCTGAGTTTGCCTTTGAAATCGTTTTAAAACCAAGTCAAAGCAATCTAACACATACAAAACAACTTTGAATCTTATGGCATGCATAATTAAACTTCGTATGCATGATATCAAGGTCAGAACTTAAGTGACTCAAAGTTCGTCTAGGTTTGTTATCAAAATTTTCAAGTTTCTTTTCGAAACGTAAACCAACGCAACTCATATATGCAAGGGAACTTTAGACCATATGTTTAACATGTTTTCATGCATGACTAAGCTCTACCAACATGCTAAAGCTTATTAGGTTATAGTAGAAAACATAATCATGTAATGGTGTATGCATAGTAAATTGCACTTGCCTTGGATAGTTCCGAAATAACATCCCAAGCATGCAATTGCTACTGAATGAACTACAGAATGGGCGCATATGTGCCCTTCCTAAACAACTCCAGAAGGGTCTCTGCTTTTGTAGAACTTAAAACTCATGCAAGAAATCCTTCATGTAACATGCTTAAACTAATCACATTACTTCTATACATGCATATGATACTCAAATAATATGATAGCAATTCTCAAATCACATAAACAACCAATTTGCTTACTTACATTCAAGATTTTTGCTATTTTTCCATAATTTCACATGTTTAGCGAATTTCATCACCATAGATTTGTTTCTAAACCAAATTGGTTCGTTTAACATCCATTATTTTCGTATTTAACTGTATTAACAATATCTTCCAATAATTTACGAATTACAACAAATCCTTAGCCACCAATTTGACTCAAAAGCAACCATTTTCTTGACATTTCTAAGAAATTCATAAATCTTAAAATGAAGAATATATTTATCAGTAATATTACCTCTAAAATGCTTGATTGGCTAACTATTGCTTTTTAATCCTCCAATCTCATATTTCTCACACACATAGCAACTCACTCTTTATAAGAGACTTATCAGAATATCTCAGCAAATGGAAATGAGAAGGAGGAGTCCCCATTTATAGAGAAATCATTGTCCATACAATGATTTTTCCCAAAGATTTAAACTAAGAGGAAGAAAAATAAGTCATTAGTTATTGAAGAGTTGGTTAGCTACTCCCTCTTCCTCCATCCCTCCCTTTATCATTAGCTCTATCTAGCCTTCTTTATTTCCAACAATTGTAGAGTTAGGCCAATGGCCTATTACACGGCTGTTATAATAAGTGTGACACTGATTTTGGGACAAGGCTTATTACTCTCTAATTTATCAGTAAAATGGGTCCCATTCTACTAAGGTTAATTCATTTTGGGCTTATTAAATAAATTATAATGATTTAATATTACAACATTAAATTAAGTTATGGGCATATATACACACATTTTCATAAATGTACCCCCACAAGTATACTCATATTTAGACATACCGCAACACCTTTAATCGTGTATCTCAGTTACACTGAGTTAGCCCAAATAATATTTTTACTGGCTAAATATAATTCACTTGGGTACTCTCAACACATTATTTTCTATCACGAATAAATGTCATAATGATTAATATCAATCATATACTCCCTTACCATTAATTCTCTTTTAATAATTGTAGTTAAACCTTTAGTCTGGTTTAACTTTAATACTCATACCACACAAGGCTCATTTATCCCACTTACTAGAGTTATATAACTCAAGCTCATAATCTCAACAATAAAATATTAGGGGTCTAAGCCACGTTTGACTTTTCTCCAATTCCACATTATTTTAATATTCATTTAATATAAATTTGTGTGACACACTTTACCTTAATGCTAAATTATTTAGCTTACTTTAAATAATTGCACACTTATAATATGTAGAACTTCTATACTAGGCTTTATGAATTTATACTCATAACACCTTTATTTAAGATAACCATTTCCTTAGAATAATTAGTATGTACAAAACTAATTATTATACCATAATTCTTTAATTCATTTTCTTCCATAAATTGTCCCAACACATTTTCAGTTAGTCATAACTGAATCATTAACTTAATACATAAATATCTAACCAATATTTATTTATAATTATATTGGTTCTCTTCTTTTATTAATCACTTATCTTTCAAATATTAACCCTTTTATATATTACAATACTATATAATATATTTAAAATATCAAATTTTAATTAACATACTCCTTTCAGCCTCTTATGTAAAAAACATATTAATTCACTATCTTATGTAAGCAAATGAACTCTTTTTCATTTACTATCATGCCACTACCACACAAGGCTTTATAATATAATATTCCATAATATCACTTAATTAACCAATATTTATTCCGGGTTAATTAATTAACTCTTATTCAAATCAAGTTTTTGCTAACTTAATCCATTCATGGACAACTTAATCACCAATTATGACTTTTGTTACACATATGAGTCCTTAATATACATGTCTTGAAATTCAAATTTCACAAACATACTCAGAACCTTCTGCAGATTGCCGCAGCTGCACTGGTCATAAGTTTTGAAGTGGCGCAGCTGCGCCACCTCAAATTCAAACGCAGACAAGTTCTACTTTAGGAGAAATAGAATCTAAATTCCTAAATACTTTGCACATACTTCTTGTGACACCCCCAAATCTGGGTACTTCATTTCCACCGAATTTGGTGCTCACTTATCAAAACTATTATATCTAACTACCCATAATCAAAGGATAAAGACATAATTTAAATAACTTAAACAATAATCTCTCCCATTAAAGGGTTACATCATAATCTCAAAACAAATCCCAGGTAATCCAACCTTAAAATTATTACATCAGTTTCCGGAATACATTATAAAATAAAACAAGACTTAATACTTCAATTACTTAAATTAACTTTAAACAACTCTTCATCACTTACACATCTTGCCCTTTCCCTTGCTAGTAGATGGATCATCACCTCTTTCAACTTTAGCTGCATTGTTTAATTGCAAGAGTGAGCAAACAATTGCTCACTGACATAAAGAGAGTATAATAACAACATGAGAGTGAACAACGAATACTGAATGATAAAGAACTTGTTCTATGAATCAAAATAGAAAACAAGTTTGAACTTTAATTATCTGAGGGTCTTATGACCACGAACTATGTCCACGGTGTTTAGGTATTATTACCTTAACCTCAACAGTCGTTAGACTGTACGGACTCTTCTTAACGTACTCAGGGGGATCAGCCCTTTGTACCATGTATTGTGCATAAACATCTAAACGTTACACGTATAAAATCCCCTAGGTTAGGGTTGTTCGTCTCAGTTTGATTTTAGAATTTCCGCACTAAAGAAAGTTTAGTTTGGAACTAGATTATCAGTGTTTCTAGAATTTTAGAACACTTATTCAATTCCATAAATAAAGATTTAATACAAGAATGTATAACTGAACAAGGTTATTAAAGTCAAAGATCAAATATCGACAATATATAACTGAATAAGCAAGATATATATGCAAAGTATTGTATTTAAGGAATTAAAACAATCTCCTTTGAATCAATGTGTTAGAACAATATATGTTTTGAATACTAATAACAAGAAATGAGAATGTGAAACTCATTCGATGTAACGAATTAGGTTACATGAGCTTATTCAATCATTTATCAGAATAGAATCAATAGTCTTGCTCAATGACAAATATAAGATTTAGAAACTTGCACATTTATGAAAGTAGAGTTAGAGAACTAGTATAACCATAACAAACTAACTCAATGAAAGTATGGAGTTAGAAGACTTGCCTTGTTTGTGAGCTACACAAATGAAATAATCTCCAATTACCCTACACATATCATCGAAATCGCAACAACAATTAATTGTATGAATATTAGCTTTAGGGTTTAAACCATCATTTAGGTCATAACCCTAACCTATCACCTAACCATTTAGGTTAACATACTTAACGCTTCTGAAATTAGACATTGATCAACATAACTTAGTCGTTCAACTCTATCTTTCGAAAACATCTCATTTGGTTTCATTTTATAACTTATTTAAATAATTATTTCAAATCTTTGTACTTTTCATTTCAACATATTAACATCTGTTACTATAGTTTATAACATGTTTTAACATCATTAATGTAAGACCCCAACTTTTATGAATAAAGATGAATTTTCTATAAATATCATTTTTGAATATTATGGAATGAATTTGATATAAGGTTATAATTGTGGGTAATATTTATAAATTTTGCAAAGTACGCAAGTTGTTATATAATATTCTATTGGTTGGGGAATATTCGTTTTATCGGGGAATATTCGTACAACGGCACAATCATTGGTGGACCCCACAACGGAATTATTGTCGAATTGAGAAAACGACAAAAATACTTTATGAAAATAACGGCGGAAGTTTTACCGTTAACTGTTGAAACACCCGGTGTTAAAAATACAAGAATATCTGGCGTAGTTAAAGAGCTACACGGTATTGATTATTGATGCTTACGTGAGAAGTCACTCAGTTTTATTCAATTATTGTCAATATTTTATATATTATTAAATCAATAATTGAGACGACGAAATTATTAATATTATTATTTGCAATATTAACGATGTCTAGAAGTTACATCAAGGAGAGGTTTGGTCACCTAATTACTTGCATGATAGGGAGAAATCGTTATTGGAAAGCCCTTCTTTCACAGGAACGACTTCGGGTCGATTAATATTGTGAATTATAATAATGATGATAAATGTTGTTAAAAATATTGAAAGATTTTTTATGGAGTAGTTGTTGTAATTTTGTGTATTATTTGAATCCCCACTTACCCATTATTAAAATAGTTAGGAAAAAGTACTTCAGTTTATATATATATATATATATATATATATATATATATGTGTGTATGTATGTTTGAATTATGGGGGAGTAGCGTTGGTGGAGGGAAATACTTTTATGTTGTATATAGATATATATGATAATGAATTTCGTGGTATAAAAAGTCATCAAGTTGTAAGAGTTGTGGGGGGAGCAAATAATTCAATCAAGCATGTGCTTATATATATATATATATATATATATATATATATATATATATATATATATATATATTATTTTATTTTGTTTTACTTGATCAAATTCTTAGCATAACATCAAATTTTCGCTACAATTTAAATCAGTGAAATTACCATCAGGGTGCACTGTGTTCAAACAAGACCCTTGAATTCTCCTATAAATAGGATGCTTAGTTAGAATTGAAATCACACCAGAAATTCAGAGAAATTATCTTCTATAATCTTGAGTGTATTTCTTTAGAGTTTTAAGAAGCTTTAAGCTTAGTGCAACTTTTTTCTTTAAAAATATGCTCGCCTCTACCGATTGGAATACTCTTCTTTTTACGGTAAGGGTATTATTTATTTTGTATTCATGAAGAGAACTTACATTATTCCATTCTTTTATTATTACGCTTGAATAACCAAGATATCGCGACTACCCTATACTTGGTGACATTCTTCTATTATTCCGTCTTTATTATTATTCTTTGGAATATCCTCATGCATGCGTTTCTATTTGGACTGATTAAAATCTTTATTATTATTACATTGGAATATCCTCCTTTTTTGCATTTTACGCTTGGGACTGGTTCCGTCTTTATTATTATTACATTGGAATATCATGTCGGTCGCGTTTACGTGGGACTGGTTCCATCTTTATTATTCTCATTGGAACATCCTCGATTGTGAATTTACACTGGCTTGGTTTGGTTATTTATTATTCGTTGAATAAACTTGCATAATATCGCATGCATGGTGATTTCTTTTGTTATTCCATTTGTTATTATACTCAGTTGGTTAAAGTTTTGACTTCTATACTCCATGAAATTAGTGGAATATCCATGATATTTGCGCTTCATCCAGTATGTTTTCATGGAAATATTCTTCTGAGCATTCTTGAATTTTACTCTACAAAGAAGTATCATGTTGACAATTTGGACATTATTAGTTCATAGGTAAATTAATTCTTGAACTTGTTTTATTGAATTATTATATCATTGTCATCATCCTCATGTTTATATTATGTTGAAAGTCATCTGTGGCCTATAGTGCATAGATGGACTTGGTATGATTATGACCAGGGATTATTCAGTGTAATCATGACCGTAATGTTACAAAGGATGTGGAAAAAGTCCTCATTAACCCGTAGTGCATTGATGGACAATTTTGGCATGATCATGACCATTGATGAATACACGAATATTCTTGGCTGTGGTGCATGGATAATTTGTGGTTATAATACTAATGAATATCCTTGGCCGTAGTGCAGAGATGATGTGGATTATTTATTAAGCTGAGTCTCAGTGATAAAAGTCATGAAAAACCTTTTAAATCATAGAAAATAGTAGATTTTATTCTCTACTTGACTCTTCTAATAGATTGCTTGTTCCGTTGCAGTTAAACTTGATGTTTGTTATATTTTATCAGGTTAACACTGTTGAAAGCTAATGATAATTTATTCTGCATTATCTTAGTCATAATATTTCTTACTGGGCTAGTTGAGCTCACCCTTTTGCTTTCATTGTTCTCTTCAGGAAATGAGAACGTAGTAGGGACTAGTCGGGGAATAGAGTGATGGTCCAGATAATAGCATTAGTCCTCACTATTCTATGAAATAGTGTGATAATAAATGTAATGAGGACCCCCATTGAGTTTTTATATTGTCTAGATGACAATATTTGTATTAAAACTCACAACATATGTTTAGTCATATTTTACACTATTGTATAATTAAGTTGTATTTGAATTTTGTACCATGTATTTGGCGACTCAGAATAGGTGATGTATACCGATTTTGGGGGCGTCACAGTTGATATCAAAGCTTAGGGATATGATCCCTGGCTAAGATGTGAGAATAGAACTAAGAGGGGAGAGACGAGGAGTTCCTTCGCTAGTATGACCTATCTAAGTTTATTTGGTATTTAATTGGTCGGTCCGAATATAGAGATAATATGTTACATATCAATTAACCTTTGTTTTGTGGCAGTATCTGAAAATGACATCCGAGAATATTGAGAATAGCAATGGAGCACAGGCGACCGTTTATTCACCACATATCAATAATCAGGATAATGTGCATCAGGAAGGCGACAATCCTCATTCAAACAACAACACTGACCAAATGATGAATGATGGAATGTTCAGAGGCTTTATGCAATTCATCCAACAACAGGCGAGAGCGGCTCCTGTCCAAAATGTAGGTGGAAACTCTCGGACGATCACCGCTAAACAGTTCAAGGAGCTGGGACCACCAGAGTTTATTGGAGAGCCAAAACCACTTAAGGTGGAAGCATGGATAAAGTAGATCACCAAGATATTTGTTGTCTTGGGATGCTCCGAGGAGCAAAAGGTTCCCTTTGCCGCCTTTATGTTGCGAGGAGAGGCAGATTACTGGTGGGAATCGGTAAAGCGTACTCAACCTACCGTACTGAAGATGTCTTGGGAGAAGTTCCAAGAACTATTTAATGATAAGTACTTTCCTGAAAGTATTCGTCACATAAAAGAGGTAGAGTTCATCAAGTTGGAGCAGAATAATATGACCATGTCGCAGTACGAAGTGAAGTTTGCCGAGTTGTCTCGGTTTACGTCCCACTTGGTGGATAATGAAGAGAGAATGACACGAATATTTTTAAGAGGTTTAAAGTCGGAGATACGTCAATATCTTATTTCTCATAAACTATTTTTGTATTCAGATGTTGTAAATAGGGCTCAGTTAGTAGAGTGTGATAACGAGTCAACGCAACCAAAAGAGAGCAGCCAGCAAAATGATACTACCAATGATAGCAGTCATCGAAGCGGTGACAACAAGCGTGGAGGGAATCAACAGGCCAGAAGTGGTAACCACTTCAGTGGTAATCAGGGCCAAAATAATAAGAATGGACATTTAAAGAAGAGGAGATTCAACAATGATGGAAAGACGTCAGCACCAACATCCATTGTTAAGGAAGGAGAACGACCACCTATCATATGCTTCAAATGCGGAGGGGAGGGACACATTAGTCCAAACTGCGCGATGCCATCCAAAGCATGTTATAATTGTGGAAGAGAAGGTCACTTAGCCCGAATTTGTTGTTCACCGAAGACAAGTTCAGCCAGGATGGAGGCACCAAAGGCCGTCCCAGAAAAGTAAAAGTTGGTAGTGCAAGGGAGAGCGTTTGTTGTGGCCTCCCAAAAAGCAAGGAACCCGAATGAGGTCATCACGTATAAGCTTAACATAAACTCTAGCGAAGTCTATACTTTATTTGATATCGGTTCTACCCATTCTTTTATTTCTCCTACTTGCGCTCAATGATTAAATTTGACTCCGGAGAAATTAGACTTTGACTTATCTGTGGAAAATCCGTTGGGAGAAACCTTCATTACATCCACGGTTTATATGTCTTGTTTGGTTCAAATCGGTACCCTCACATTATATGTCGATCTTATTTCATTAAAAATACTTGCATTTAATGTGATTCTAGGATTGATTGGTTAACTACTCATCATGCTAAAATTGATTGTTTTTGTAAGGTTGTTAGTTTTCATATTCCTAATCAACCTATTATGCGAATTCAAGTGACCAAACCATTAAAATCAATCACGGTCATCTCAAGCCATAAAGCTATTCGTTTATTAAAAAACGGATGTCAAGCTTTCTTAGCTCATGTCACAGATCTAAACAAAAATACTTCAGTTTTGAATGATATTTTTATTGTTAATAAATTCCCTGACGTATTCCCTAAAGAACTTCCTGGCCTACCCCTAAAGCGTGAAATTGAATTTTGTATCGACCTTGAACCCGGTACAAAACCCATTTCCAAAGCCCCATATCGAATGGCTCCTATTGAACTTCAGGAGTTAAAGACCCAATTGCAAGAGTTGTTAGACATTGGTTTCATTCGTCCTAGTACGTCTCCTTGGGGTGCTCCTGTTCTATTCGTGAAGAAGAAAGATGGGAGTATGCGACTTTGTATTGATTATCGGGAGTTGAATCAGGTCACCATCAAAAATAGGTACCCATTGCCACGTATTGATGACATGTTTAACCAGTTGTAAGGAGCCAAATTCTTTTCAAAGATTGATCTTCGTTCCGGATATCACCAATTAAAGATCAGAACCGATGACATCCTAAAGACGGATTTTAGAAGTCGGTACGGGCATTATGAATTCCTAGTCATGTCCTTTGGATTTACTAATGCTCCTGCTTCCATCATGGATATGATGAACCGAGTATTCAAGGAATATTTGGATCACTCTGTGGTCATCTTTATTGATGACATCCTTATTTATTCCAAAAGCCGTGAAGATTATGAGCAACACTTGAGGCTGACACTCCAAAAGCTTCGTGAATACAAGCTTTATGCCAAGTTAAAGAAATGTGAGTTCTGGCTTGAGGAAGTAGCATTCCTTGGGCACGTAGTATCAAGTCATGGAATATCTGTTGACCCAGCAAAGATTGAAGCAATTCAAAGTTGGGAGCAACCTAAATCAGTGACCGAAGTACATAGCTTTCTCGGCTTGGCTGGTTATTATCGGAGATTCGTGGAAGGATTTTCTCGAATAGCTACTCCATTAACTCAGCTGACTCGGAAAGATACAAAGTTCGGTTGGAGCGAAGAATGTGAGAAGAGTTTTCAAGAACTCAAGAGGAGACTCATTTCAGCACCTGTTCTGACAACACCATCTGGCTCGAAGGGATTTGTCATCTACAGTGATGCTTCAGGCAAAGGGTTGGGATGTGTTCTCATGCAACATGGGAAAGTCATAGCCTATGCCTCAAGACAACTCAAACAATATGAGAGAAATTATCCTACTCATGACCTAGAGTTAGCAGTTGTTGTTTTCGCACTTAAAATTTGGAGGCATTACTTGTATGGGGAGAAGGTGAAGATCTTTACGGATCATAAAAGCCTTAAATATTTCTTCACTCAAAAGGAACTCAACATGCGACAACGACGTTGGCTTGAACTATTGAAAGATTATGATCATACCATCCAATACCATCCTAGAAAAGTTTAACGTGGTAATGCCGCATTGAGTGAAAGAAGATCATATACAAGTACGAGTGCGATATTGTCAACACAAAGGCCCATTTTGTGTGACTTGTAAAGGATGGAGATAGAGTTAAAGACTCTAGGGATCCATGTGATGATGACGAATATACGAGTAGAACCGACTTTAATTGATAAAGTTAAAGCTGCTCAAGCTATAGACCTGGAGCTGATGCGTATGAGGAAGAAAGTGCAAGAAGGTGCTATGCCGGAAGCGAGAATCGATGAAGAAGGAATACTTCGACTCAACTCTAGACTTTGTGTTCCTAACGACCTTGATTTAAAGTATAAAATCATGATGGAGGCACACAACACACCATTTGCAATCCATCCTGGGAGTACCAAAATGTATCATGATATTCGTCATACATTTTGGTGGAGCAATATGAAGAGAGAGATAGCGTTGTTTATCTCAAGGTGTCTAACTTGTCAACGAGTTAAAGCGGAGCATCAAGTACCAAAAGGTCCATTGCAACCACTTGAAATTCCAGAATGGAAGTGGGAGCACATTACCATGGATTTCGTTACCGGTCATCCTAAGATTTCTCAAGGTATAGATGTGATTTGGGTCATTGTTGATAGATTAACCAAGTCTGTTAATTTCTTACCGATACGAGAAACTTATACACTTGAACGTCTTGCTCGTATGTACATAAACGAGATTGTAAGACTGCATGGTATGCCAGTATCCATACTTTCTGATCGAGACCCAAGATTCACTTCACGATTTTGGGTTAGTTAACAGAAAGCTATGGGCATAGATTTATGATTTAGCTCGACATATCATCCTCAGACGGATGGGCAGTCGGAGAGGACTATTCAAACTCTTGAAGATTTATTAAGACTCTGTGTCCTTGACTTCAAGGGAAGTTGGGATAAGTTCTTACCATTGGTGGAGTTTTCTTACAAAAACAGTTATCAAGCAAGTATTGGCATGGCTCCATTTGAGGCGTTGTATGGAAGAAAGAGTTGTTCTCCAGTATGCTGGGATGAGGTGGGTGAAGCAATGTTGTTTGGACTAGAGTTGGTATGTATAACTAAGAAAAAGATTCAAATGATCCGACAACGTATAAAAACCTCACAAGATCGATAAAAGAGTTATGCTGATCTTCATCGAAAGGACGTGGAATTCGATATAGGAGATCATGTGTTGTTACGTGTTGCTCCATGGAAAGGAGTTACGTGTAAGACCCCAAATTTTATGAAATAAAAGTATTCAATTTTTCTTATAATTACTATTCAGTAAATGGTTAAATTGATAAAAAAAAAAAAAAAAACAAAGTTAAGGGTCCTATATGAATTTTTTTTCAAAATAAGCAAGTGGTTATAAAATATTCATTGTTGTCGGGGAATATTCGTTTGGTAGTGGAATATTCTTTCTGTCGGGGAATATTAAATGCGACGCAGCTTGACCATTTGTGGGCCCCATAATGAGAATAAGCTGCTCGGATGAAGAAAATGACAAATTTGAGTTTTTATAAATAACGGCGTGTAGTTATTACCAATTAAGCTGTTGGAATACCGGTGGTTAAAATACGATGAATACGCGTGGTTGCAAAGAAGATAGCACTACGGTATTGCATAAAGTATTGTTGAATTATTGATCCTTACGTGAGAAGGCACTACTCAATAATTATTACGATGAATTCTTATTCAATATTTTATTTTATTGAATCAATAATTGCTGCGTTGATATTTTATATTATTGTTGTTTCAATAATTGTCATTGCACAGTATTTCCCATTATTAGATTAATAATTCATATTATTTGAATAATATTATGAGATAACATTATTAGCAATGTCTAGAAAGTTCTGTCAAGGAGAGGTTTGGTCACCTAATTGCGCGCCAGTAAGGAGAAATCCTTATCGAAAAGCCCCCTCTTTCCTGGGAACTTCCTGGTTGTCATTATTGCGATTCTGTAATATTATTTGTGAATAATTAATTATTGATTTATATGATAATGAAATATTTATTTGATGTGGATATAAATGATGGATTTATTTATGTGGATATAAATGAAGGAATTAATGTTGAGGTATTTTATCGATATTTTTGTCGGATTGGAGGTATTAAAAGATCAAATCGATTGTTCTTACTGACTTTATTGTGTGAGTTATAATTT
This sequence comes from Panax ginseng, assembly GCA_020205605.1. NCBI lineage: Eukaryota > Viridiplantae > Streptophyta > Magnoliopsida > Apiales > Araliaceae > Panax > Panax ginseng. The sequence continues at coordinate 36,374,231 of CM035136.1, read as the reverse complement.
TGATCGTAGTTGGATCGTTGTGATTTTTGGATATGTTATACATATATAAGTTGAGTATATGTACACAAATTTTGAACGAATTAAAATGAGCGAATGATTTGTTATGAATTTTAAGAGGTGACTGATTCGGAAATTAGGTTTATAAATGATTTTGGTAAAAATTTCTAGAAATGGGTGGGCCCCACTTTTGGTTGTTGGGGAAGATGGCTGATTTTTGGTGGGTGGAATAGTAGCAGGTAAAGCCATCAGGTAGCAGGTCAAGTCTGCTTCGGCGTGCTAACATTTTCCTATAAATAGAGGACTAAGTTAGAATTGAAAATCACACCAGAATTCATAAGCTTTCTCTCTTTCTCTCTCTATATTATCGAGTGTATTTTGTGAGTATTTAGATACTTGGTGAGTTGCTATTCATCAGTGCAAGTTTCCTTCAGTGTCATATCCGATATCCAGTCAGAAGTGCTGCTCTTTGAGGTAAGGGATAGTAAGGGATATTAAGGGATGTTATATTCTTCATAATGATGTTATTCTTTCAATATCATTATACTGACATATTGGTATGGATCTTATTGTAGAATTTCTATTTTTTTGAGTCGGGGTTACTATTCACATATACGACACTATTCACGTATACGGTACTATTCATGTATATGGCACTATTTACGTATATGATATTATTTACGTATACGGTTCTATGTACGAATACAGAGTACTATTCACGAGTTATTATTCATGAGTTACTATTCACGAGTTACTATTTATGAGTTACTATTCATGAGTTACTATTCACGGGTACTATTCACAACAAAAATTGGTTTCTTTTTCTGACCAAATTATCGTTGATTTATGAATGTTGCTCTTGAAATTAAATGAAGTTGTTGATCATATTGTTTTTATTATCATATATAACATTTTTATAACCCTAATGATGATATTTCTCTTTGACTTAAGTGTAAATATGGGTAGATTATTGGTATGATCATGACTATGGGTTCTCTTTGGCCAGTAGTGCAAAGTTGAATCGTTGACTGGTATGATCATGACCATTGAATTTATAATTGAATATTTTTAGCTTAAGTGCAAAGGTGAATTGATCAACATGGTTATAATTATGGTTTATATAATGATTATGTATTTCTTTGAGATATAAATATCTTTGGCCCGTAGTGCAAAGATGAATTATTGATGAATATCTTTGGCCTGTAGTGCAAAGATGAAATATTGTTGAATATCTTTGGCTTGTAGTACAAAGAGGAATTATTGTTGAATATCTTTGGCCCGTAGTGCAAAGATGACCTGTTGAATATCTTTGGCTCGTAGTGCAAAGATGACTTGTTGATGAATATCTTTTGCCCGTAGTGCAAAGATGAATTTATTAGTATGATTATAAACAGGAACTGTGATTTGGTATAACCATGATCTTTGATGTTTCAGGTAAAGACATGTGATGAAAATTATCTTCGTCCTGGATGCGAAGAGGAATTTAGAATTACAATTATGATTATGAGTTATTCATATAATTGTGGAAAGGAACTGTTGATTAATGTTACAGGGATAAAACATTGTTGGTGGACTTTTAATGTGGAGAAGATAATAGACTTTATGGTCTATTTGACTCTTCTAATGGATTGCTCGTTCCGCTGCAACTATGGTTGAAATTTTTATCATCAACCATATGTTCTAAATCTCTGATTTATTATTGATGAAGGCTATTGATAATTTAATTATCTTTAGTCATGATATTCTTTACTGAGCTAGTTGGGCTCACCCTTTTGCTTCACAATTCCTTTCAAGTAATAAGAGTGTAAATTTGGGTCGAAGCGGGGTAATAGGGAATAGAACGATGGTCATCATTTAGTAGTTATATTTGGTGAATCAAATAGGGTGAGGTGAACCCAATGTTGGAAGGGTATTTTGCCACTATCATACAAGATGTCTAATGACATACAACCTCGTGTCATCATAAGACATGGTTGTGCACATCCACTTACTGAGTATATCTACGAGCACTACCTATATGATCTTGGAGTTTATTTGAAGTATAATTCTCAATTAGAGATAGTGGAGATAATGATAGGTCAAGAGAAGACTCACCATTGGAAAGAATATGATAGTAATCTTCTCGCTTTTTTCTTTGGGGTTTATTAGATTCAACCAAGGATAATTTTGTGGCCATATGATATCTATCATAACCTAGACGCATGGCCTCCCATGTACGAAGGTTTCCTGGAGCACTTCCAAAAGATTTTAATTTCTAAAAAAATGTTTGACTATACCTTTATGTAAGATGTCATGGTGACGTGCTACCCAAGTTGGTGTCAAGAGTCACAGTTGATATATATATATTTGTATCAAAACTCACAACACATGAGTTGTTGTATTTTGCGCAACAATTGTTGTAATAAAGTTGTAGTTATTTTCTATACCATGTATTTGGCGACTCGGAATAGGTTGGGTGGAATGGACCTGTTTTGGGGTTGTCACATTTGGTATCAGAGCTTAGGGATATGGTCTTTGGCGGAGATCGGGGAATATAACTAGGAGGGGAGAGATGAGTAAATCCTTCGCTACTGTGTCCTACCTAAGCTTATTTGTTGGTCAATCATAATATCGGGATATTATGTGATATGTTAATTTGTTCAATTAACCCTTGTTTTGAAGCTTTATTCTAGAATGATATCTGAAATACATGAGATGGGCAATGGAGAAATCATGATGACAAGGAAGATGGAATCTGAAATGAAAGCAAGGTATTCTCAACTCTTTGAAATACCTGGTACGTAAATTTTGGTGACAAAATTTCATAAGGAGGGGAGATTGTAAGACCCCGAATTTTATGAAATAAAAGTATTCAATTGTTCTTATAATTATTATTCAGTACATGGTTAAATTGATAAAAAAAACAAAGTTAAGGGTGCTATATGAAATTTTTTTCAAAAAAGCAAGTGGTTATAAAATATTCATTGTTGTCTGGGAATATTCATTTGGTCATGGAATATTCTTCTTTACGTAGGGAATATTAAATGCGACAGTATGACCATTTGTGGGCCCCATAATGTAATAAGCATCGGATGAAGAAAATGACAAATTTGAGTTTTTATAAATAACGGCGTAGTTATTCTGAATTAAGATGTTGGAATACCCGGTGGTTAAAATCTGAGAATCTGGCGTGGTTGCAAAGAAGATTGCACGGATTACCTGAGTATTGTTGAATTATTGATCCTTACGTGAGAAGGCACTACTCAATAATTATTACGATAATTCTTATTCAATATTTTATTTTATTGAATCAATAATTCTTTGCGTTGATATTTTATATTATTGTTGTTTCAATAATTGTCATTGCACGAAGATTTCCATTATTAGATTAATAATTCATATTATTTGAATAATATTATGAGATAGCATTATTAGCAATGTCTAGAAAGTTACATCAAGGAGAGGTTTGGTCACCTAATTGCGGCTACCGATGAAGGAGAAATCCTTATCGAAAAGCCCCTCTTTCCGGGAACTTCCCGGTTTGTCATTATCATGATTCGTAATATTATTTGTGAATAATTAATTATTGATTTATATGATAATGAAATATTTATTTGATGTGGATATAAATGATGGATTTATTTATGTGGATATAAATGAAGGAATTAATGTTGAGGTATTTTATCAGTATTTTGTCGGATTGGAGGTATTAAAAGATCAAATCAGTGTTCTTACAGCTTTATTGTGTGAGTTATAATTTTGATCTGACCGTTGGATCGTTGTGATTTTTGGATATGTTATACATATATAAGTTGAGTATATGTACACAAATTTTGAACCGTTAAAAATGAACGAATGATTTGTTATGAATTTTAAGAGGTGACTGATTCGGAAATTAGGTTTATAAATGATTTTGGTAAAAATTTCTAGAAATGGGTGGGCCCCACTTTTGGTCATTGGGGAAGATGGGTGATTTTTGGTGGGTGGAATAGTAGAAGGTAAAGCCATCGGGTGCGAGTCAAGTCCGCTTGACGCTAACATTTTCCTATAAATAGAGGACTAAGTTAGAATTGAAAATCACACCAGAATTCATAAGCTTTCTCTCTTTCTCTCTCTATATTATCGAGTGTATTTTTTGAGTATTTAGATACTTGGTGAGTTGCTATTCATCAGTGCAAGTTTCCTTCAAATTGTTATATCAGATATCCAAATGTAAGTGATGCTCTTTGAGGTAAGGGATAGTAAGTGATATTAAGGGATGTTATATTCTTCATAATGATGTTATTCTTTCAATATCATTATACTGACATATTGGTATGGATCTTATTGTGGAATTTCTATTTTTTTTGAGTCGGGGTTACTATTCACATATACGACACTATTCACGTATACGGCACTATTTACGTATATGATATAATTTACGTATACGGTTCTATGTACGAATACGGAGTACTATTCACGAGTTATTATTCATGAGTTACTATTCATGAGTTACTATTTATGAGTTACTATTCATGAGTTACTATTCACGGGTACTATTCACAACAAAAATTGGTTTCTTTTTCTGACCAAATTATCGTTGATTTATGAATGTTGCTCTTGAAATTAAATGCAGTTGTTGATCATATTGTTTTTATTATCATATATAACATTTTTATAACCCTAATGATGATATTTCTCTTTGACTTAAGTGTAAATATGGGTCGATTATTGGTATGATCATGACTATGGGTTCTCTTTGGCCAGTAGTGCAAAGTTGAATCGTTGACTGGTATGATCATGACCATTGAATTTATAATTGAATATTTTTAGCTTAAGTGCAAAGGTGAATTGATCAACATGGTTATAATTATGGTTTATATAATGATTATGTATTTCTTTGAGATATAAATATCTTTGGCCCGTAGTGCAAAGATGAATTATTGATGAATATCTTTGGCCTGTAGTGCAAAGATGAAATATTGTTGAATATCTTTGGCTTGTAGTACAAAGATGAATTATTGTTGAATATCTTTGGCCCGTAGTGCAAAGATGACCTGTTGAATATCTTTGGCTCGTAGTGCAAAGATGACTTGTTGATGAATATCTTTTGCCCGTAGTGCAAAAATGAATTTATTAGTATGATTATAAACAGGAACTGTGATTTGGTATAACCATGATCTTTGATGTTTCAGGTAAAGACATGTGATGAAAATTATCTTCAATCACGGATGCGAAGAGGAATTTAGAATTATAATTATGATTATGAGTTATTCATATAATTGTGGAAAGGAACTGTTGATTAATGTTACAGGGATAAAACATTGTTGGTGGACTTTTAATGTGGAGAAGATAATAGACTTTATGGTCTATTTGACTCTTCTAATGGATTGCTCGTTCCGCTGCAACTATGGTTGAAATTTTTATCATCAACCATATGTTCTAAATCTCTGATTTATTATTGATGAAGGCTATTGATAATTTAATTATCTTTAGTCATGATATTCTTTACTGAGCTAGTTGGGCTCACCCTTTTGCTTCACAATTCCTTTCAAGTAATAAGAGTGTAGCTGGGTCGAGCGGGGGTAATAGGGGAATAGAACGATGGTCATCATTTAGTAGTTATATTTGGTGAATCAAATAGGGTGAGGTGAACCCAATGTTGGAAGGGTATTTTGCCACTATCATACAAGATGTCTAATGACATACAACCTCGTGTCATCATAAGACAGGGTTGTGCACATCCACTTACTGAGTATATCTACGAGCACTACCTATATGATCTTGGAGTTTATTTGAAGTATAATTCTCAATTAGAGATAGTGGAGATAATGATAGGTCAAGAGAAGACTCACCATTGGAAAGAATATGATAGTAATCTTCTCGTTTTTCTTTGGGGTTTATTGGGTCAACCAAGGATAATTTTGTGGCCATATGATATCTATCATAACCTAGACGCATGGCCTCCCATGTACGAAGGTTTCCTGGAGCACTTCCAAAAGATTTTAATTTCTAAAAAAATGTTTTACTATACCTTTATGTAAGATGTCATGGTGACGTGCTACCCAAGTTGGTGTCAAGAGTCACAGTTGATATATATATATTTGTATCAAAACTCACAAACATGATGAATTGTTGTTGTATTTTTGTGATAATTGTTGTAATAAAGTTGTAGTTATTTTCTGTACCATGTATTTGGCGACTCGAAATAGGTTGGGTGGAATGGACCTGTTTTGGGGTTGTCACATTTGGTATCAGAGCTTAGGGATATGGTCTTTGGCGGAGATCGGGGAATATAACTAGGAGGGGAGAGATGAGTAAATCCTTCGCTACTGTGTCCTACCTAAGCTTATTTGTTGGTCAATCATAATATCGGGATATTATGTGATATATTAATTTGTTCAATTAACCCTTGTTTTGAAGCTTTATTCTAGAATGATATCTGAAATACAGGAGATGAGCAATGGAGAAATCATGATGACAAGGAAGATGGAATCTGAAATGAAAGCAAGGTATTCTCAACTCTTTGAAATACCTGGTACGTAAATTTTGGGGACGAAATTTCATAAGGAGGGGAGATTGTAAGACCCCTAATTTTATGAAATAAAAGTATTCAATTGTTCTTATAATTATTATTCAGTACATGGTTAAATTGATAAAAAAAAAAAAACAAAGTTAAGGGTGCTATATGAAATTTTTTTCAAAAAAGCAAGTGGTTATAAAATATTCATTGTTATGCAGGAATAATCATTTGGTCATGGAATATTCTTTCCGTAAATGGGGGGAATATTAAATGCTGACAAGTATGACCATTTCAGGCTCCATAATGAGAATAAGCGTCGGGATGAAGAAAATGACAAATTTGAGTTTTTATAAATAACGGCGTAGTTGTTACCGTTAAGACTGTTGGAATACCCGGTGGTTAAAATACGATGTCTGGCGTGGTTGTTGCGATAGCTACCAGTATTGCACAGTATTGTTGAATTATTGATCCTTACGTGAGAAGGCTCTACTCAATAATTATTACAGTAATTACTGTTCAATATTTTATTTTATTGAATCAATAATTGTTGCGTTGATATTTTATATTATTGTTGTTTCAATAATTAACACTGCACAGTATTTCCCATTATTAGATTAATAATTCATATTATTTGAATAATATTATGAGATAGCATTATTGGCAATGTCTAGAAAGTTCTGTCAAGGAGAGGTTTGGTCACCTAATTGTGCGCTAGTAAGGAGAAATCCTTATCGGAAAGCCCCCTCTTTCCTGGGAACTGCCTGGTTGTCATTATTGGGATTCTGTAATATTATTTATGAATAATTAATTATTGATTTATATGATAATGAAATATTTATTTGATGTGGATATAAATGATGGATTTATTTATGTGGATATAAATGAAGGAATTAATGTTGAGGTATTTTATCGATTATTTTGTCGGATTGGAGGTATTAAAAGATCAAATCGATTGTTCTTCTGACTTTATTGTGTGAGTTATAATTTTGATCGTAGTTGGATCGTTGTGATTTTTGGATATGTTATACATATATAAGTTGAGTATATGTACACAAATTTTGAACCGTTAAAAATGAGCGAATGATTTGTTATGAATTTTAAGAGGTGTTGATTAGGAAATTAGGTTTATAAATGATTTTGGTAAAAATTTCTAGAAATGGGTGGGCCCCACTTTTGGTTGTTGGGGAAGATGGTGATTTTTGGTGGGTGGAATAGTAGCGAGTAAAGCCATCAGTAAAGCAGTCAAGTCCGCTTTGTCTTTATTATTTTCCTATAAATAGAGGACTAAGTTAGAATTGAAAATCACACCAGAATTCATAAGCTTTCTCTCTTTCTCTCTCTATATTATCGAGTGTATTTTTTGAGTATTTAGATACTTGGTGAGTTGCTATTCATCAGTGCAAGTTTCCTTCAGCGTTATATCCGATATCCAGTCAGAAGTGATGCTCTTTGAGGTAAGGGATAGTAAGTGATATTAAGGGATGTTATATTCTTCATAATGATGTTATTCTTTCAATATCATTATACTAACATATTGGTATGGATCTTATTGTGGAATTTCTATTTTTTTTGGGTCGGGGTTACTATTCACGTATACGGCACTATTCATGTATATGGCACTATTTACGTATATGATATTATTTATGTATACGGTACTATATACGAATTCGAAGTACTATTCATGAGTTACTATTCATAAGTTACTATTCACGGGTACTATTCACAACAAAAATTGCTTTCTTTTTCTGACCAAATTATCGTTGATTTATGAATGTTGCTCTTGAAATTAAATGCACTTGTTGATCATATTTTTTTATTATCATATATAACATTTTATAACCCTAATGATGATATTTCTCTTTGACTTGAGTGTAAAGATGGGTAGATTATTGGTATGATCATGACTATGGGTTCTCTTTGGCCGAGAGTGCAAAGTTGAATCGCCGATTGGTGGTATGATCATGACCATTGAATTTACAATTGAATATTTTTAGCTTAAGTGCAAAGGTGAATTGATCAACATGGTTATTACTATGGTTTATATAATGATTATGTATTTCATTGAGATATAAATATCTTTGGCCCGTAGTGCAAAGATGAATTATTGATGAATATTTTTGGCCTATAGTGCAAAGATGAATTATTGTTGAATATCTTTGGCCTGTAGTGCAAAGATGAATTATTGTTGAATATCTTTGGCCCGTAGTGCAAAGATGAATTTATTAGTATGATTATGAACAGGAACTGTGATTTGGTATAACCATGATCTTTAATGTTTCAGGTAAAGACATGTGATGAAAATTATCTTCGTCCTGGATGCGAAGAGGAATTTAGAATTACAATTATTATTATGAGTTATTCATATAATTGTGGAAAGGAACTGTTGATTAATGTTATAGGGATAAAACATTGTTGGTGGACTTTTAATGTGGAGAAGATAATAGACTTTATGGTCTATTTGACTCTTCTAATGGATTGCTCATTCTGCTGCAACTATGGTTGAAATTTTTATCATCTACCATATGTTCTAAATCTTTGATTTATTATTGATGAAGGCTATTGATAATTTAATTATCTTTAGTCATGATATACTTTACTGAGCTAGTTGTGCTCACCCTTTTGCTTCACAATTCCTTTCAGATAATAAGAGTGTAGCTGGGTCGAGCCGGGGTAACAAGGGAATAGAACGGTGGTCATAATTTAGTAGCTATATTTGGTGAATCAAATAGGGTGAGGTGAACCCAACGTTGGAAGGGTGTTTTGTCACTATCATACAAGATGTCTAATGACATACAACCTCGTGTCATCATAAGACAGGGTTGTGCACATCCACTTACTGAGTATATCTACGAGCACTACCTATATGATCTTGGAGTTTAATTGAATTATAATTCTCAATTAGAGACAGTAGAGATAATGATATGTCAAGAGAAGACTCACCATTGGAAAGTATATGATAGTAATATTCTCGCTTTTCTTTGGGGTCTATTGGGTCATCCAAGGATAATTCTGTGGCCATATGATATCTATCATAACCTAGACGCATGGCCTCCCATGTACTAAGGTTTTCTTGAGCACTTCCCAAAGATTTTAATTTCTAAAACAGTTTTTGACTATACCTTTATGTAAGATGTCATGGTGACGTGCTACCCAAGTTGGTGTCAAGAGTCACAGTTGATATATATATTTGTATCAAAACTCACAACACATGAGTTGTTGTATTTTGCACGACAATTGTTGTAATAAAGTTGTAGATGTTTTCTGTACCATGTATTTGGCGACTCAGAATAGGTTGGGTGGAATGGACCTGTTTTGGGGTTGTCACATTACGAGATTTGGAAAGAGAGGAAAACTCAACCTCGATTCATCGGCCCATTTTTAATCCTCGGTCGAGTAGGAACTGTGGCCTATAGACTCGCTTTACCGCCAAGTATGTCTCGTGTTCATAACATTTTTTACATATCCATGTTACGTAAATATGTGGAAGACCCGAACCACATTATTGAGTTAGAACCGGATGAAATAGCGGATGATTTGATGTATGAAGAGGTTCCTGTTCAAATCTTGGATAAGAAGGAACATATTCTACGCTCCAAGGTTATACCTCAAGTCAAAGTTTTGTGGAGAAACCACGATATTGAGGAAATGACTTGGGAGTTAGAATCTGAAATGAAATCAAGGTATCCTTACCTCTTCGACATACCAGGTACGTACCCTAATTTCGAGGTCGAAATTTCATAAGAAGGGGATGTTGTAAGACCCCAACTTTTATGAATAAAGATGAATTTTCTATAAATATCATTTTTGAATATTATGGAATGAATTTGATATAAGGTTATAATTGTGGGTAATATTTATAAATTTTGCAAAGTACGCAAGAAGTTGTTATATAATATTCTATTGCTCTGGGGAATATTCGTTTTATTAGGGAATATTAAATACAACCAAGACAATCATTGGTGGATCCCATTAACGGAATTATTATTTCGGATTGAGAAAACGACAAAAATACTTTATGAAAATAATGGCGGAAGTTTTACAGTTAAGCTGTTGAAACACCCGGTGTTAAAAAGTACAAGAATACGCCAGTCGCACAAAGAAGTTATACACGGTATTGATTATTGATGCTTACGTAAAGAAGTCACTCGTTTTTATTCAATTATTGTCAATATTTTATATATTATTAAATCAATAATTGAGACGCATTTAAATTATTAATATTATTATTTGCAATATTAATGATGTCTAGAAGTTCACAAGGAGAGGTTTGGTCACCTAATTCGCTATAATAGGAGAAATCCTTATTGAAAGCCCCTCTTTCCGGGAACGACACAGTCGATTAATATTGTGAATTATAATAATGATGATAAATGTTGTTAAAAATATTGAAAGATTTTTATGGAGTAGTTGTTGTAATTTTGTGTATTATTTGAATCCCCACTTACCCATTATTAAAATAGTTATGAAAAAAGTACTTGGTTTTATATATATATATATATATATATATATATATATATATATATATATATATATATATATATATATATATATATATATATGTTTGAATTATGGGGGCGAGTGACGTTGGTGGAGGGAAATACTTTTATGTTGTATATAGATATATATGATAATGGATTCTGGTGGTATAAAAAGTCATCAAGTTGAAAGAGTTGTCGGGTGGGAGCAAATAATTCAATCAAGCATGTGCTTATATATATATATATATATTATTTTATTTTTGTTTTAGTTGATCAAATTCTTGCACATAACATCAGTGGCTGCTACAATTTTGTCCGTGAAATTACCATCCGGTGCACCCGTGTTCAAACAGTACCCCTTCAATTCTCCTATAAATAGGATGCTTAGTTAGAATTGAAATCACACCAGAAATTCAGAGAAATCCTCTTCTATAATCTTGAGTGTATTTCTTTAGAGTTTTAAGAAGCTTTAAGCTTAGTGCAACTTTTCTTAAAAAATATCCTCGCCCTACCAGTCGGAATACTCTTCTTTTACGGTAAGAGGTATTATTTCTTTTGTATTCATGAAGAGAACTTCTGTTATTCCATTCTTTTATTATTCTGCTGGAATTACCAGTATACGCGGACTACCCTATACTTGGTGACAATCTTCTATTATTCCGTCTTTATTATTATTCTGTTGGAATATCACGTCTGCACGCGTTTTACGCTGCACTGGTTCCTCTTTATTATTATTCGTTGGAATATCACATCATGCGTTTTACGCCGATCCGGGTTAAAATCTTTATTATTATTTTGTTGGAATATCATGTCTGTACGTTTTACGTCGGACCTGGTTCCGTCTTTATTATTCTGTTGGAACATCCTGTCGGTGCGAATTTTGCTTGACCTGGTTCCGTTACTTATTATTATGTTGGAATAACCTGTTTATGGGAAGTACCGCATGCATGGTGATTTCTTTTATTATTCCATTAGTTATTATACTCAGTTGGTTAAAGTTTTGACTTCTATACTCCATAAAATTAGTGGAATATCCTTGATATTTGCACTTCATCCAGTATCTTTTCATGGAAATATTCTTCTGAGCATTCTTGAATTTTACTCTACAAAGAAGTATCATATTGACAATTTGGACATTATTAGTTCCTGGATAAATTAATTCTTGAACTTGTTTTATTGAATTATTATATCATTGTCATCATCCTCATGTTTATATTATGTTGAAAGTCATCTCGTGGCACTGTGGTGCATAGATGGACTTGGTTTGATTATGACCGGGGATTATTGATTGTAATCATGGTAGTAATGTTACAAAGGATGTGGAAAAAGTCCTCATTGACCCGTAGTGCATTAATGGACAGTTGTTGGCATGATCATGACCATTGATGAATACACGAATATCCTTGGCTGTGGTGCATGGATAATTTATGGTTGTGATACTAATGAATATCCTTGGTCGTAAAGCGGGGATGATGTGTATTATTTATTGTCGAGTCTCAAATGATAAAAGTCATGAAAACCTTTTAAATCATAGAAGATAGTAGATTTTATTCTCTACTTGACTCTTCTAATGGATTGCTTGTTCCGCTGCAGTTAAACTTGATGTTTGTTATATTTTATCAGTTTAACACTGTTGAAAGATAATTATAATTTATTCTGCATTATCTTAGTCATAATATTTCTTACTGGGCTAGTTGAGCTCACCCTTTTGCTTTCATTGTTCTCTTCAAGAAATGAGAACGTAGCAGGGACTAGTCAGGGAACAGAGTGATGGTCCAGATAATAGCATTACTAGTCCTCACTATTCTATGAAATAGTGTGATAATAAATGTAATGAGGGCCCCATTGAGTTTGTATATTGTCTAGATGACAATATTTGTATTAAAACTCATAGCATATGTTTAGTCGTATTTTACACGACTGTTGTATAATTAAGTTGTATTTGAATTTTGTACCATGTATTTGGCGACTCAGAATAGGCGATGTATACCGATTTTGGGGGCGTCACAATTAACATACTCACTAAACTAACACAAGTCCGACAAGCCTGACCTGCAAACAAGCAGACCTCACTATCTCAGTTCAGGGTGTGGCACAGCTGCGCCACACATAGACTTGAATCTGGCAACAATGCTGCGTTTTTTGCCTTAGCTTAGCAATTGCTACTAGTAATACACGACAGACGCAGACTTCGGCGTTAAAGGAGCAAAGAGCCATTTTAGCCCAACAAACACAAATTTCACCCATCAAACGGTGATAACAACATGTAAAATAAATATACAACTATCCTAAACATGATTGCTAACATATTCAACCACTTTGCACAATTTAACAACAACGACAACTATTTTAATTCCTTAATTTTCATGTTTTCTCATGAAAACTCCATTTTTTGATGGTCTGTCCAGAAATCATCACTGTGAACAAAATATTTTGAGTTTTACTTAACATTATCGATACTTGCAAGCACATAAGTTGTTAACACATAGCACATAATGTCTTTTATTGTTTAGTTTCAATGGATGCCTTAATCCATTCCTTAAAACCCGATAAGAGTTAATCACCTCTATGTTTTCTGACTTCTTAAAGGCTACTTCCTAAGGTTTTCCCCACCTAAGGCTCATAACCTGGCTTTGATACCAACCTGTGACACCCCCAAATCCGGGTACTTCATTTCCACCGAATTTGGTGCTCACTTATCAAAACTATTATATCTAACTACCCATAATCAAAGAATAAAGACATAATTTAAATAACTTAAACAATAATCCCTCCCATTAAAGGGTTGCATCATAATCTCAAAACAAATCCCAGGTAATCCAACCTTAAAATTATTACATCAGTTTGCGGAATACATTATAAAATAAAACAAGACTTAAGACTTCAATTACTTAAATAAACTTTAAACAACTCTTCATCAGTTAGACATCTTTCCCTTTCCCTTGCTAGTAGATGGATCATCGCCTCTTTCAACTTTAGCTGCATTGTTTAATTGCAAGAGTGAGCAAACAATTGCACACTGACATAAAGAGAGTATAATAACAACATGAGAGTGAACAACGAATACTAAATGATAAAGAACTTTTTCTACGAATCAAAATAGAAAACAAGTTTGAACTTTAATTATCTGAGGGTCTTATGACCATGAACTATGTCCACGGTGTTTAGGTATTATTACCTTAACCTCAACAGTCGTTAGACTGTACGGACTCTTCTTAACGTTCCCAGGGGGATCAGCCCTTTGTACCATGTATTGTGCACAAACATCTAAACATTACACACACAAAATCCCCTATGTTAGGGTTGTTCGTCTCAGTTTGATTTTAGAATTTCTGCACTAAAGAAAGTTTAGTTTGGAACTAGTTTATCAGTGTTTCTAGAATTTTAGAACACTTATTCAATTCCATAAATAAAGATTTAATACAAGAATGTATAACTGAACAAGGCTATTAAAGTCAAAGATCAAATATCGACAATATATAACTGAATAAGCATGATATATATGCAAAGTATTGTATTCAAGGAATTAAAACAATCTCCTTTGAATCAATTTGTTAGAACAATATAAGTTTTGAATACTAATAACAAGAAATGAGAATGTGAAACTCATTCGATGTAACGAATTAGGTTACATGAGCTTATTCAATCATTTATCAGAATAGAATCAATAGTCTTGCTCAATGACAAATATAAGATTTAGAAACTTGCACATTTATGAAAGTAGAGTTAGAGAACTGGTATAACCATAACAAACTAACTCAATGAAAGTATGGAGTTAGAAGACTTGCCTTGTTTGTGAGCTACATAAATGAAATAATCTACAATTACCCTACACATATCATCGAAATCACAACAACAATTAATTGTATGAATATTAGCTTTAGGGTTTAAACCATCATTTAGGTTATAACCCTAACCTATCACCTAACCATTTAGGTTAACATACTTAACGCTTCTGAAATTACACATTGATCAACATAACTTAGTCGTTCAACTCTATCTTTCGAAAACATCTCATTTGGTTTCATTTTATAACTTATTTAAATAATTATTTCAAATCTTTGTACTTTTCATTTCAACATATTAACATCTGTTATTATAGTTTATAACATTTTTTAACATCATTAACATACTCACTAAACTAACACAAGTCCGACAAGCTTGACCTGTAAACAATGAGACCTCATTTGTCTCGATTAGAGGTGTGTGAAATTGCGCCACACATGGACTGGAACCAGGTAAATGCGACATTTTTTGCCTTAGCACCGGTAGCAATTGCTGCTAAGTGCACGACAGACCTTGCACTTCGGCGGTGAATAAAGTAGCCATTTTTAGCCCAACAAACACAAATTTTACCCATCAAACGGTGATAACATGTAAAATAAATATACAACTATCCTAAACATGATTGTTAACATATTCAACCACTTTGCACAATTTAACAACAACTACAACTATTTTAATTCCTTAATTTTCATGTTTTCTCATGAAAACTCCATTTTTTGATAGTCTGTCCAGAAATCGTCACTGTGAACTCATTTCTTGACCAAATCATTCCATTCAAATTACGTTATGTTCGTATCTCAATGAACTACCATATGCAAGCATCAATTTACAGTTTTATATACATATTAGAAAAGAAATTTGGTACATTCTATGGCTATATTATAAGAACACAAAACACTGTGATTATCCTTTTCTTCCTCAACCCAATTTCTCACGGATTTGATCACTGATACAACATGCATACAAGATACTTAACAGATTCTACAACATAACACACACCACTTGATGACGCTTGAATAACAAATCCACAAAAACCAGTTTATAGAGAATAGAACATCACAATTCTGAGAATTAGAATTAGTTATACCTTAATCTTTGATTATTGGCTAGCAAAAGATGACAACAAGGTTTAGCAATCCTCTCCTTCCTCTTGAAATCTCAGAGAATTCTCTCTTCAAAACCACTGACTTCTCTCACCCTCTGTTATTTCTCCTTCTCACAACTTAGCCTTAGAAAATAACGCGTAGGAAAATATAAGTTGACTCCCACTAACGTCAGGTAAAGACACAAAAAGGCAGTGTCAGTTGAATAATGCCAAAGGCCACAAAGCCCTGTTTGGCTAACCAAAAACTCACCCAACTAAATTATTTTAATAACATTTATATTATATAGTTTTATGTCACACTTTTAGTTGATTAATTTAAATAACTTAGTTTAGCTAATTTAAATAACTCATAATAATAATAAAATTCTTATTATCATTATACCTTATAATTAATAAATAATTATATATATCTAATTTAATGAATAAATTAGAAACATCACTTTATTTATTTTACTTGTTTCCATTAAATTAAACAATTCATTTAATTTAATTATTTTCTTTAAATATTTAACAATTGATTTAATTTAATTACTTCCTTAAATTAAGTCCAACAAATAAAATTATCATTACTCGATTCAATTAACATTAATCAATTTAGCTACTAAATTAATTCATGGCAATTCATCAAATATTTATTTTTCTCAATAAATAAATTATTTTAAATATTTATTTAATTTCATAAATATTTAAATTAAATTATAAATTTCTCGATCGTTACACTTCTTAAGTGTTAACTCATCTAAAATCAATCTCTTTTTTGATTTCACATCATCGATTACTACTTTCTTTAATAATTTAAAGATCAACTTTAAGTTTTAAAATTCTATCTTTCCTTAATAGTTTAACCAACTATAAAATCTCATTTTTGGATTTCTTTCCACCCATAACACAAAATTCAAAACATATAACACCTATATATATATATATATATATATATTCTTATTCAAACCCGACACATTCTCTAATAACAATTCTATTTACTAAATTCTTATTTTAATAATTTCTAAAAATTCAGGTTATTACAATTCCAATTCATGCCACACAGACAGCAGGGCCTCCTCCAGACTACATTGCCAGACATGAGCATCAAATGCGACATTTGCAGAGTACGATGGACGCCATGTACATAAACTTTCAAGCGTATTCAAATGATTTGTCTGGGGCATTGTCTCAAGCTTTTGCCTAGCAGGGAGTGCTCGTCCAGTTTCCCACTTACGGCTCAGCTATGCCTTATCCGCCTCCAGACACACCTCCAGAGAAAATTGAGGAGGCAGGCGACGATGATGCCACCTAGGGGAGTTTCCTTACCCCTTTATCTCCCAATGATGACATTGTTATTCTTAAGTTTGGGGGTATTGGGCTCATATTTAGTTGCATGCATTGTAGTTTAGTTGCATCTTAGTTTAAATTCATGTTTAATTTAGTTATGGTTTTGTTATCTCTTTATGTCCTTATAAAAAAATAATTTAAAAAATATTTGCTTATATTTTTTTTATCTGTTCAGTTAGTTTGAATTCCATTTAGCCGATGATGAAATTGGAATTACATGATTTTTGAATAGTTTTGATGACTTAGGCTCGGTTGTATTGTCATACCATGATGTAAATCTTTATCTGTCTGAATCTGTTGTAACCGGTTAGCACTTTAAAGTATCCATTATGATTTGATCACTGTGAATGGTCACATACTTGTCTTCTTTTGGGAAATTTATGTTCTAATGATAGAGATTTAGTAAACAAATAGTAATGACCTAGATGATGCAAAAGCTTAAGTTTGGGGGAAATGAGGGGTATAAGTGCTAATTATAATATATAAAAAAATATTTATGTTGAATAAACACTTTGGTTAGTTTAGTTCTGTGGCCTTTAATACTAGAGTTAGTACGTCATAAGGGATGTCTTTACACCAGCGACCTAAAGTCGTCTGTCTTGGGAGTCGTTGGTCGAAAGCTCGATACACGTGTATCACTGAAAAGCCTAAGAGGATTATACATTGTGCAATCAGGTGTATACACGGGAAAGTGCGAATATCGCCCTCGTGAGTATAATTAAGCACAATAAACCCCTTGTTGACTCTTTGCTTAGTTGATATGTAGTCTTTGTTGGAGCTTGATTGTTTACTGTCTCTCTTGAGTTGAAACTGTATTTTTAATTTCCCTTTAAGAAGCATAGTATGTGAAGCATTTATATTGTAGCAAGTTTAATGGTTTCTAAACACACACAGACACACATACTACTTCAGTGATGACATATTTTGATTTGCAAAGTGTTATGCAGTGTTGCCTTGTTCTTGGTTGGATTCGCTGCTTGATGTCATTGTGGTTTCACTGAGGCAACTCTTTTGGAATTTAATTTGACTGATATTGGGATTCGTTAGCATCTCTCGTGAAATGGAGGACAAATTAGCATGGCAAACATGAAACATGGTGCATGGGAGCAAAAGTGGCTAAGCCATATAGAAGAGGAAGCCGGGGTAAGCAAGAGACATCATGGTGTGCAAGAAGTCAAGCTGCAGCAGTAGAACAACAGAAGAGCAAATTGCAGCAGAGCGCAGCTGCGCCTGGAAAGCAAAGAAAACAAGCACAACTGTGCCCAAGCCTAACTGTCGATGTCCTTGGGCGCAGCTGGGCCCAGACAAAACACAAAGTCGGCGCAGCTGCACCAGTCACTGAAGACTGATAAGCTGACTTTTCATTTAAGTGACATATCAAAATCTTTCTTGAAGGAGGGGTCATTTCAAGTTAGTGTATAGATATATATCATTTTTATTGCCTCTTTGAGACAGATAGGAGCACAGAGAGAACCTAAGGCATAATCATCTCATTATTTTGCATCTATCTTGCTTTGTACTCTATTTTCTCTTGATTAGCTTAGATTAGGGCTAAAATTGGGAACATTGAAGCTTGGACTCAACATTGTCTGCTCAAGTTGGAGAAAGAGACCATATTTGAATCTCTCACTCATTATTATCTCTTTCTTTTCATTTTGGCTTCCAATGTATGAACAATCTTTAGTGATTGATTTTGATTTATATATGAACTAATTTCCATTATGGGGTTATAATGAATCTTAATGTTCAGTTTAGATTTTTGTACTTCTTTGTGAGATTTGATTGAGTAATATTTATGTGAACTGTCTAATGTGGTTTGCTTTAATAGTATAATTGATTGATTACCAATTACCGGATTAGCTTGTATGAAATTGATAAATGGAGTATGAGCTTAGATTTAATCACATTGGCTTGTGTTCATGCATTCTACATGGCGATGAGATTCATGATTCGTGTCTAGGATAGAAATATATCGAAGCACCTCAAGTAGTCTATTGAGGAATTGAGCTTCAACCCGCTTTGATTGTAATGCACATAGAGATATAGTGTGTTAGTCAATTTGGGTGTTTACATTTATTCTATCTATTTGTGGATTGGATGTGATATGGGTGTGGTACATCGAGAGATGACCATATCTTACTTTTTTGTTCTTGACATACAGTCCAAAATAATTAATTGAGCTTGCAGGAAGTGCAGTTATTTGGGTAATGCATTAAGTGAAGTTATAACCCCATATCTCCCTTATTTGGCAATCTTACTTTTTAATTAGTTGTCTTATTACATCTAGCAATTTTAGATAAAATACAAATTCTTCATCTGTTTAAGTAGATCGAGATAATTACAAAGTTGATGCAAGTTAGTTAAAATATAATTCATATTCTTTGTGGGATCAATACTCTACTTTTATTATATTACTTGTTGATCACGTGCACTTGCGTGTGTGTTGCTTTGATTAATACCCAAACAAGCCAACAACACAACTTATAGTGACATGTTACTATTAATATTAATATTTTGTAATATTATTAATACTAATATTAATATTTTGTAATATTAGTATTTATAATATTTATATTAATAATAGTATTACTAATATGAATATTAATATTAATGCTAGTATTACTATTATTCTTATTATATAAATATTAATATTATTAATATTACTAACTAATATTTCATTGTAATTTAAGCTTTTAATTTTTGTCTAGCTCAATTTGAAACTCGGCCAAGATTCATATGAATAGATCGACTATGAAAACAAGCAAGCAGGGCATAATTGAATCCAAGAATTTCTATGAATAATATAAATTAGTTATTAATATTAATAATATAAATTTTTATATTAATAAGAATAGTAGTAATGATAGTATTAATATTCATATTAGTTATTACTATTATTACTATTAATATAAATATTATTAATACTAATATTACAAAAAATTATTATTAATATTAATATTATTAATACAAATATTATAAATACTAATATTACAAAATATTACTATTAGTATTAATAATATTACAAACTATTATTATTAATATAAATATTATAAATACTAATATTACAAAATATTAATATTAGTATTAATAATATTATAAAATATTAATATTAATAGTAACATGCCACTACAAATTGTTGTGCCATGACTTTTTTTTGGTTGCTCCCAGCAACCGGTTACCATGGATGCAGACCCATATATATATATAGCAATTGAGACCACTCTATTTAATATTATTTTGTATTTTAAAAAAATCTCCAAAATGACGTAGTTTTAATAAACGAGTGTTATTTTAGAGAGAGTGTTATTTAAAAGGAGTGCTTTAGATACGTTCTGATATATACAAAGGACGGATCTAAAGCACTTCTATTAAATAACACTATTTCTTAAATAGCACTCCATTATTAAAATTACGTCGTTTTGGAGATTCTTTTAAAAACTAAGTGGGTCGTGGGTGACATTTTTGTAAATAAAAAGAAAGCAAGTGGGACCACTTTATTTTAATATTATTTTGTATTTTAAAAGAATCTCCAAAATGACGTAATTTTAATAAAGTAGTGCTATTTAAGAGAGAGTGATATTTAAGAGGCTAAATACACTTCTGTCCCTCGAAGTATAATCCCTTTTACACTTATGACCCTAATATTTAAAATTTTACATTAGCATACTCCAAGTACACTTAAGTAAACAAAAGTAACCCTAAAAACTTTTTCAGACCAAAAATACCCCTGAATGCTGACGTGACACTCAAACTACTAGGTATTTCACTGTATTTGTAATTTAAAGTATATTTGCAGTGTATTTTGTCATTTAAAATAAATAAGTCCATGAATATGTGTTTCCCTCCAACTGACATAATTTTCCCCTCCAAATCCAGTCCTACTTATTTCCCTCCATCAATTTCAATCCAACAAAGTGTTGATCATCCCCTATATATTAGCTCAACTCTCTCATGGTGGAAAAAGAAAAAGGAGTTGAAGAATTGAAGAGAATGAGAAGTAAAGAGAAGGAGAAAGAGAAGTGCATAGAAGAAACATACTTGGAAAATCTATAGCTTCAATTTTGTATCACTGTCATCTTCCAGCTGAATTGAGGACATCTTGGACCGATAAAAATCCAGGTAGGAGATTTTTTTCTTTCCAAACTATTGGAGGTCAAGGATGTGGTTTCTTTTACTGGCATGATCCTCTAATGAAAACAAAAGCAGTCCAAGTTATTCCTGGCCTCCTTAGAAGGATTTCTGCAAGTGAAGAAGAAGTAACAAAGCTACAAAAAAGAGAGAAAATTTATAAAGGAATAATAGTATTGTTATTGACTATTGTAATGTGTATGAAAATAATGGGAAATGATGTTTCTAGTATGCAATGAAAAGTATCGAAACTCATAGTTCATGATGTTATTGATTATCCATGTTGTTAAGAATTATGAATGAAAAGCAGAGTTCAATCACAGCTGAACACCATTCAACATTAATATACTACACCATTTAAAAGAAAAAATAGAGTTCAATCACATGTATAAAACATAGTACACTAGTTTAGCAATTACAGAGTCCAAAATCTTCACTATTATGAGATTATAGTATTCAAAATCATATCACTACCATAATATCCTCAACCATTAAGAGACCACACCATTCACAATTCACCATTCACACACACCCAAATTCAAATTGAAATGTTAGATTCATCAATCACCATTCACAGCTTAACATATGTTTGTGATATAACACATCACCATTGAAACTTTGCAAACTCTTAACATGTAGTTCCTAAGTTTGCAAAATGTCACATCAAATTATATATGAAGTAGTAATGACATCCTAATATCTTAAGTAGTAGCCACAAAAAATATGCTGCAAAAATATTCATTTGGTTCACATATATATTCAATCCTTTAAGATTACAGTGTTTAGTTTGAATGAGGATCACTCATGTATTTCCTTTTTTAGGTTCAAAGTGGCACAAGTGGAATGAAGAATAATGTACTTGATAGGAGCTGGCTTTGTGACGGAGTACCTCAAACACAATCATCTTATAAAGGGACACCAATCATTGTCAAAGGGGGAAGAATTATGTTACTTTGAAAAACATTACATCTTTTGTGCAGGGGTCTAGTTTTGGGAACTAGGAGGTTCAGACTTGGACTAGTAATTTACATATCTTAGGGTATATATATATTTTTGGGGCTACTACTTGATATTTTGTTGTGCCTGCTAGCTAATATAGTTTTTGGGGCATGTTACTTGCTCACCTCCTCCTCCTTGAGATGTTGAGTTCCTCATGAACTAAAATGAAATAGAAAAAAAAAAGATCAATATATTGCCTACAGTAACCAAAGAAAGGATATATTGGTATATTATTTACTGGTAGTTTTGATCTTATTTGAGATTACTGAGTTGTAACTAGTGGTGTTAAATGTATTTCCTCTTGGTTAACTGCGCCTTCATTAGCAGCTTGGTTCGCTTTTTACTTCTTGTGAAATCTTGAATTATGTCCATACTGCTAGCGAACTCTGCATCTAAGAGAGTTCTGAAATTTTTCCCCAAATTCCCATGACTGCTACCTCCTCGTGGATTTGGTTAATCTCTATTCCTTTTCCTCAACTTCTTTGGCCTACAAGGAAGTTTGTTGTATGTTGGAGGTATCATTGTTGGACTACCTTGAACCTCAATTTCCCACATATCTGAACTTCCCATTGGAACAATGACTGGTGCATAAACTAATTGATAGGTACTAATCTTGTAGAGATCATTCAAATATGTACTAGGATCCAGGTTCTTGAAAGACATACATGCAATGACATGACTACATAGTATGCCAGTGATGTCCCATCACCTACAACTCTAGCCCTTTGTCTCCAAATCTACTGAGTACTGCTCTCCATACATTGTCCTTACTTGGTATCTAAATTCACTAGCGGTTATAGGGATTCACTCTCTTGCTAATTTTTTACAAGTCTCTAACCTTTCTAGTGCATTAGGACAAAGGTCCCCATACCATCTCTTGCATACATCTCAATTAAAGGCCATCCTTTTCATCAACAAGTCCCTAATATCCTCAAGCATACTTAGGATAGGCTTCTCTCTTGCCAACTTAATCATCTCATTGAAGCTCTCACATAAATTGTTAGTCAAAATATCACACTTTGGATATGGACTAAAATATAATTTTAACCATTGGTGGGGTGGCTTGTCAGCTAGCCACTCGATTGTATTAGGTTCAAACTTTTTTAGTTCCTCCATTGAGTACTTAAACTTCATCCTATTACTGGCCTTTGCACAATTCCACAATAATTCCCTTAGTTGTATACCTTTATGCCCAACATTAGCAAAGTTTTGGTGCAAGTGCTGGAAACAAAACCTTCTCTCAGCATTAAGGACTATATCATCGTATGCTGTAATCAGCAATTTCTATTTGTCAGACATAAATTTTCACCCATATTCATTCTCAATCCCTACATCATCCCTTAAAATTTCTAAAAACCATGTTGTAGACACTCGAAATTTTGCATTCCTGTTACTAACCCTGCAGGAAAGCAAAATCATCTTCCAGAGATAACCCTGGAAGTCAAATCAGTTTCAACCCTAGAGACAACCCCGGGAGATCCAATTTTCAATCTCGGAGACAACCCTGAGATCCTCAGTTTCAACCCCGGAAAAAACCCCAGGAGATTCAGTTCCAACCTCAGAGATAACCCCGAAGGACACAGTCAAAGTTCCGGAGATAACCTCAGAAATGTCAGTTCCAAACCTCAGAGACAACCCCGAGGCACTCAATTCCAACCCCAAAGATAACCCCGGGAGGTCAACCACACCTCAGAGATAACCCTGAGGACATTCATCATTCACAGCAGCCCAATCTTGAAGATAACCCTGAGCAAAGACAAATACATCTGTGCAGAGCCGGAGATAACCCTGGTGAGGGGTAAAATCATCATTTTGCCACCTCGATACCACATTCACGTCATCTCAACACATTTTAATCAACACTACATACAAGGTGTCCCACAAGAACCATAGCTCAAATCCTAAGTGACTACTATACAAGACAGCACACTTGATAGAATTTGAAGACTTGGAGATTTAGTCATGGACCCATCTTCCCGACTTCGTACAACCTCTAATATCATGTCATTGTGTAGCTCTCGACAACAGCATTCTGGAAAGGTACATCACGCCTTTATCGAATGCCCGGAT
Organism: Panax ginseng; assembly: GCA_020205605.1. Classification (NCBI taxonomy): domain Eukaryota; kingdom Viridiplantae; phylum Streptophyta; class Magnoliopsida; order Apiales; family Araliaceae; genus Panax; species Panax ginseng. Next base: position 36,349,858 of record CM035136.1, on the reverse strand, counting down.
TGAAAGTTATGAAGGTTCGAGAAGACAGTGCATTACCTAAGAGCACGTATTTTGAGACGACAGAACCTGGAGAGCCCAGGGCAACCCGGGCAGCCGCAGGTAGACCCGCAGTTGCCATGGGTTGACTCGCGGCTCCTTGGTCTATAAATATGAGCTCTTAGCAGGTCATTTAAAAAAAAGAGAAAAGGAGAGAAAATAATGTCCAATTCAGTCTGTAAACACTTCTAGAGTGCTCTAAACTGAGTGATTCTTCTTTCTAAACACTTGTAAGCTCGTGTTTTGCTACATACTAAAATTCAACTGGTGGAAATCGAGTTTTCAGGCGTTTAAAGCTATCTGAAGTCTTCTTGGCAACCCACTGTAAGATATTTGATTTTTAGCTTTTCATTACTTATTTATATATATATATATATATATATATATATATATATATATATATATATATATTATCGAACTCTCGCTTGATTGAGCAGGATATAATATTAGGTTTGTTTCTTTGCTTTTACATATTTATATATATATATATATATATATATATATATATATATATATATCATCGAACTTTTCTTGATTGAGCTTTGGGTGTAATATCCGATATCGTTTACAACTTATATATATATATATATATATATATATATATATATACACATTCGATCGAGCATGGAGTTTACTTACGTGGCCATTATATATATATATATATATATATATATATATATATATATATTTACACATTTTATATATATAACTATTTTATCTGCTTTTATAATATAGATATTTAATCTTCTAGCTTGCGGGCTAGATTTGCCTAAATCTGGCTATTTCTCACTTTAACCGGTTCATGGTGACTAAACTGGAACCGTTGAAGCTGGAATAGTTTAGATTTACTCAAATCTAGTCCTTTTTCTAGCTTTTGTATATATTGTTTTTTAATGTGAGCCTAGGAATCATGTGATCACAGATTCAGTCTCTGAATCTAGATTCGGTTCTCGTGATGGACATTTTCAGCTGCAGCCAGCTTGTAAATTTTCTGCGGTGTCTGAATATCTTTAGATGGCTCTCATGCCCACAAGGAGTTCGGCACTGCTATATATCTTATTTTCTCGAAGATGTTTCGCATCTAAAAAATAAAAGCAATCAAGCTAAACACATAATAAAATGGAAGTATCAAAGGCCTCAATTACTATTGAGCACAAGGGTTTGAAAAACCTGTTTTACAAAACATCACTACTATATCTTGTTAAAATTGAATTTTTATACAAAATTCAAACCCTTTGTATATAGGTACAAACGAGGCATAGCATTACTTCCAAACAACTGCACATAGACCTAATTCACACAGACACACATTCACAGATAAAAGTTTTAATAAAAAGTGGCGGTAACCGTGTTATCACAGAAGTCGGGGGTGCCTAACACCTTCCCTCCGCTTAATCAAGCCCCCGGACCCAAACAAATTTCGATTTCCCAGACCAGTTAAACAGTGCCACATCACTACGTCTTTGTGCAAACCTTTTCTTGGTTGAGTTGGTGCAACCATTTTAAAATAACCAAATGATGACTCTTACAGTCAAATTGTCGACATATACATGTCGGACCTTTTCAAACTTGTTTTTTCAAACAAATCTCACCTAAAAATGAGAACACCAAAAGACAAGAATAGAAATGGATAAATAAAAATCCCGACATCGACACATGTCCATGTAGCCCTCGTCTCACTTTCCATAACTGCATACGCCAAGGGAAACATATTGTTGTTAGGATCAATATCTACTGCAGTTAAAAGAACTCCTCTATTTGTACCCTTTAGGTGGGTACCATCAACCCCAATGGCAGGCCTACAATACCTGAAGCCTTCCTTTAGTCCTCCCAAATAGATATAAATCCTTTTAAACACTGGTTGTCCTCTTGATAGTGTACCCTCTTCAGTAACAAACTCAACTGTACTACCTGGATTTAGCCTCTTCAAATCTTTAGCATACTGCCATAACAACACATATTATTCATTAATGTTGCCCTAGATCATCTTCACTTCTTTGACCCTAACTCTATAAGCTCTGATATCTTCACAATATCTTCCTTCCAAACAATTTCTACAAAGGTGGCAGCACTTGTCTTTGGATTTTTTTTGAATTCATGAACATACTTCTCTGCAAGCCACCTAGAGTTAACATGCTTTTTTCTAGCATCTCTCGAACAAGTATAGGGGCCATACAAATTCTTCACTTACAGTGTATTCTCCCTCTGCAACTTACTAGCATATATTTTCCATGGACAAGGAGGACTGCATTTATAACCAACCTTGAAAGCTTCATTCTTGTATATTACTGGATTTCTTCCATGCTTGATTGAGTGAACTCTAACTGCCTTCTTGAATACCTTGTTGTCCTTGAACAACATGCCTTTTTCAAATGTAGGATCATCCATCATAATTTCAGGATCAAACTTTGGCCATTTTGGTCCATCTTCATCTTCATTTACAATCATTTTAGGAATTCTTTCTTGCATAAGATCCTCCTCATCATCAATTTTAGTTACCTTCTCCTTCCCTTTTGCAGTCACCCTCTCTTTCTGTCTACTTGAGACCCCTACTTCTTCTTGCTCTGTATTAGTTGGACCATATATGTCTTCTAAGCCACTGTCCACATTAGCAGTGAATGCAATGTCATCTTCCTCATATGAACTATCATATAATTGTTCATTGAATGAGGTATCTTCACTATCATCATCACTGAGGTAGATGTCTTCCTTATCACAAACAGGTGTATGGATTTCTTAATCATCACCACCAATTTGACATTGGAAGCCTTCTGTTGGGTAAAATCTATATACGCACAGCACGCAAGTATACGTTGTTAACAAGTAATATAATGATAAGTCAAGTATCGTTCCCACAGCGATTTGATAGAAATTAACCCTCACAATTACCAATTTCCTATTAATCCAAATTTTATTAAACTAATCATTTTCATAATTATAACTAAAAATATTAAAAATACTAAAAATTCCAAACAATCAACAAACCCTAAAAACTGAATTTTCAAACAAATATTAGAGAATTAGGCTTACAACTTCACTCTAAGCATCACTCTGATTACTACACTTTATTCCAGTTTAATCCACTATCCTAGTTTATTAATCAAGAACACTCAAGTAGAACTGACCACTTCTCGATGCACTAGTACCATATTAACTCAAATCCACAAATTAGATAGAATTAAGTGAAATACCTTAATCAACTAACTCACTATATCTCTATGTGAATTACAATCAAAGAATGTTTAAGTTCAAGTTCTCTATCCAATTATATGCGATGTTAAGTATATCTCTACCCTAACATTCATCAAGATTCCATTCATTCACAGAATTCAAGAATGCATGTTATATTGACTAAGTCTAGACTCGTATTTCCACTCTCGAATCCAAACAAGTCCACATAAAATTGGTGATCAAGCAATTTATAAATTCAATCACAAATAAATATAGATAAACTAAAGAATAGCTTATTAAACTGAAAATCAAAGTTACATAATCATCATTCCACTTAAAGATCCGTTATAAGCCTAATAAAGAATTTAGTTTATCGTCAATGAAATAAAAACTGAATTATTTAAAGTAAACATCATCCCAATTATAGAAATTAAACTAAAGAAGAAGAATAAATCCAGAACCACCCTTCTCTCTAGCCTCAATCTGCAATTATTGTGAAATTGCCTTCAACGTCTTTCTCCAATACTCTTGCTTAGAAACAATTGTCTTCAATGATGTAATTACTTGTATGATTCTTCAACATTGTGTTTGTTATAAATTATATGACTAAGACATGTATTCTGACTCTAATTTCTCATCAAAACCAGTTCCATTCCGAGCCAAACACTAATCTTTATGTTGTTGCAACATTCCAAAAGCAACAGGAGACTCTCTCTTTATCCCGTACCCCCGCCCCGACGGGGGTTTTGCTTTGTAAGGAGCCCGCCCCGGAGCGCATGCAAACTGTTAACTCGAATCAAGACCCCCTGCCCCGGCGGGGGTGTTATGCACAAAAAGGCCAGCCTCGGTGGGGGTGTAGGCTGTTAGTTTACCATTTTAGCTTTAAACTTTCCACTTTTTGCCATTATTCCATCCTTTTAGTCAAATAGCCATGCCACCACACCTAAACACAAAATTACACTAAACAAGTAAAAATGAAACATAAAACATAAAGGATTAACACCGTTTAAGCTTGAATTAGACACCGATTCGTAGGTATGAAACTCACTTATCAAAATTCCCCAAACTTAAACTGTGCTAGTCCTCGAGCACGAAACAAAACTAACATGTTATACAATGCAATGCAGTGATATGTAATGCATCTAATCTATATGCCTACGAATCCAGCATTCGTCATAAAATCAAATTCATTTCTCCAGCCTCAGAGAAATCAAACAAACACGACAATACTTCATATCAAAACCAATCAATAATTCCTCATCAATCCTCGACTCTTAAACCGTTATTACTGGTATAATGTGTGTGTGCTCAACAATCATGCTAACTAGTGCAGTTTCAAATTTAATACACAACAAGCTTCTTAGAAGGCATCATATAGCGTAAACTCCAGAACTTCAAAAATAGACAAGATTCAACTAAAATCAACATTCACCAAACTTAGGGATCCAAATAGGATACTCATGCTTTCTTTTTCATTCACGGGAGCACTTTGCTCTTATTTCCCATTTTATTCTTCTTTTTTTTTCTTTTTTCTAGATAGATGGATAGTGAGTGCGTTTTACGCTCCATCTCATGCTTCTTCTCAACCCACCACAAGACTCAATTAGTGCATTTTTTTTAGAAGCTTATATACCCCACTTTTTCCCCCAAACTTAGGTTCCTGCCTAATTCGTCGTCTTCACCGCCTATCCTTGTCATTCTTTCATTTAAACTAGCATTATCCTTTAAAATTTCCTTATGTATCAATTTGAACTAATCAGTCCACATAAGTGTCATTAACGTGTTAACCTTTTTATACCAGTGTCAAACATAAAAAAGATCCAATTCATAACTCAAAATTACATCACAGTTCTAATGTTCGGTACTGTACTTGTCTACTTAATCTCAACCTCATCATTGGCCAAAATAACATGAACTATATCAAACCGCTGGACAAATGTAATATAACACAATACTTAACTAAACTAAATATTATTATTTTTTTAGATGATAAACATAACAAACATAGCATGATTGAAACTGAATAAAACTATTTACAATCCTATACTACTATGCACCTAAATGAATGCAAACATTTAATTAAAACTGAACAAACATATGCAAACTAACTAATAAAAGTAAACGTGCATACATAAAAATTAACTAACTCCCCCAAACTTGAAAACTACAATGTCCTCATTGTAAAGAATTAAGCAATAATGTATGAGGACTTCCCTGTAAACTTCTAAGCTGGAGGTGGTGGTGGTTATTGTTCGTCATCTGAATCACTGGGTAAAAACCTTGGCATCGAGGTTGGCTGCTGGTATGGGAAGTGTGCAGTTGGATTGAAACTCTGGAGCGTCGCATTCAATGAGGCAAAGGACATATTCATAGCCTCGAACATATGGTCCTGCATCGCTGCTAGTCTCTGCATCTCTCTTCGGGCATCATTATTACACCCCTCTATTTATCTTTAAAGGCTCTAGAACTGAGGGCTAGATATAGATTCAGGTTGTGGTGTCGCCTCTGTTCCTTGCTCTCCCATTATCGCATCCCCTTGAAACTCGTCGTCATCCGAGGTGTCCTCAGCATCAACCTCATCCTCTGAGGCTGATAGAAATATAAATTCGACTCCTCTAGGATGTGACTCACCCCCGGGCCACACCGAGTACCGCATAATCATCCTCGTGTCTAACATTTGAAGAGGCATCTGTGTGGTCTCATCATCGGACCATCGAACTCCCGCCTGCCTACACAACCCACAAATGAGCGATGGGTGTGGCAAGCCACCAGAGAATGGTCCTCGCATGCATCTTCGGATGTAAAAATTAATTATAGCCCCCACATCGATGATAAAATCTTGTACAACGGCATATAAAAGCAATGCCTTCTCTTTGGTCACATCTGACATGTGTGTGGATGGAAACATCTTGGCGCACACAAACGCGTACCATATCTTTCCGTACCGGCTGAGATTCTTACTATGGAAGACAGTGCCTCCTTTTCGGCCCTTGATCCATGTAGTACCCGGCTTTGTCATCTCCTTTAAAATAGCTTCATAATCAAGATCATTGTCACGTAAGTGAGTGTAATGGCAATGTCTAGGAACTCATAATTGGTAGTACGTGTTGATGGCATCGGCATTGAAAAGAACTAACCTACCCCGCACAAATACGTTGAATTGGGACTTATCCTCAGCGTTGGCGTAGAACTCCTTGACCACACTCACAATTGATGGCTCGGGCTCTTTCGTGAACTTATTCCAACCTTTCTGATAGATTTGTTGCATCATTTCACCGTCGACATGGTCAGGTGCCAACCCCCGCTCTAGAGTAAGTTCTTTTGTCACAAGGTAGTCGTAAAGGTCGGCGGCGACGACACTTATGAATTTTCATCTGTCAAAGGTCCGTGTTGGTGGTGCGGACCCTGAACTTTCTCCACGTTATTGTTTTGACGCCAGTTTAGCTGCCATTGAATTGGAATTGGTGAGCTTCAACAATAAATTCCCCCAAGCTGCACTCAAGCAATCCTATGATCACTTGGTGTGCAAGACGTGCAATCCCCCCAAACTTAGTGATTTTGCTTCTAATATGGTGATAGATGTAGAGATTTTGCAAAAACAAACCACTCACTCTCAATTGCTATAAAAATTCGCCCAAGAGTAACCCTAATCCTTGAACTTCTGAATTGGTTGGAATATAATAGTTAGAGAGTGGTGTGAAGTGATGGCTTTATAAATGGGAGGTGATATAGATATTTATGGGTTGAAGTAGTGGATGAGTGGATTAATTGAGTGGGGATATGGAGATTAATTTGCTACATCGTGGGTAGAGAGTGGAGAAAATGGAGTTTCAGTTTTGGTAGAAAGAAGTTGAAGTGTAAGAGTGGGGGAAACTGCTATAACTGCCCAAAATAGTCTCTTCATTTTTTGGACCCCGGCCCCAGCAGGGGGTAATAAGCTGTAGGAGCCCGCCCCGATGGACATGCTTCCTATTTTCAGATTTTGAGACCCCTGCCCCGGTGGGCATGCAGTCTGTTAGTGAGATTTGGAGACCTCCGCCCCGACGGACGTGCCTTCTACTAGTTGCTTGATTTCTCCTATTCCTTGCATCCTTTTCATATCCATTTGCTTTCTATGCTACCTGAAACATCATTAAAACATGAATATAAGTTAATATTAAGTAAATTGAGCATGGTAGGTAAGATTATCTAAAATATTATAACTTAACTAACTACTTAATGAACTTATTGTATACTAATTATTATTCTAAACTACAATTTGACTAATATGAATAAAAATAATTAGACTAATAGTAAAATTGGGTTGCCTCCCAACTAGCGCTTGATTTTAAGTCGTTCAGCCTGACTACTCCCTGTTTATGGCGTGTCGACAAGTGTGATTGCGATGACATCCCAATTGGATTCGCCACCCCAATAATGCTTCAACCGTTGACCATTGACCTTGAACGTCTCCAATGGATTCCTACTATATAGTTCAATGGTGCCATGTGGGAAAACCCTCTTGATAATGAATAGACCCGACCACCTCGATTTTAGCTTTCCTGGGAACAACCGCAATCTTGAGTTGAACAATAGTACTGATTGCCCTGGTTCGAACGTTCTCTATATGATTTTCTTGTCGTGCCATTTCTTTACCTTTTCTTTGTACAACTTCAAGTTATCATAGGCTTGAAGTCTGAATTGATCGAGTTCATTTAATTGAAGTAGCCGCTTTTCACCTATTGATGCTTGATTGAAGTTGAGTTTCTGAATTGCCCAGTAGGCTTTATGTTGTAACTCGATAGGTAGGTGACATGCTTTCCCGTAGAGCAACTGATATGGTGACATCCCAATTGGTGTCTTGTAAGCAGTTCTATAATTCCATAATGCATCATCCAATCTAAGAGACCAGTCTTTTCTATTCGGATTCACTACCTTCTCTAAAATTCTCTTCACCTCCCTGTTCGAAACTTTATCTTGCCCACTTGTTTGGGGATGATATGTCATCGCCACCTTATGGTTGACCCCATATTTTGCTAAAAGAGTTGTGAACGATCTGTTACAGAAGTGACTACCCTCATCACTTATAATAGCTCTTGGCATGCCAAATCTTGTAAAAATATTCTTTTGCAAGAACTTAAGAACCACTTTGGCATCATTAGTGGGGAGTGCTACGACTTCAACCCATTTTGATACATAGTCAACCGCAAGCAAGTTGTACTGATTACTGAACGATGATGGAAATGCCAATAAAGTCAATGCCCCAAACGTCAAAAATTTCAACTTCCAAGATAGTTTGTAGTGGCATCTCATTCCTTTTCTATATGTTGTCCACCCTTTGACATCTATCGCAGCTTTTTATGAAATGGTGGGGGTCTTTAAATATTTTAGGCCAATAGAACCCTGCTTGAAGAATTTTCGCTACTGTTCTCTCACTTCCATAATGTCCTTCGTATGCAGATGAATGACACTCGTGCATTATATTCTTCACCTCACTGTAGGGTACACACCTTCTAATCATTTTGTCGGTGCACTGTTTAAATAGGTATGGCTCATCCCACATGTACCACTTGACGTCATGTAGAAATTTCTTTTTCTGATGTCTTGTAAGATCAGGGGGAAGGATGTTGCTCACCAGATAGTTAGCGAAATCCGCGTACCACAGAAATTCTGCATCGACTCCAAACAGCTGCTCGTCCAGGAATAACTCGTTGATTACACACTTATCTTCTTCATTTTTACCCGGATTTTCCAGCCTCGATAAATGATCTGCAACTTGTGTAAAGCCCCCAAACTCGGGTACATGAAATCTGAACTCGGTGCTTCACGATACCATTTCTATGAGCGGAATAATACTAATAATAATAACAATAATATGAATATCAAACTTATCTTACATTTATCAGAGTCTAATCCCAATTATGCAACCTTTACTATAATTCTTTACATGATATATAATACATACCATTGTCTTAATACAGTCTAACTATTACAAAAGATACCATTAAACATGTTCTGTTTGCTTTCCTTTTCACTTGTTCTTGTCTGAACCTTCGGGTTGATCATGCCTAGCTAAAAACATTTAAATTTAAGCAAGGATGAGCATTTGGGTGCCCAACAAGTAATAACAATTAGAAATATAATTAGCTGAAAGAAATAAATGTTTTCTTTGTACATCACTTCTACAACGAATTTATAGTTGTGAAGTAAACTGAACCGATAATAATAACATAACAATTCTATCTCAAATTTTTGAAACTACGTATTGACTATCTATATAGGGTAGTTGGCATACTATGAACATTGTTTTTAGTTTTCACTAAGGTTTAGTAGAACTTCATCTGCAAACCGTCATAACTTACGGGCACGAGGTTGTACTTCCCATGTACCCTGTATTGATCAATACTACATTACAAGAATGATAGGATCGTTCACTCTGTCATCGCCTTAAGCATATAAAGTTTTTTCCGTGATCGGGATGTTCATATTTAGATGGAATCGAACCAAAATAATTTGATTGGATACAAAAGGTTTTTATCATATTCAACGACATTTTGAAATTTTGTGTCTAGGTGATCAAATAGCTTATATATATATATATATATATATATATATATATATATATATATATATATATATATATATATATATATATATATATGTGTGTGTTTAACTACAATGATTATCCAAGTGGGGACACTTGTGTAACCATATTTACAAATTAACGAGCAGATTATATATATACGAATTATCATATACTAACATGTTGATAAACAATGATCGGATATAGAATATATCACAATAGGGTTAATAATATAGCATAATAATAATATAATTCTGAAACTTCTTACTCATGTCCATTGCATAAAGGAAATGCAAAGGTAAGATACTTGCACGATCTTGGCACTTACGATCAGTAACTTAGTTCTATCTTTATATAACACCTATCGGTAATAAGATGATTTGATCGATTAGAATAACATACTATAACATAACAACGCTTGCTTATTAAACAAAGACATAACCTAATCACATTGTCACATATGTTCCACAACCATTGAATCACAAATAAACACATATCTAATCAAATTATCTAAGTCCAGATCAATTTCTGAAACATGTCGGTGTACCGACGGCTTTATCGGGTAATTATCGAGTCTAAGACTTTATCCGGTAATTTAATATCTGTAAGTATCATTAATATTATTTTTAAATGACTTATAATAATTTTTTAAACATTTATTATAATTAATCATGAATTTTCAAACATCGAAATTATTATTAAATGATTTAAATATTAAACAATTTTATTATCATTAGTATTTAATTAATATTAAACTATTAATGAAACCATTGTCAAAATGTTAAAGTTATTTATTATGATGCCCCCAAAATAGGTATACATCACCTATTCTGAGTCGCTAAATACATGGTACAGAATACAAATACAATCTTTAATATACAACAAGAGAGCTGTGAATTTTAATACAAATACTGTCTTCTAGACAATATCCACTCTTAGAATAAGTCATCATTACATTTATTGTCACACTATTTAACAGAATAGTGAGGACTACTAATACTATCATCTGGTCCATCACTCCGTTCCCCGACTCGTCCCAGCTATATTCTCATTTCCTGAAGAGAACAGTGAAAGAAAGGGTGAGCTCAACTAGCCCAGTAAGAAATATTATGACTAAAACAATGCAGAGTAAATTATCATTCACCTTCAACAATGTTAAACTGATAAAATATAACAAACATCAAGTTTAACTGCAGCGGAACAAGCAATCCATTAGAAGAGTCAAGTAGAGAATAAAATCTTCTATCTTCTATGATTTAAAAGGTTTTTCATGACTTTTATCATTTGGGACTCGACAATAAATAATTCACATCATCGAATCACCCCGCTTTTCTGGCCGAGGATATTCTTTAGTATCACCACCACAAATTATCCATGCACTACGGACCAAGGATATTTGTGTATTCATCAATGATCATGATCATGCCAACAACTATCCATCAATGCACTACGGGCCAATGAGGACTTTTTCCATATCATTTGTAACATTACGGTCATGATTACAAGAATAATCCACGGTCATAATCATACCAAGTCCATCTATGCACTACAGGCCACAGATGACTTTCAACATAATATAAACATGGGGATGATGACAATGATATAAGAATTCAATAAAACAAGTTCAAGAATTAATTTATCCATGAACCAATAACGTCCAAATTGGCAACATGATACTTCTTTGTAGAGTAAAATTCAAGAATGCTCAGAAGAATATTTCCATGAAAAGTTACTGGATGAAGCGCAAATATCAAGCATATTCCACTAATTTCATGGAGTATAGAAGTCAAAACTTTAACCAACTAAGTATAATAACGAATGGAATAACAAAACAAATCACCATGCATGTGATACTTCACATAGACAGGTTATTCCAATAGATTAATAAGTAACGGAACCAGGTCAGGCAAAATTCACACCGACAGGATGTTCCAACAGAAAAATAAAGATGGAACCGGTAAAGGCGTAAATGCCTGCAGAGAGGATATTCTAACAATAATAATAAAGAGCGGAACCCGGTCCGGCAGAACGCTTATGACAGGGATATTCCAAATGTAATAATAATAAAGGCGGAATATTAGAATAATGTCACCAAGTATAGGGTAGTCGCGTATCTTTGGTTATTCCGGTAGAATAATAAAGAATGGAATAATGAAGTTCTCTTCATGAATACAAAAGAAATAATACCCCTTATGAAAGTACAACAAATAATATCCATTCTCGTAAAAAAAACCGAATATAAGAGTAGGAAGGAGCGAATACTTTTCTATAGCTTCTCTATAATTTCTCTCTCTAGAGTTTCAGTGAATTCGTAAGAAATAATGAAGGAATGAGCTTCTATTTATAGAAAAATAGAATGCATAGTAACTAACTCATGAACGGTCAAGATTGATTTACTTTAATCTGACGGTCCATATTTAAAGCAAAATCTTTTAAATATAATATAATATATTCTATTTATAATCTAATAAAACGAATAACTTTATAAAAGATTTTACTATGCAAATACTATGCATGAACCTTATGCAAACACTATGCATAATAAAATATAATATATTCTAATTATTGTCTAATAAAATAGATAACTTTATAAAAGTATTACATTTTTTATAAAAAGATTTTACTATTAGCCTAATAAAACGAATAACTTTATAAAAGTATTTTGTTTTATATAAAAAGCTTTTACATTTTATTACATTAATAATACCAATAAAACAAAAGCTGAGTGACTTATCACATAAGCATCAATAATCAATCTGGTGTGTGCTACTATGCAACCACGCCAGCGTATTCTTTATTACTTTAACAAGGGTGTTTCAACAGTTAACGGTAAAACTTCCGCCGTTATTTTCATAAAGTATTTTTGTCATTTTCTCAATCCGACAATAATTCCGTTGTGGGGTCCACCAATGATTGTGTCGTTGTACGAATATTCCCTGTTAAAACAAATATTCCCCGATCAATCGAATATTATATAACAACTTGCGTACTTTGCAAAATTTATAAATAATAACCACAACTATAATATTATATCAAATTCATTCCATAATATTCAAAAATGATACTTATAGAAAATTCATCTTTATTCATAAAAGTTGGGGTCTTACATTTATAATAACTCAAAATACTTTTAAAGTATTAATATTACACTTAAATAATTTGTAAAAGAATTAAAATCATTTTTAAATAATTACCATTAATAATAAAGTATTAATGTATTATCTATCAAAATATTAAAAGTCATTAATTATAACTTAAAATATTTTTTTTTAGTTCATTAATATTCTTATTAAATAATTTTAAATAAATAAAACCATTTTTAAACTATTTATTTAATATAATTATTAAATAAACTTAATATCATTTATTATTAAATTAATATCATTAATATTAAATTATTAATAAAATTATCCTTTAAATATTAAAAGTTATATTTTATAACTTAAAATATCTTTAAACACTTTATTTTTATTTTAAATGATTTTTATAATATTAAAATCATTTTTAATCTAATTTATTTAATATAATTATTAAATAATTGTAATATTATTAATAGTAAATAATTAATGAAATTTACCTTTAAATATTGAAAGTTATATTTTATAACTTAAAATATTTTTAAACTATTTATTTTTATTTAAAATGATTTTTCTAATATTAAAATTATTTTTAAACTAATTTATTTAATATAATTATTAAATAAATGTAATATCATTAATATTAAAATATTAATATTTTCATGACAAAATATCAAAAGTTATATTTTATAACTTAAAATACTTTTATAACCTTTAAATCATTTTTCTATAATTTTTAAATCATTAATTCTATTTTTTATAATTTATTTAATATATTCAATAATTAACTTAATTATCATTAATATTAATTAATTAATGAAATTCATCACAAAATATTAAAAGTTATCAAAAATAAATTTAATTATTTTCTTATACCATAATATAATTTTAAATGATTTTTCAAGTATTAAAATCATTTTTAAATAATTTATTTAATATTATAATTAATTAAATTAAATACCTTTAATATTTCAAAAATATTAAATATTTAAGAAAATATTCAAAATAATTAAAAATTAATTTTTGGATTTTAGAATTATTTTTAAAACCATTTTTGTAATTTTTAGAATTTATTTTCTATTTTTAATCATTTTTCGGAAATTCAGAAATTAAAAAAAATTAAAACCGTCGATGTAGCCTTCAGCGACGCTTTCTGTCGCTGTTGGTGTTCTTGAGCTCAAGAACATTGACAGCTTCGTGTTCGAGGTCCATAGTTTGACCACTTGTTAAACTCGATTCTTGCATTTCATGCCCCATCTAAAACTTACATATTGTAGTGTTAATGTAACTCTACAAGTTTCAATAATTAGTTGGATCATAAAACAACGTAACTAGACGATATATGCCATCAAACTACCTGTCAGACGGTTTCTGGGTTTTCCCAGAAACCCAGCAGTTCGTATAGGTACTTTCTAAGTCATTTTAAGCTACGTTATGGTCATGATTTTGATGGATTGATGGTTCAAACTAGTAGTATTCATGATAAGGAACAATAACATATTAAGATCACATTTCAACAACATCTAAATCACCAGATACAGGTCGGTCAAAGGCTGTCAGAAATAAGGTTCTTCACGTTTCTAGAAATTTCCCAGAAAAGCAATCGTGATCATTCCAGCCACTTTGACCATCGACACAATCCATTATATTTATTTTATAAGTGACATAAAGGCATAACTTTATACTCCATCTAGCAGGCTACTTTAATCATGCAACAAAATCAACAAACAACAACATATCTGACAGATCTAGGCCTTCAAAGATTTTGTCAGACGCTGAAAATCACTTTCTGGGTTACCCAGATTTCACTTGGTCATGGTAGGTCAACGACCTTTGACCATCAATAACTTTCAATATAAATCAGTTCTGACCCTGATTCGAGTTCCAGAGGAAAGAACTCATAACATACTTCAAGATCAAACACTTAAACAACAACAAAAAATAAACAGGTAGAGATCTAAGGCCACTGACATTCACTGTCAGAACACAAAATAAATTTTTTCTAGAATTTTAAAAACATCAAATCCGAGCACTTTGATGTTATGGATCTGGGATCTAACAACCCATATCACTAAATAACATCTTATTACACAACATTACACAACAAACAACAAGATCTAACAGAGGATCAAGGGTCGAATTTTTTAACTAGGGTTTATACCTTTATGCTTTGATTTCTGGAATTTGAGCTTCTGATTTGTTGTCTGATGGTGGGGCTCGATTTTGGGACTAGTATGCTAAGAAATTTCGGAGGTGTTAGAGAGAGAAGCTCAAGGTTGAGAGTTTGGCAAAAATAAGTGAGCCAAATGATTTTTTTTCTCTCTCCAATCTATATATATGTGACTTGCAATGTAGTGGGCTGAGATATGGACTGATTTCTGGAATTATAGAGCACATCGGGAGGTTATGTTAGTTCACCAACTCCATATCTTGCTAGATTTACAAGCAATTCTCAATTATGCAATAAGGGCAAAAATGTCTTTTGGCTTTTATAATTAAGGCAAACTTGTAAACATGGCAAACCCTTAGGGTTTGACCCTTAGGGTTTGACCCTAAGGTTTAGCACAAAATGATTTTCTAGGTTTTTTATTTAGGGTTTAAATTAAATTAAACTAAAAATAAAATTAGTTTCTAAAAATTATAAATTAGGTTTACTTAAATTAGATTCGGTTTCTTAAGTACACTATACATGAACATTAAGGTATTAATTATTTGATAATTAGGGTTACCCCACCCATTAGGGTTACTAATTACTTAAAATAAAATTTTAAGTTTAAATATTTACTAATTATAGTTAAGCTTGCTAAAATTAACAATTAGGGTTTATAATTAGAAATTAAGTTTTATAATTACTAATCAGGGTTACCTAATATAGAAATTAGGATTTCGAATATTAATTTAGGGTTTTCACTTAAGAAATTAGGGTTTCTAATTCAACGATTAGGGTTTCCAACAATTAGGATTTTTTTTCCTAATTAATGTTAATACTAATAATACTGGTCGTTAATCACATTATCATGATTACATAACGACTTAACAAATTCATAGAGTCGTAAATGGCCTTCGAATTAGGGTTTCAAATCAATTAGGGTTTATAATTTAAATATTAGGGTTTTAAAAAAATTAGGATTTCTAAATATTAATTAGGGTTTCTCTAATTAATATTAAATTCTTTAATACACCACGTATATCACATAACACTGTTATATAACAGTATTGACTTTCCCATTTGAATTTAAAAATAGGGTTAAACAAATTAATGCTAGGGTTTTGACATTATACACCATAATTGACCAACTATTGTCGGTCCACAAACATACAGTACATATTTATAACACTGAAAAATCAAAATATAATATTATTATATTATTATTCTTATCCAATGATAAAAATCCAAAATTAGGGTTTGAATTCCATATCTGATTTATTCTTCATATATAACATTATTAATTAAGTTAAAATAATTAACTTAATTAGACTATCATATATTAAAATAAATAATTATTATAGTGATTCTAAAAATCATTTCATATATTATTTAAATAATATAATTATATTTTCATGGAAAATAAATAATAAAAAACATTTCGCTATAAAAGTAATTATTAATATAATTTATAATAATCAATAATTCTAAAATAAAATTATTTGTAAATATTCATGTAATAAATATATTTTTATTTATTACATAATTATATACTCACATTATCTTGTGCAAATCCTCATCCTTAAAATAATAATAAAAAAAAATAATTATCATGAAAATTTACGATTTGTTTATATAGAAAATATCGGGTTGTTACATTCACCTCCTTATAAAGATTAGTCCCGGAATCAGATTTTTAAAACCTATACATACAAGGATACATAGCATACACAATCATTGCGAGTAGATCTCGATCAAAATTGATCGAACTGATCTTTAACTATTCAACATAAAGCTTATCTATCTGCTTATACGAAAAAATTGATTTCTAATATAACTCAATTTCCTCCTTCAAAATAATTTATAAAATAATTTACTATATATATAAAAAAAATAATATATAAGAAATAAAATTGGTTTGAGTAATACTTGGAGTTGCATCCCCGGCTGCTACAGTTTTTTTTTGAACGGTCATGTTGAAGACGCTTGCGGTTGATTTCGTTGGATTGATTTGTTGATGTTGGTCCCGTCGTCGCCAATGTCCTGCTGCCTTTCCCCGTATTCGCATTCCTTGCCTCCTTTCTCCTTCTTGGACAGTCTTCCACATTATACTCCATTGATTCACACTTAAAACACACAGACTTTCCCTTTATCTCCTTTCCTTTTACCGTATAGGTGACAAAACTATCTTTTGCCCCTTCGTTATCCTAGCTATCATAAACGTTGCTACATGGTCAGTTGATCCTCTAAATCTTGACAGTACGACCGCCTTGAAGTCTTTGACGTTCGTCGATCTATTATCTGGTTGATCTTTCTGCGGCTGGTATTCCGTTCTGCATAGCTTGATCGTCCATATTCACAAAATTCTGTTTCGGGTCTGGTGGTCTTCCAGCTTTGTTGACAGGTTCTTCTATCCGTGTATTTCATTTTCATTTTGGCGGCATTATCATAATTTATTCTTTATTCTAAGCCTTATCATATACGTATAATCATATAACACAAAACTTTCTATTCAAATAATCATGTACTCAAAATATTAGATTTTGAAATTTTGGTTTTCTGCATTAACCAGTACTCATATAATTAACTACTATCTTTATACCAACTTATTTCATTAATTCCATATAAATTCATACTTATATCACCTGACATACCATAGCACATATTGCTTTAATCATCTGTTATCCCTTTGTGACTTAAAAGTCAGGAATCGCTGCCACAACTTATACGAAATTTGAAAAATATTACTTTATACAAACATACCTATATATACATAACATAGAATCATACATATTCAAGTAATACTAGTACTACTTATTTCTTATGCCTCCACTAAGGATCAATTGCTTAGAAATCTGTCTATTCCCATTATCCTCAATAATTCATTCACACCTAACTATACCTAGTTCGTCCAACTTACCACACATTATGAGTTTAAAAACTCACCACAAACATATGAGTTTAAGAACTCGACATTGACCATGTAAGACCCCAACTTTTTAATGAATAAAATTGAATTTTCTCTAATTATTATTGTGAATAATAAGGTGTTATTTGATATAATACTTTGGTTATGGGTGAAATGTGCAAATTTTGCAAAATAAGCAAGTGGTAATAAAATATTCATTGTGTCGGGGAATATTCGTTTGGTTGTGGAATATTCTTTCTGTCGGAGAATATTAAATGCGACATTTCGACCATTTATGGGCCCCATAGCGGATAAGCGCCGGATGAAAAAAACGACAAGTTTGGGTTGTTATAAATCTTGGCGTAGTTATTACTGAATTAACCTTTGTTGAAATACCCTATTGGTTAAAATACGATGAATCTGCGTGGATGCATGCGATGTTACTGCGGTATTGCATTGCATGATTGTGAATTATTGATTCTTACGTAAGAAGGCACTACTCAATAATTATTGCGTTGATATTTTATATTATTATTGTTTCAATAATTGTTACTGCACAGTATCTCCTTTATCAGATCAATAATTCATATTATTTGAATAATATTATTAGATAGCATTATTGACAATGTCTAGAAAGTTCTATCAAGGAGAGGTTTGGTCACCTAATTGCGTGCCAGTAAGGAGAAATTCTTATTGGAAAGCCCCCTCTTTCCTAGGAACGGTCTGGTTGTCATAAATGTGATTCTGTAATATTATTTGTGAATAATTAATTATTGATTCATATGATAAGAAAATATTTATTTTATGTGGATATAAATGTTGGATATATTTATTATGGTTAAAAATGAAGGAGTTAGTGTTGAGGTGTTTTATCAGTATTTTGTCGGATTGGAGGTATTAAAATATCAAATTAGTATTCTTACAGTTTTTTTGTGTGAGTTATAATTTTTAATCTGACCGTTGGATCGTTGTAATTTTTGGATATGTTATACATATATAAGGTGAGTATATGTCCACAAATTTTGAACCGTTAAAAATGAGTGTATGATTTGTTATGAACTTTAAGAGGTGACTGATTCAGAAATTAGGTTTATAAATGATTTTGGTGGAAAATTCTAGAATTGAGTGGGACCCACTTGTGGTTGGTGAAGAAATGTGCTGAATTTTATTTCAAATGTGGTGGGTGGCAATAGTAGCAGGTAAAGCCATCAGGTTGCAGGTCAAGTCTTCTTCGGCGTGCTAACACTTTTCTATAAATAGAGGGCTAAGTTAGAATTAAAAATCACACCAGAAACATAAGTTTTCTCTCTTTCTCTCTCTATATTATCGAGCGTATTTTGTGAGTATTTAGATACTTTGTGAGTTTATATTTTTCAGACAAGTTTACACAAGACTATATAGAAATTCGATTGAAATACGGTTCTTTTGAGGTAAGGGATGTTATTTTCTTCGTAAGTGATATTATTTCTTCAATATCATTATGCCGAAATATTGGTTGGAACTTTTTATCAAATTTGGAACTTTTTGTGTCGGAGTTACTATTCATGTATACGGCACTATTCACGTATACGGCACTATTCACCGAAAAATAAAATTTTCTTCTTTTTGTCCAAGATGTCTATTATGGTTACTATCTTTGATTGTATCCATGTTTTGATCTTTATTCTTGAATTTTACTTCAAAATTGGTTATTATAGAGTATTATTGATCTTGGATAAACTGTGATACGAATCTCTAACATTTGTTATTTTGTTTCACTGGATTCGTTCCTTTAAAATATTTTTCATCATCCTCAGTCCTAAATGATGCTATTACTGAATATCTTTGGCCTGTAGTGCAAAGATGAATGATTACCTGATGAATATCTTTGGCCCGTAGTGCAAAGATGAACAGGTGTTGAGATGAGGAGAGAATTTAGCAGGAACTAGCCGGGGTATGGAGTGATGATTCAAGACAGTTGTTTTAGTAGTCCTCACTATTTTGTAAAATAGTGTATCAATAATTGTAATGAGAACTTATTTGAGTGTGGATATTGTCTAGAAGACAATATTTGTATTTAAACTCACAGTATGTGTTGTCGTATTTTGCACGACAATTGTATTATTGAAGTTGTAGTTTGCTTTCTGTACCATGTATTTGGCGACTCATAATGGGTTGGGTGGAATGGAGCTATTTTTTGGGTTGTCACAGACCACATATTCTTTAACTATACTTTACCTATCAGTCATACTATCGTTTCAGAGTCTGGTACTATACTTTTCAAAACAACCACCTCATTGAGGTAGCTTTCAATGTGAGCCTCTATTTCAGCTATTGGCTCGGTTATGGAGGTTGACTTCTTCTTCATGATTTGAGGGTATCCTAATCATTTTCTATCTGACATCTACACACAAACTATCTTGATTATCACTTAATATATACACACAATAATTAATAGTTTTATATAAGTTATCTTTTATTTGATTTGACGATGAACTTATTCAATTCATCTCCTTATAAACTCTATATGAGTTATTTTTATTTTCAACGTTTCCCTCTGTTCTAAGGTTATAGCCTAAGGTCTAACCCACCCAAGGTTTTTAACCCTAAAGCTCTAATAGCAACATGTAAAGCCCCCAAACTCGGGTACTTAAAACCCGAACTCGGTGCTTCACGATACCATTTCTATGAGCGGAATAATACTAATAATAATAACAATAATATGAATATCAAACTTATCTTACATTTATCAGAGTCTAATCCCAATTACGCAACCTATACTATAATTCTTTACATGATATATAATACATATCATTGTCTTAATACAGTCTAACTATTCCAAAAGGTTCCATTAAACATGTTATGTTTGCTTTCCTTTTTACTTGTTCTTGTCTAAACCTTCGGGTTGATCATGCCTAGCTGAAAACATTTAAATTTAAGCAAGGATGAGCATTTGGGTGCCCAGCAAGTAATAACAATTAGAAATATAATTAGCTAAAAGAAATAAATGTTTTCTTTGTACATCACTTCTACAACGAATTTATAGTTGTGAAGTAAACTGAACCGATAATAATAACATAACAATTCTATCTTAAATTTTTGAAACTACGTATTGACTATCTATATAGGGTAGTTGACATACTATGAACATTATTTTTAGTTTTCGCTAAGGTTTAGCAGAACTTCATCTACAAACCGTCATAATCTGCAAACCGTCATAACTTACGGGCACAAGGTTGTACTTCCTATGTACCCTGTATTGATCAATACTACATTACAAGAACGATAGGATCGTTCACTCTGTCCGCCTTGGGCGCATAAAAGTTTTTCCATGATCAGGATGTTCATACTTAGACTGGAATCCGAACCAAAATAATTTGATTGGATATAAAAAGGTTTTTATCATATTCAACGACATTTCAAAATTTGTGTCAGCATATCAAATAGCTTGACGACTTATATATATATATATATATATATATATATATATATATATATATATATATATATATATATCAACATGTGTTTAACTACAATGATTATCTAAGTGGGGACACTTGTGTAACCATATTTAAAAATTAACGAACAGAATATATATATCTGAATTATCATATACTAACATGTTGATAAACAATGATCGGATATAGAATATATCACAATAGGGTTAATAATATAGCATAATAATAATATAATTCTGAAACTTCTTACTCATGTCCATTGCATAAAGGAAATGCAAAGGTAAGATACTTGCACGATCTTGTGGCACATACATTCAGTAACTTAGTTCTATCTTTATATAACACCTATCAGTAATAAGATCATTTGATCGATTAAAATAACATACTATAACACATAACACTGCTTATTGCAGTCAGTACTTAACCTAATCACATTGTCACATATGTTCCACAACCATTGAATCACAAATAAACACATATCTAATCAAATTATCTAAGTCCAGATCAATTTCGAAATATAATGCAAATTGTCTTTGCGGCTTTATCGGGTAATTATCGAGTCTAAGACTCTATCCGGTAGTTCAATATCTGTAAGTATCAGTCATATTATTTTTAAATGACTTATAATAATTTTTTAAACATTTATTATAATTAATCATAAATTTTCAAACACCAAAATTATTATTAAATGATTTAAATATTAAACAATTCTATTATCATTAATATTTAATTAATATTAAACTATTAATAAAACCAGTGCCAAAATATTAAAGTTATTTATAATAACTCAAAATACTTTTAAAGTATTAATATTACACTTAAATAATTTTTAAAAGAATTAAAATTATTTTTAAATAATTACCATTAATATTAAAGTATTAATGTATTATCTATCAAAATATTAAAAGTCATTAATTATAACTTAAAATATTTTTTAATTCATTAATATCCTTATTAAATGATTTTTAAATAAATAAAACCATTTTTAATTATTTATTTAATATAATTATTAAATAAACTTAATATCATTTATTATTAAATTAATATCATTAATATTAAATTATTAATGATATTATCCTTTAAATATTAAAAGTTATATTTTATAACTTAAAATATCTTTAAACACTTTATTTTTATTTTAAATGATTTTTATAATATTAAAATCATTTTTAAACTAATTTATTTAATATAATTATTAAATAATTCTAATATCATTAATAATAAATAATTAATGAAATTTACCTTTAAATATTGAAAGTTATATTTTATAACTTAAAATATTTTTAAACTATTTATTTTTATTTAAAATTATTTTTCTAATATTAAAATCATTTTTAAACTAATTTATTTAATATAATTATTAAATAAATCTAATATCATTAATATTAAAATATTAATATTTTTCATGACAAAATATCAAATGTTATATTTTATAACTTAAAATACTTTTATAACCTTTAAATCATTTTTCTATAATTTTTAAATCATTAATTCTATTTTTCATAATTTATTTAATATATTCAATAATTAAATTAATTATCATTAATATTAATTAATTAATAAAATTCATCACAAAATATTAAAAGTTATCAAAAATAACTTTAATTATTTTCTTATACCATAATATAATTTTAAATGATTTTTCAAGTATTAAAATCATTTTTAAATAATTTATTTAATATTATAATTAATTAAATTAAATACCTTTAATATTTCAAAAATATTAAATATTTATGAAATATATTCAAAATAATTAAAAACTAATTTTCGGATTTTAAAATAATTTTTAAAACCATTTTTTGTAATTTTTAGAATTTATTTTCTATTTTTAATAATTTTTCTAAAATTCAAAAATTAAAAAAAATAAAACCGGCGCTGTAGCCTTTAGCGACGATTTCTGTCGCTGTTGGTGTTCTTGAGCTCAAGAACACTGACAGCTTCATGTTCGAGGTCCCTAGTTTGACCACTTGTTAAACTCGATTCTTGCATTTCATGTCCCATCTAAAACTTACATATTGTAGTGTTAATGTAACTCTACAAGTTTCAATAATTAGTTGGATCATAAAACAACGTAACCAGACGATCTATGCCATCAAACTACCTGTCAGACGGTTTCTGGGTTTTCCCATAAACCCAGCAGTTCGTATAGGTACTTTCTAAGTCATTTTAAGCTACGTTGTGGTCATGATTTTGATGGATTGATGGTTCAAACTAGTAGTATACATGACAAGGATCAACAACATATTAAGATCACATTTCAACAACATCTAAATCACCAGATACAGATCGGTCAAAGGCTGTCAGAAATAAGGTTCTTCACGTTTCTGGAAATTTCCCAGAAAAGCAATCGTGATCATTCCAGCCACTTTGACCATCGACACAATCCATTATATTTATTTTATAACTGACATAAAGGCATAACTTTATACTCCATCTAGCAGTCTACAATAATCATGCAACAAAATCAACAAACAACAACATATCTGACAGATCTAGGCCTTCAAAGATTTTGTCAGACGCTAAAAATCACTTTCTGGGTTACCTAGATTTCACTTGGTCATGGTCGGTCAACGACCTTTGACCATCAATAACTTTCAATATACACGAGCCGCTCTCGCCTGATGTTGCATGAATTGCATAAAGCCTCTGAACATCCCATCGTTCATCATTTGATCGATGTTGTTGTTTACCTAAGGATTATTATCTTCCTATTGCACATTATCCTGGGTATTGATCGTTGGTGACTCAACGGTCTCATGTGCTTCATTCTTTGATCTCAACATTTTAGGATGCCATTTTCAAACAACGTCACACAAAACAAGGGTTAATTAACATGTCACATATTATCCCTATACTCTAACCGACCAATTAAATATAAAATAAACTTAGGTAGGTCATACTAGCGAAGGAATTCCCCTTCTCTCCTATAAAGCCCCCAAATCCAGGTACTTGAAACCCGAATTCAGTGCTTCACGATACCATTTCTATGAGCGGAATAATACTAACAATAATATCAATAATATAAATATTAAACTTAATTTACATATCTATCAAAGTCTAGCTCCCAAGTATGTAACCTTTAATCATTCCTTATAATACATGATAATAAATATATAACATTGTCTTAATAATATTAAACTATCCCACAAGATAACATTGAAATCATTCAGCAACCTTTCCCTTTCCCTTGTTTCTAGCAGAACCTTCAGATTGCTCGCACTTAGCTGAAAATATCTAAGTCTAGACCAATTTCTGAAATATGTCGGTGTACTAACAGCTTTATCGGGTAATTATCAAGTCTAAGACTCTATTCTGTAACTCAATATCCGTAAATACCAGTTATACTTCTTTTAAATAACTTATAATAATTTTTAAACATTTATCATAATTTATCATAAATTTTTAAATACAGGAATCATTATTACATGATTTAAATATCAAATAATTCTATTATCATTAATATTTAATTAATATTAAACTATTAATGAAATCATTGCCAAAATATTAAAGTTAGTTATAATAACTTAGAATATTTTTAAAGTATTAATATTACCCTTAAATGATTTTTTAAAACATTTAAAATTATTCATAATCAATTACCATTAATATTAAAATTTTAATGTCTTATTTATCAGGTCATTAATTATAATTTAAAATATTTTTAATTCATTTATATCCTTTTTAAATGAATAAAACTATTTTTAAACTATTTATTTAATATAATTATTAAATAAATTTAATATCATTAATGTTAAAATAAATATCATTAATATTAAATTATTAATGAAATTATCCTTTAAATATTAAAAGTTATATTTTATAACTTCAAATATTTTTAAATACCTTATTATTATTTAAAATGATTTTAATATAATAAAATAATTTTAATCTATTTATTTAATTCATTTATTAAATAACTAAAATATCATTAATAATAATTAATTAATGAAATTCATCACAAAATATTAAAAGTCATTAAGAATAACTTAAAATATTTTCTCATTCCATAATATAATTTTAAATATTTTTAAAGTATTAAAACCATTTTTAAATAATTTATTTAATATATAATTAAATAAATTAAATACCTTTGATATTAGAAAATATTAAATATTTATGAAATATATCTAAAATAATTAAAATATAATTTTCAAATTATAAAATAATTTTAGTAATTTAATATGTATTTTAATAATTAAAACTAATTTTACGTAATTATTTAATGAAAATATAATTTTTATAATTAAACTGTCGCTAAAGACCACATATAGCGACAGAACCGTCGCTGTAGGTGTTCTTCGTGTTCTTCATACAAACCCAGATCTTCAAGCCAGTTACCGAGTTGGTGGGTTTGAGCAGGTGCAAATCAGCGTGTGTTGTGTTTCTGGACTTGTTTTTGGTCAGATCGTGGGGCTCACTTTGGACTCCCACTACACATATCCAGGTACCATTTAGATACAACAACAACAACAACAACAACAACAACAACAACAACAACAACAACAACAATACAACAAATAGAAGCAAGATCTAGTCGATTTAAAATGTTGTCAGTAGTTTTTAGGGGTTTAAGGTTACCCGAAGCGCTAGTCATGACCGAGGTCAATAACCTTTGACCGTGATTATCTTGCAACCTGTTTACGATATGAACTTGATTCTTGTTTCAGAGCAAAGACCACATACCAGACTACACATAATAACTTAAAAACAAAAAAAAATCATAAACGACCAAAGATCTGTGGCCACTGACATTTGTTGTCAGACCACAGTTTGATTTTTTTCTAAATTTTGCAAAACTCAAATCCGAGCCTCTAGATGTTATAGATCCAACATCTAACAACCCAGATCATCATTATACACTACTAACAACATATTAAAACACAGAATCATAACATCTAACAACAGATTTATGGTCAGATTTCAAGCTAGGATTTTATACCTTCTTTGATCAATTCTTGTTTCTAGCTTTCTGATTTGATTGTGGTGTTAGTGGGGCTTGAATTTGGGACTGATATGCTAAGAAATTTCGTTGGTTTAAGAGAGAGAGAGAGTCTAGGTTGAGAGTTGATACAAAATGAGCTAGCAAATGACTTAGTTTCTCTGTCTAATCTATTTATAGAAGTCTAGCAAATGAATGTGGGATTTAGCTATTATCTCCCATATTTGTGTTGTCCATTAGACAAAACTCCTTATCTTGATCTTAAGTATGCTTAGTGAGATTCCCAACCAATGAGGAGTAGACAACAATGTCCTTTGCGTAAGAGATTAGGAAAAGTAAGGTGATTAGCTATTTAAGGAAACTTGATTTGCCTAATTTGTTGCCTTAAAAGGCCTATTATGGCCAGCTATATATATGCCACTAATTCCTATATTTAGTTTAATGCATAAATTAGATAAATTAAAGGTCTAAAATACCCTTAATTATGTGGGCTAAGTTTGGGCTTGAATTTGATTTCTTTTGGGCTTCTCCCATAATTGTTTTGGGCCATGTAATAATCATAGTCTAACAATTTTAATATATGTTACCCAAATTGTTTATTTAGGGTTTAAATTAAAATATAATTAGTTTACAAAATTTGTAATTAGGGTTTGGATTCCATATTTGATTTATCTGTCATACATGAACATTAGGGTTTATTATATAATAATTATAATTATCCTTGCTAATTTAGCAATTAGGGTTTATAATTTGGTAATTAGGGTTACCAAATCACAATTAGGGTTTATACTTAATAATTAGGATTTCAAGAACTTAATATATAAATGCTAATTAGGGTTGACCTAGTTAATCGCAAAATCATACAACACAGTTATATAATAGACTTAAACTCACAATTGAGTTTCAAATTAGGGTTTTCCACAGTAAACTAGGGTTTGACATAATACACCATAACTGACCAATCATTGTTAATCCATATACATACAGTACATAATTATACCACTGAAAAATCAAAGTATAAATGATATTATATTATTGTTCTCATTCCTTGATCAAAATCCAAAATTAGGGTTTAGATTCCATATTTGATTTATCTGTCATACCTAACATTATTTAATTAAGTTAAAATAATTAACTTAATAATCTGTACAAAGATTCATATAATAAAATAATTATTATAATAATTCTAAAAATCATTTCATATATTATATAAATAATATATGATTATATTTTCATGGAAAATAATTAATAAAATATTTCTACTATAAAATTATTTATGATAAGAATATAATTTATAATGATCAATAATTCTAAAATAAAATTATTTGTAGTTATTCATATTTTTATTTATCACATAAATATATGTACACATTATCTTGGCACATATTCCCCATATTTATTTTAAAAAAAAAAATATACGCAAAATTTCTAATTTATTTATATAGAAAATATCGGGTTGTTACATTCACCCTCCCTTATAAAGATTCCGTTATCGGAATCACTGTTTTAAAACCTACACATACAAGTGTACGTATCATATTCAATCATTACAAGTAGATCTTAATCATAAATGATCGTACTGATCATTAACCTATTCACGCTAAGCTTATCTATCGGATTAAACGAAAATTTGATTCCTAAAAGAACTCAAATTCCTTCTTCAAAATTTCTTTATAAAATAATTTACTATATATATGAAAATCATGCAAAAGAAAATAAAAGCTATACGAATAATACCTAGAATCGCACCACCAGGTGCTATGGTATCCTGGACCGTCATGTTGTAGACCCTTGTTGTTGATTTCGTCGGCTTGCTGGATGACGTTGGTCCCGTGATTGCCATTGCCAGTATTCACACTTCCTGCCTCCGTCCTCCTCTTCGAACAATCCTTTACCTTGTGCTCAGTCAACCCACACAGAAAACACCCACTGTTCATCCTAAGATTGGGGAAGTTGGGAGAGATATGGCCCTCCTGCCCGCACTTGTAGCACACGAACTTCTCCTTCAAACATTCCCTAGAGTGGTTCTTTCCACAGTTCCCACACTGCACAGTTTGCTTCTTAACTCCTTCCTGTTTTACCTGCACACTCCCAAAATTGTTTCCCTTCCTTTTGCTACTACCACCGCTACTCCCACTATTAACTTCCACCTTCCTAGTTCCTTCGACCTTACTCTTGTTCTTTCTCTCCTTGTTGTAGAGGCATATGGCCTCACTCCCCTCCTCAGCTATAATAGTTTTCTCCATGAGTCTTTGCAAATGTAGGAAATGCAACACACCGCCACCTTGTTATAGAGCGAGGTTTTAATCCCGGCTCAAACCTTCTAGCTTTCCTAGCCTCAGTATCAACTTGATGCTTGAGCAAACCTAGCCACTTCATTAAATTTTGCTGCGTATTCGGACACCGTCATATTCTCTTGCTTCAACTCTAAAAATTTTACCTCCATCCTAGCCTGCATACTAGATGAAAAATAGTTTTTGAAGAACAATGTCTTAAACCTATCCCAAGTAACAACACCCTCTCCTGCCCTTACCTGATTCGCTTCCCACCAAAAATTTGCATCACCCTTCATCATGTAGGTGGAAAAAGCGGTCTTTTTCCCCTCAGCTACCCTAGCTACCACGAATGCTTTTTCAATCTCTTTAACCTAAGTATGGGCATCAACAGGGTCAGTTGTCCCTTTGAAATCGGGTGGTCCCACAGCCTTGAAATATTTAAAGTTAGCTATTTGGTTGTCCGGCTGGTTCCCTGCGACTGGAATTCCTTGCTACATAGCTTGTGCTACCATATTTTCAAAGTGTTTCATCGGGTCTGCTTGTTGTTGTCCCTCAACGTTATTGACAAACTCTTCTGCCCTTTGGTTTTGAGTTTGACGTCTTGGCGGCATTATCTGGTTAAGTAAAACCATAAATTATTCTTTACATTCTAAATATTATCATATAAGTTTAGTATATTAACACATTTCATTACTCAAACTTAGATTCATATTCATTTAGCGAATACTTTACATAGCATAGCACATACTACTTTAAACATCATTCATCCCTTTGTGACTACAAAAGTAGGGATTTACAGCCTTGACTAATACCAAAAGTTGGGAACATTACATTTACGGACATACTTAACATTAAGCATGGACCTACACACAATGAACCTATACTACCTATTCACTACATCTTTTTCTTGGACAACCTCTGCTTTGATGACCTTCTATCCCACGGATAAAACATGCTCTGGTTTATAGTCGGGACAATACAGAGTGGTATGTCCCTCATAGCCACAAAGGTAACACATTCTTTTCCCTTTCTTCTTATCGGATTTTCCTAAGTCATGGTCCTCTATCTTTCTTTTCCCCTTCTTGCTCGGAGCTGCACACGATGTGTTGCATGTGCCTCTCATTTGATCAATTTTGATTTTAAACTTATCTTGTTCTTCCATTGTTTCTATTAACGCTTGACGTAGTTGACTATTTAACAGCTTTTCTATTTCCCACAGCTTTTCCTGAGAAGAAACCTTGTTCCTCTGATCCTGCACCTCTGTTGATGCTTGTTCAAACTTTTAACTTTAGTGTCCGAATCACTATCATCGACTCCACAATCTACGGATATGGTACTACATTTTCTACAATAACCACTTCGTCTGAGTTGTTTTTATTTTGAGTCTCGATTTCAGCTATTGGCATCGATATTAGCTCGGGGGTATGGATTTGATCCTCCTTCATGCTATAAGCATATAACAAGCCTTTTCCACCAGACATCTACACACATAAATTATCCTGATAAGCATATAGTATATACACACAGCAAATAATAGTTTTATATAAGTTATCTTTTATTTTGTTTGACGATGAATTTAGTCAATTAATCACTTTATAAACTCTATATGAGTTATTTATTTATTATTATTATTATTTTCAATGTTTCCCTCTCTTGTTATAAGGTTATAGCCTAAAGGTCTATCCCACCTAAGGTTTCAAACCCTAAGCTTTGATACTAAAGCTGTAAAGCCCCAAATCCGGTACTTGAAACTCAATTCGAGGTGCTTCACGATACCATTTCTATGGCGGAATAATACTAACAATAATATCAATAATATAAATATTAAACTTAATTTACATATCTATCAAAGTCTAGCTCCCAAGTACGTAACCTTTAGTCATTCCTTACAATACATGATAATAAATATATAACATTGTCTTAATAATATTAAACTATCCCACAAGATAACATTGAAATCATTCAAGTAACCTTTCCCTTTCCCTTGTTTCTAGCAAGAGCCTTGATTGCTCGCACTTAAAGTGAAAACATTTAAATTAAGCAAGGATGAGCATTTGAGTGCCCAAACAAGTAATAACGATATATATATATAAATTTGAAAGAATTTAAATATTTTCTTTATACTACCATTCTACAACAAATCAATAGTTGTGAAGTAATCTGAACCGATAATAATAACATAACAACTCTCTTTCAAAATTTTGAAACTACGTACTAACTATAAATAGGGTTAAGGGGACATACTATGAACATTATTTTCATTTTAGAAAAGGTTAAACAGAACATCATCTGTAAACCGTCATAACTTACGGGCACGGTGGTGATCAGCCCGTTGTACCCTGTATTGATCAACACTGCATGCAAGAACGATAAGATCGTTCACTCTGTCCGCCTTGGGCGCATAAAAGTTTTTCCGTGTAAGGGATGTTCATACTTGTCGGGGTTCCAAACCAAAGCAATTCGGTTGGATAATAATAAGGTTTTATCTTGTTCAACAATAATCTATAATTCAACATATATGTGTACGGGTAATTAACAAAGGTGTATCAACATGTGATTAAATGCAATGATTATCCAAGTGGGGACACTTGAATAACCATTTATAGAAATTAACGAACAGAATATATATCTGAATTACCATATACTAACATGTTGATAATCAATGAGCGTATATAATATAGGGTTAATAATTTGTACAGTAATAATATAATTCTGAAACATTCTTACTCATGTCTATTGCATAAAGAAAATGCAAAGGTAGGATACTTGCCTGATGCGCTGCTTACAATACACAACTTAGTTTTATCTCTTATATCACGATCTATCATTAATCACATTATTCGTTCGATTAGAACAACATACTATAACATATAGTACTGCATTTTGCAGTCAGCACATAACCTAATCACATTATCACACATGTTCAACAGTCATTGCATCACAAACAATCATTAATCTGGTCAAAATATCTAAGTCTGAGACCAATTTACGAAATATGTTGGTGTCTTCGACTTTTCTTGAGAAGAAACCTTGTTCCTCCGATTACGCACCTATGTTGATGCATTTGATCCTCCTTCATGCTATAAGCATATAACAAGCCTTTTTCACGGACATCTACACACATAAATTATCACGATAAGCATATAGTATATATACATAGCAAATAATAGTTTTATATAAGTTATCTTTTATTTTGTTTGACGATGAATTTAGTCAATTAATCTCTTTATAAACTCTATATGAGTTATTTATTTATTATTATTATTATTTTCAATGTTTCCTCATTTCTAAGGTTATAGCCTAAGGTCTATCCCACCTAAGGTTTCTAACCCTAAGCTTTGATACCAAATGTAAAGCCCCCAAATCCGGTACTTGAAACTCCGAATTGGTGCTTCACGATACCATTTCTATGAGCGGAATAATACTAACAATAATAACAATAATATAAATATTAAACTTAATTTACATATCTATCAAAAGTCTAGCTCCCAAGTACGTAACCTTTAATCATTCCTTACAATACATGATAATAAATATATAACATTGTCTTAATAATATTAAACTATCCCATAAGATAACATTGAAATCATTGACAACCTTTCCCTTTCCCTTGTTTCTAGAGAGCCTTGATTGCTCGCACTTAGTGAAAACATTTAAATTAAGCAAGGATGAGCATTTGAGTGCCCAACAAGTAATAACAAATATATATATATAAATTTGAAAGAATTTAAATATTTTCTTTATACTACCCTTCTACAACAAATCAATAGTTGTGAAGTAATGAGGCAAATAATAATAACATAACAACCCTCTTTCAAAATTTTGAAACTACGTCTTGACTATAAATAGGGTTAAGGGGACATACTATGAACATTGTTTTCATTTTTGAAAAGGTTAAGCAGAACTTCATCATGGCAAGCCGTCATAACTTACAGACGCGGGGTGTACATCCCATGGACCTGTATTGATCAATCTTTGCATTACAAGAACGATAGGATCGTTCACTCTCATCCGCCTGAAGTAGCATAAAAAGTTTTTCCGTGTAAGGGATGTTCATACTTATCGGGGTTCCAAACCAAAGCAATTCGGTTGGATAATAATAAGGTTTTATCTTGTCAACAATAATCTATAATTCAATATATATATATACGGGTAATTAACAAAGGTGTATCAACATGTGATTAAATGCAATGATTATCCAAGTGGGGACACTTGTATAACCATTTATAGAAATTAACGAACAAATATATATACGAATTACCATATACTAACATGTTGATAATCAATGGCGTATATAATATAGGGTTAATAATACATGCGGTAATAATATAATTACGAAACATTCTTACTCATGTCCATTGCATAAAGAAAATGCAAAGGTAGGATACTTGCACGATCTATTTTGCTTACAAATCATGACTTAGTTTTATCTCTTATATCACGACTATCATTAATCGGATCATTAGTTCGATTAGAACAACATCTTATAACATATAGTCTTGCATTTACATGATCGACACATAACCTAATCACATTATCACACATATTCATTGATCGTTGCATCCAAACAAACATTAATACGGTCAAAATATCTAAATGCAGATCAATTTACGAAATATGTTGATTGTCTTGTGACTTTATCGGGTAATTATCGAGTCTAAGACTCTATTACGTAACTCGATATCAAGTAAATACCGGTTATATTTCTTTTAAATAACTTATAATAATTTTTAAACATTTATCATAATTTATCATGAATTTTTCAAACAGGAATCATTATTACATGATTTAAATATCAAACAATTCTATTATCATTAATATTTAATTAATATTAAACTATTAATGAAACCATTGCCAAAATATTAAAGTTAGTTATAATAACTTAGAATATTTTTAAAGTATTAATATTACCCTTAAATGATTTTTAAAACATTTAAAATCATTCATAATCAATTACCATTAATATTAAAATATTAATGTGTTATTTATCGATCATTAATTATAACTTAAAATATTTTTAATTCATTTATATATCCTTTTTAAATGATTTTTAAATCAATAAAACTATTTTTAAACTATTTATTTAATATAATTATTAAATAAATTTAATATCATTAATGTTAAATAAATATCATTAATATTAAATTATTAATGAAATTATCCTTTAAATATTAAAAGTTATATTTTATAACTTAAAATATTTTTAAATACCTTATTATTATTTAAAATGATTTTTAATATAATAAAATAATTTTTAATCTATTTATTTAATTCATTTATTAAATAACTAAAATATCATTAATAATAATTAATTAATGAAATTCATCACAAAATATTAAAAGTCATTAAAAATAACTTAAAATATTTTCTCATTCCATAATATAATTTTAAATGATTT
Organism: Panax ginseng; assembly: GCA_020205605.1. NCBI lineage: Eukaryota > Viridiplantae > Streptophyta > Magnoliopsida > Apiales > Araliaceae > Panax > Panax ginseng. The sequence continues at coordinate 36,315,908 of CM035136.1, read as the reverse complement.
TTAAAGTATATTAAAACCATTTTTAAATAATTTATTTAATATATAATTAAATAAATTAAATACCTTTGATATTCAAAAATATTAAATATTTGTGAAATATATCTAAAATAATTAAAATATAATTTTTGGATTTTAAAATAATTTTTAGTAATTTAATATGTATTTTTAATAATTAAAAACTAATTTTCTATAATTATTTAATGAAAATATAATTTTTATAATTAAAGCGTCATTTAAAGACCACTATAGCGACAGAGCAAATCATCATTGTAGGTGTTCTTCGTGTTCTTCATACAAACCCGAGATCTTGAGCCGATTCACAGAGTGGGTGGGTTTGACGAGTGCAAATCGATTAGTGTGTGTTGTGTTTACGGACTTGTTTTTGGTCGGATCGTGTAGTACTAATACAAGACTACAAGATCCAACAACAAACAAAAATCATATCATGCATAACAAAAGGAGATCTATGGGCCTAAAATAGCTATGGGAGAGGTTGTTCTTCATTTACAGGTTGCCCGAAATGAAGAACGAATCGTGAGGAACTCACTTTGGACTTCCACTACATCTTGATAGTGTAATATTTTTGGGATCTAAGACTTCCGAGGTTGTAGACAACATGTAAGGCTACAACTCTATTACATAACATCGATCTAACAACAATACAATGCGAGAAAAGGTCGGTCAAACCATATCGAGGCAACACGTTCATATGTTTTTTGGGTTACCCGAGAAAGCGAGAGAATGTTTCGTCTTAACTTGTTTGGCCAATTGCTATCTATCAATCCGTATATCATTTAAGTGCTATTATGGTATGAACATATACTACACATATCCAGCTACCATTTAGATACAACAACAACAACAACAATACAACAAATAGAAGCAAGATCTAGTCGATTTAAAACGTTGTCAGGCCGTTTCTGGGCAGGTTCTGGGTTACCCAGAAACGCCCAGTCATGGCCGGTCAACGGCCTTTGACCGTGATTATCTTGCAACCTGTTTAAGATATGAACTTGATTCTTGTTTCAGAGCAAAGACCACATACCAGACTACACATAATAACTTAAAAACAACAAAAATCATAAACGACCAAAGATCTGTGGCCACTGACATTTGTTGTCAGACCACAGTTTGATTTTTTTCTAGATTTTGCAAAACTCAAATCCGAGCCTCTAGATGTTATGGATCCAACATCTAGCAACCCAGATCATCATTATACACTACTAACAACATATTAAAACACAGAATCATAACATCTAACAACAGATTTATGGTCAGATTTCAAGTTAGGGTTTTATACCTTCTTTGATCAATTCTTGTTTCTAGCTTTCTGATTTGATTGTGGTGTTAGTGGGGCTTGAATTTGGGGTGATATGCTAAGAAATTTCGTTGGGTTTAAGAGAGAGAGAGAGAGTCTAGGTTGAGAGTTGATACAAAATGAGCTAGCAAATGACTTAGTTTTCTCTCTACAATCTATTTATAGAAGTCTAGCAAATGAATGTGGGATTTAGCTATTATCCCCTATATTTGTGTTGTCCATTAGACAAAACTCCTTATCTTGATCTTAAGTATGCTTAGTGAGATTCCCAACCAATGAGGAGTAGACAACAATGTCCTTTGCGTAAGAGATTAGGAAAAGTAAGGTGATTAGCTATTTAAGGAAACTTGATTAGCCTAATTTGTTGCCTTAAAAGGCCTATTGTGGCCAGCTATATATATACCACTAATTCCTTTATTTAGCTTTTATTTTAATACATAAATTAGATAAATCAAAGGTCTAAAATACCCTTAATTATGTGGGCTAAGTTTGAGCTTGAATTTGATTTCTTTTGGGCTTCTCCCATAATTGTTTTTGGCCCATGTAATAATCATAGTCTAACAATTTTAATATATGTTACCCAAATTTTTTATTTAGGGTTTAAAATAAAATACAATTAGTTTTGCAAAACTTATAATTAGGGTTTTCTTAATTTGATTAGGGTTTAATCATACATGAACATTAGGGTTTATTATATAATAATTATAATTATCCTTGCTAATTTAGCAATTAGGGTTTATAATTTTGGTAATTAGGGTTACCAAATCACAATTAGGGTTTATACTTAATAATTAGGATTTCAAGAACTTAATATATAAATGCTAATTAGGGTTGACCTAGTTAATCATAAAATCATACAACACAGTTATATAATAGACTTAAACTCACAATTGAGTTTCAAATTAGGGTTTTCCACAGTAAACTAGGGTTTGACATAATACACCATAACTGACCAATCATTGTCAATCCATATACATACAGTATATAATTATACCACTGAAAAATCAAAGTATAAATGATATTATATTATTGTTCTCATTCCTTGATCAAAATCCAAAATTAGGGTTTGGATTCCATATTTGATTTATTTGTCATACCTAACATTATTTAATTAAGTTAAAATAATTAACTTAATAATCTGTACAAAGATTCATATAATAAAATAATTATTATAATAATTCTAAAAATTATTTCATATATTATATAAATAATATATGATTATATTTTCATGGAAAATAATTAATAAAACATTTCTACTATAAAATTAATTATGATAAGAATATAATTTATAATGATGATAATTCTAAAATAAAATTATTTATAATTATTCATATTTTATTTATCACATAAATACATATACACATTATCTTGGCACATATTCCCCATATTTATTTTAAAAAAAAAAAAAAATTATACGCAAAATTTCTAATTTATTTGTATAGAAAATATCGGGTTGTTACATTTACCCTCCCTTATAAAGATTAGTCCCCCGGAATCACATTTTAAAACCTACACATACAAGTGTACGTATCATATTCAATCATTACAAGTAGATCTTGATCATAAATGATCGTCTTGATCTTTAACCTATTCACGTTAAGCTTATCTATCGGATTAAGCGGAAATTTGATTTCTAAAGAACTCAAATTCCTTCTTCAAAATTTCTTTATAAAATAATTTACTATATATATGAAAATCATGCAAAAGAAAATAAAAGCTATCTGAATAATACCTAGAATTGCACCACCATTTTGCTATGGTATCACAGACCGTCATATTATAGACCCTTCTTTATTTATTTCGTTGGCTTCTTTGGATGACGTTGGTCCCGTGATTGCCAGAGTTCCACTGTCATTGCCAGTATTCACACTTCCTGCCTCCGTCCTCCTCTTCGAAAAATCCTTTACCTTGTGCTCAGTCAACCCACACAGAAAACACCCACTGTTCATCCTAGGATTGGGGCAGTTGGGAGAGATATGGCCCTCCTACCCGCACTTGTTGCACACGAACTTCCCCTTCAAACATTCCCTAGAGTGGTTCTTTCCACAGTTCCCACACTGCACAACTTACTTCTTAACTCCTACCTGTTTTACCTACACACTCCCAAAATTGTTTCCCTTCCTTTTGCTACTACCACCGCTACTCCCACTATTAACTTCCACCTTCCTAGTTCCTTCGACCTTACTCTTGTTCTTTCTCTCCATGTTGTAGAGGCTTATGGCCTCACTACCCTCCTCAGCTATAATAGTTTTCTCCATGAGTGCTGCAAATATAGGAATCTGCAACACCGCCACCTTGTTATAGAGCCAGGGTTTTAATCCCAGCTCAAACCTTCTAGCTTTCCTAGCCTCCGTATCAACTTGATGCGGAGCAAACCTAGCCACTTCATTAAATTTTGCGGCGTATTCGGACACCGTCATATTCTCTTGCTTCAACTCTAAAAATTTTACCTCCATCCTAGCCTGCATACTAGATGAAAAATAGTTTTTGAAGAACAGTGTCTTAAACCTATCCCAAGTAACAACACCCTCTCCTGCCCTCACCTGATTCGCTTCCCACCAAAAATTTGCCTCACCCTTCATCATGTAGGTGGAAAAAGTGGTCTTTTTCCCCTCAACTACCCTAGCTACCACGAATTCTTTTTCAATCTCTTTAACCCAAGTCTGGGCTTCAACAGGGTCAGTTATCCCTTTGAAATCGGGTGATCCCACAGCCTTGAAATCTTTAAAGTTAGCTAGTTGGTTGTTTGGTTTGGTTCCTGCATGTTGGAATTCCTTCTGCTACATAGCTTGTGCTACCATATTTGCAAAGTGTTGCATCGGGTCTGCTTGTTGTTGTCCCTCAACGTTATTGACAGACTCTTCTGCTCTTTGGTTTCGAGTTTGACGTCTTGGCGGCATTATCTGGTTAAGTAAAACCATAAATTATTATTTATATTCTAAATCTTATCATATAAGTTTAGTTTATTAACACATTTCATTACTAAAACTTAGATTCATATTCATTTAGCTAATACTTTACATAGCATAGCACATACTACTTTAAACATCATTCATCCCTTTGTGACTACAAAAGTCGGGATTTACTGCCTTGACTAATACCAAAAGTTGGGAACATTACATTACACAGACATACTTAACATTAAACAGACCTACACAACAGAACCTATACTACTTATTCACTACATCTTTTTTCTTGGACAACCTCTCGCCTGATGACCTTCTATCCCACAGATAAAACATGCTCCTGGTTTATAGTCGGGACAATACAGAGTGGTATGTCCCTCATAGCCACAAAGGTAACACATTCTTTTCCCTTTCTTCTTATCGGATTTTCCTAAGTCATGGTCTTCTATCTTTCTTTTTCCCTTCATGCTCGGAGCTGCACACGATGTGTTGCATGTGCCTCTCATCTGATCAATTTTGATTTTAAACTTATCTTGTTCTTCAATTGTTTCTATTAACGCTTGGATTGATTGACTATTTAATGACTTTTCTATTTCCCACTGACTTTTCACGAGAAGAAGCCTTGTTCCTCCGATCTGTACCTCTGTTGATGCTTGTTAGAAACTTCAACTTTTAGTGTCTGAATCACTATCTGTCACTCCACCATCTCTCGGATATGGTACTACATTTTCTACAATAACCACTTAAATGCGAGTTGTTTTTATTTTGAGTCTCGATTTGACTATTGGCATCGATATTAGCTCGGGGTATGGATTTGATCCTCCTTCATGCTATAAGCATATAACAAGCCTTTTCCACGGACATCTACACACATAAATTATCTGATAAGCATATAGTATATACACACTGACAAATAATAGTTTTATATAAGTTATCTTTTATTTTGTTTGACGATGAATTTAGTCAATTAATCACTTTATAAACACTATATGAGTTATTTATTTATTATTATTATTATTTTCAATGTTTCCCTCTGTTATAAGGTTATAGCCTAAGGTCTATCCCACCTAAGGTTTCTAACCCTAAGCTTTGATACCAAACTGTAAAGCCCCCAAATCCAGGTACTTGAAACTCGAATTCAGTGCTTCACGATACCATTTCTATGAGCAGAATAATACTAACAATAATATCAATAATATAAATATTAAACTTAATTTACATATCTATCAAAGTCTAGCTCCCAAGTACGTAACCTTTAATCATTCCTTACAATACATGATAATAAATATATAACATTGTCTTAATAATATTAAACTATCCCACAAGATAACATTGAAATCATTCAGCAACCTTTCCCTTTCCCTTGTTTCTAGCAGAGCCTTCAGATTGCTCGCACTTAGCTGAAAACATTTAAATTAAGCAAGGATGAGCATTTGAGTGCCCAGCAAGTAATAACGATTATATATATATAAGCTGAAAGAATTTAAATATTTTCTTTATACTACCATTCTACAACAAATCAATAGTTGTGAAGTAATCTGAACCGATAATAATAACATAACAACTCTCTTTCAAAATTTTGAAACTACGTACTAACTATAAATAGGGTTAAGGGGACATACTATGAACATTATTTTCATTTTAGAAAAGGTTAAACAGAACATCATCTGTAAACCGTCATAACTTACGGGCACGGGGGTGATCAGCCCGTTGTACCCTGTATTGATCAACACTACATGCAAGAACGATAAGATCGTTCACTCTGTCCGCCTTGGGCGCATAAAAGTTTTTCCGTGTAAGGGATGTTCATACTTGTCGGGGTTCCAAACCAAAGCAATTCGGTTGGATAATAATAAGGTTTTATCTTGTTCAACAATAATCTATAATTCAACATATATGTGTACGGGTAATTAACAAAGGTGTATCAACATGTGATTAAATGCAATGATTATCCAAGTTGGGACATTTGTATAACCATTTATAGAAATTAACGAATGTAATATATATATACGAATTACCATATACTAACATGTTGATAATCAATGGCGTATATAATATAGGGTTAATAATGCATACGGTAATAATATAATTACGAAACATTCTTACTCATATCTATTACATAAAGAAAATGCAAAGGTAGGATACTTGCACGATGACGTACGCTTACAATACACAACTTAGTTTTATCTCTTATATCACGATCTATCATTAATTACATTATTCGTTCGATTAGAACAACATACTATAACATATAGTACTGCATTTTACAGTCAGCACATAACCTAATCACATTATCACACATGTTCAACAGTCATTGCATCACAAACAATCATTAATACAGTCAAAATATCTAAGTCTAGACCAATTTCTGAAATATATTGGTGTACTGACAATTTTTCTTGAGAAGAAACCTTGTTCCTCCGATCCTGCACCTCTGTTGATGCTTGTTCAGCTTCAACTGTAGTGTCCGAATCACTATCTGTCAGCTCCACCATCTCTGGATATGGTACTACATTTTCTATAATAACCACTTCGTCTGAGTTGTTTTCATTTTGAGTCTCTAATTTAGCTATTGGCATCGATATTAGCTCGGGGGTATGAATTTGATCCTCTTTCATGCTATAAGCATATAACAAGCCTTTTCCACCAGACATCTACACACATAAATTATCCTGATAAGCATATAGTATATACACATAGCAAATAATAGTTTTATATAAGTTATCTTTTATTTTGTTTGACGATGAATTTAGTCAATTAATCTCTTTATAAACTCTATATGAGTTATTTATTTATTATTATTATTATTTTCAATGTTTCCCTCTGTTCTAAGGTTATAGCCTAAGGTCTATCCCACCTAAGGTTTCTAACCCTAAGCTTTGATACCAAACTGTAAAGCCCCCAAATCCAGGTACTTGAAACTCGAATTCAGTGCTTCACGATACCATTTCTATGAGCGGAATAATACTAACAATAATATCAATAATATAAATATTAAACTTAATTTACATATCTATCAAAGTCTATCTCCCAAGTACGTAACCTTTAAACATTCCTTACAATACATGATAATAAATATATAACATTGTCTTAATAATATTAAACTATCCCATAAGATAACATTGAAATCATTCAGCAACCTTTCCCTTTCCCTTGTTTCTAGCAGAGCCTTGGATTGCTCGCACTTAGTGAAAACATTTAAATTAAGCAAGGATGAGCATTTGAGTGCCCAAAGAAGTAATAACGATTATATATATAAATTTGAAAGAATTTAAATATTTTCTTTATACTACCATTCTACAACAAATCAATAGTTGTGAAGTAATCGAACCGATAATAATAACATAACAACTCTCTTTCAAAATTTTGAAACTACGTCTTGACGACTATAAATAGGGTTAAGGAGACATACTATGAACATTGTTTTCATTTTAGAAAAGGTTAAAGTAAGAACATCATCAGAAACCGTCATAACTTCTGAACGCAGGGGTGATCGGCCGTTGTACCTGTATTGATCAACATTTGCATGCAAGAAACGATAAGATCGTTTCACTCTGTCGCCTTGAAGGCGCATAAAAGTTTTTTTTCATGTAAGGGATGTTCATATTTGTCGGGTTCCAAACCAAAGCAATTCGGTTGGATAATAATAAGGTTTTATCTTGTTCAACAATAATCTATAATTCAACATATATGTATACGGGTAATTAACAAAGGTGTATCAACATGTGATTAAATGCAATGATTATCCAAGTGGGGACACTTGTATAACCATTTATAGAAATTGTGAGCAGAATATATATCCGAATTACCATATACTAATATGTTGATAATCAATGGCGTATATAATATAGGGTTAATAATCTATCTGGTAATAATATAATTACGAAACATTCTTACTCATGTCCATGCAGATAAAGAAAATGCAAAGGTAGGATACTTGCACGATGTTTTATAACACGCAACTTAGTTTTATCTCTTATATCACGATCTATCATTAATCACATCATTCGTTCGATTAGAATAACATACTATAACATATAATATCGCATTTCATGATCAAAGACATAACCTAATCACATTATCACACATGTTCAATACGATCGTTGCATCACAAACAATCATTAATACGATCAAAATATCTAGAAAGTGCAGACCAATTTACGAAATATGTTGGTGTCTTGTGACTTTAGCGGGTAATTATCCAGTCTAAAACTCTATTCTGTAACTCAATATCCGTAAATACCAGTTATACTTCTTTTAAATAACTTATAATAATTTTTAAACATTTATCATAATTTATCATGAATTTTCAAACATCGGAATCATTATTACATGATTTAAATATCAAACAATTCTATTATCATTAATATTTAATTAATATTAAACTATTAATGAAACCATTGCCAAAATATTAAAGTTAGTTATAATAACTTAGAATATTTTTAAAGTATTAATATTACCCTTAAATGATTTTTAAAACATTTAAAATCATTCATAATCAATTACCATTAATATTAAAATATTGATGTGTTATTTATCCGATCATTAATTATAACTTAAAATATTTTTAATTCATTTCTATCCTTTTTAAATAATTTTTAAATCAATAAAACTATTTTTAAACTATTTATTTAATATAATTATTAAATAAATTTAATATCATTAATGTTAAAATAAATATCATTAATATTAAATTATTAATGAAATTATCCTTTAAATATTAAAAGTTATATTTTATAACTTAAAATATTTTTAAATACCTTATTATTATTTAAAATAATTTTAATATAATAAAATAATTTTTAATCTATTTATTTAATTCATTTATTAAATAACTAAAATATCATTAATAATAATTAATTAATGAAATTCATCACAAAATATTAAAAGTCATTAAGAATAACTTAAAATATTTTCTCATTCCATAATATAATTTTTAAATGATTTTTTAAAGTATTAAAACCATTTTTAAATAATTTATTTAATATATAATTAAATAAATTAAATACCTTTGATATTCCAAAATATTAAATATTTATGAAATATATCTAAAATAATTAAAATATAATTTTTAGATTTTAAAATAATTTTTAGTAATTTAATATGTATTTTTAATAATTAAAAACTAATTTTTGTAATTATTTAATGAAAATATAATTTTATAATTAAAGCGTCATTTAAAGACCACTATAGCTTATACATAACCGTCATTATGTAGGTGTTCTTCTTCGTGTTATTCATACAAACACAGATCTTCAAGCCAGTTACCGAGTTGGTGGGTTTGACCAGGTGCAAATCAGTGTGTGTTGTGTTTCTGGACTTGTTTTTGGTCAGATCGTGTAGTACTAATACAAGACTACAAGATCCAACAACAAACAAAATCATAACATGCATAACAAAGGAGATTTATGGGCCTAAAATAGCTGTCAGAGGTTGTTCTTCATTTTTGGGTTGCCAGATCGTGGGGCTCACTTTGGACTCCCACTACATGCTGATAGTGTAATATTTTCGTAATCTAATACTTCCAGGTTGTAGACAACATGTAAGGCTACAACTCTATTACATAACATCGATCTAACAACAATACAATGAGCAGAAAAGGTCCGGTCAAACCATGTCAGGCAACACATTCATATGTTTTCTGGGTTACCCAGAAAACAGAGAATGTGTTCGTCTTGGCTTGTTTGACCGACTGCTATGTCCAATCCGTCTATCATTTAAGTGCTATTATGGTATGAACATATACTACACATATCCAGCTACCATTTAGATACAACAACAACAACAATACAACAAATAGAAGCAAGATCTAGTCGATTTAAAAGCGTTGTCGGTAGTTTACAGGCGGGTTTACGGGTTACCCGAAAACGCCTCATCATGGCGATCGGCAACTTTTTGACCGTGATTATCTTGCAACCTGTTTACGATATGAACTTGATTCTTGTTTCAGAGCAAAGACGACATACCAGACTACACATAATAACTTATAAACAACAAAAATCATAAACGACCAAAGATCTTTGGCCACTGACATTTGTTGTCAGACCACAGTTTGATTTTTTTCCAGATTTTGCAAAACTCAAATCCGAGCCTCTAAATGTTATGGATCCAACATCTAGCAACCCAGATCATCATTATACACTACTAACAACATATTAAAACACAGAATCATAACATCTAACAACAGATTTATGGTCAGATTTCAAGCTAGGATTTTATACCTTCTTTGATCAATTCTTGTTTCTAGCTTTCTGATTTGATTGTGGTGTTAGTGGGGCTTGAATTTGGGACTGATATTCTAAGAAATTTCGTTGGTTTAAGAGAGAGAGAGAGTCTAGGTTGAGAGTTGATACAAAATGAGCTAGCAAATGACTTAGTTTCTCTGTCTAATCTATTTATAGAAGTCTAGCAAATGAATGTGGGATTTAGCTATTATCCCCCATATTTGTGTTGTCCATTAGACAAAACTCCTTATCTTGATCTTAAGTATGCTTAGTGAGATTCCCAACCAATGAGGAGTAGACAACAATGTCCTTTGCGTAAGAGATTAGGAAAAGTAAGGTGATTAGCTATTTAAGGAAACTTGATTAGCCTAATTTGTTGCCTTAAAAGGCCTATTGTGGCCAGCTATATATATACCACTAATTCCTTTATTTAGTTTAATGCATAAATTAGATAAATTAAAGGTCTAAAATACCCTTAATTATGTGGGCTAAGTTTGGGCTTGAATTTGATTTCTTTTGGGCTTCTCCCATAATTGTTTTGGGCCATGTAATAATCATAGTCTAACAATTTTAATATATGTTATCCAAATTGTTTATTTAGGGTTTAAATTAAAATACAATTAGTTTATAAAACTTATAATTAGGGTTTGGATTCCAAATTTGATTTATCTGTCATACATGAACATTAGGGTTTATTATATAATAATTATATTATCCTTGCTAATTTAGCAATTAGGGTTTATAATTTGGTAATTAGGGTTACCAAATCACAATTAGGATTTATACTTAATAATTAGGATTTCAAGAACTTAATATATAAATGCTAATTAGGGTTGACCTAGTTAATCGCATAATCATACAACACAGTTATATAATAGACTTAAACTCACAATTGAGTTTCAAATTAGGGTTTTCCACAGTAAACTAGGGTTTGACATAATACACCATAACTGACCAATCATTGTCAATCCATATACATACAGTACATAATTATACCACTGAAAAATCAAAGTATAAATGATATTATATTATTGTTCTCATTCCTTGATCAAAATCCAAAATTAGGGTTTGGATTCCATATTTGATTTATCTGTCATACCTAACATTATTTAATTAAGTTAAAATAATTAACTTAATAATCGTATAAAGATTCATATAATAAAATAATTATTATAATTATTCTAAAAATCATTTCATATATTATATAAATAATATATGATTATATTTTCATGGAAAATAATTAATAAAACATTTCTACTACAAATTAATTATGATAAGAATATAATTTATAATGATCAATAATTCTAAAATAAAATTATTTTTAATTATTCATATTTTATTTATCACATAAATACATATACACATTATCTTGGCACATATTCCCCATATTTATTTTACAAAAAAAAATTTATACGCAAAATTTTTAATTTATTTGTATAGAAAATATCGGGTTATTACATTCACCATCCCTTATAAAGATTCCGTCCCCGGAATCACCGTTTTAAAACCTACACATACAAGTGTACGTATCATATTCAATCATTACAAGTAGATCTTGATCATAAATGATCATACTGATCTTTATCCTATTCACGCTAAGCTTATCTATCGGATTAAACGGAAATTTGATTCCTAAAAGAACTCAAATTCCTTCTTCAAAATTTCTTTATAAAATAATTTACTATATATATGAAAATCATGCAAAAGAAAATAAAAGCTATACGAATAATACTTGGAATTGTACCACCAGCTGCTATGGTATCCTGAACCGTCATGTTGTAGACCCTTGCTGTTGATTTCGTCGGCTTGCTGGATGACGTTGGTCCCGTGATTGCTAGAGTTCCACTGCCATTGCCAGTATTCACACTTCCTATCTCCGTCCTCCTCTACAAACAATCCTTCACCTTGTGCTCAGTCGACCCACACAGAAAACACCCAATGTTCATCCTAGGATTGGGGCAATTGGGAGAGATATGGCCCTCCTGCCCGCACTTGTAACACACGAACTTCCCCTTCAAACATTCCCCAGAGTGGTTCTTTCCACAGTTCCCACACTGCACAGCTTGCTTCTTAACTCCTTCCTGTTTTACCTGCACACTCCCAAAATTGTTTCCCTTCCTTTTGCTACTACCACCGCTACTCCCACTATTAACTTCCACCTTCCTAGTTCTTTCGACCTCACTCTTGTTCTTTCTCTCCTTGTTGTAGAGGCTTATGGCCTCACTCCCCTCCTCAGCTATAAATTGTCAACATGATACTGCTTTGTGGAGTAAAATTCAAGAATAATATCCACGTATCAAAATAATTTGGACAGAAAAGAAATACATTTTTTGGGTGAATAGTACCCCGTGAATAATACTTCGGGAATAGTACCCTGTGAATAGTAACCCCGGCATGAAAAGTGCCCCGAATACCCGAGTGAATAATAATAGAGTGAATAGTAACTGGGTGAATAGTAACTCGTGAATAGTACTTCGGCACGAAAAGTGTCCCAAATACCCGAGTGAATAATACTAGAGTGAATAGTAACCCATGAATAGTAACTCGTGAATATTACTCCAGCATAAAAAGTGCCCTGAATACCCGAGTGAATAATATTATAGTGAATAGTAACCCGTGAATAGTACCCCGGGTGAAAATATTGATATTTAATAAGAAAGTTCAGATCAATATTCCAATAAAACGATACTAGATGAAGCGCAAAACTCAAGGATATTCCTATTGACAAGCATGTAAACCTCCATTAAGTATTCCCTAGCGAGCCACGTTCAGTGAATTTATTATCCAATAAGCACCTCCATACTTGCTTTAGTGCCTTCACACAAATAATCATGAGATCAATCATTCTCATCCAATGAGCAAACTCTCAGCTACATTTTGTCGTATTGTATAATAAAGTTTGTATTTAAGTTCTATACCATGTATTTGGATACTCAGAATGGGTGATGTATACCTATTTTGGGGGCGTCACATCAAGTCTAAGGATCACTTGTACTACTATCCCTTCAGGAATTCCTATTGACAAGCATGTTAAACTCCATTAAGTATTCCCTAGCGAGCCACATTCAGTGAATTTATTATCCAATAAGCACCTCCATACTTGCTTTAGTGCCTTCACACAAATAATCATGAGATCAATCATCATCGTCCAATGAGCAAACAACGTATGTACCAATCTATCCGAATTCACTAAAATTTTAGTTTTTAAGATATCTAATAATTTAGATCTAATTAGTATGATCTCATCATGATTCTAAAAGCATTGCTTAAAATTATGGGTTTATCACATATTATTAAAACATCACCATGTAGATAAATTAAATGCCTTTAGTAAATAAATACTTTTATTAATAAAAGAATAAGATTATTTTCAAAGTATATACTTTATCATCATACATGATTGACTTGTATGCATATTACTTTCAATCTCCCACTTACACTAAAGTCAATCGCCATGGAATCTTATACCCATCTTCTCTAAGTGACGATCAAACTGTTGTTGTATTAACGTTTTAGTAAATGGATCTGCAATGTTGTCTTGAGAGTTGTTGATCGATTTCACAATCAAAACATACGTGCAAGTATACAAAGTGAAAGTAGAGTATCTTTTTCACGAGGAATTATTTAATAAAAATCACCAAATACTAGTTCTTAACTAAACTAATTTTATTTAAACAATTGATTTAATGTTGTGAATTAAAATATATAATTAAACTACTACTACTACCACTAGTTGAAAATTAGGTTATGGATATTTAAGATCACAACTTCACTTATATTAAAACACTTCTTATTAATTATGCTCACTATTCTAGATTGTTAATCAGGAACTTATTAGTATTTATAACGGTGACGCCCCCAAAATAGGTATATATCACCCATCTTGAGTCGCCAAATACATGGTACATAAATCAAATACAAACTTAATTATACAATAAGAGCTGGGAGTTTTTACACGAATATTGTCTCATAGACAATATCCAAACTCAAATTCAATCCTCATTATATTTATTATCACACTATTTTATAAAAATAGTGAGGACTACTATAGCCATCATCTCGGACCATCACTTCATTCCCCGACTAGTTCCAGCTATATATTCTCATTTCCTGAAGAGAACAGTGAAAGAAAAGGGTGAGCTCAACTAGCCCAGTAAGAAATATTATGACTAAGATAATGCAGAATAAGTTATCGTTAGCCTTCAACAATGTTAAACTGATAGAATATAATAGACAACAAGTTTAACTGCAACAGAATAAGCAATCCATTAGAAGAGTCAAGTAGAGAAAGATATCTACTATCATCTATGATTTAAAAAGTTTTTCAACAGTTTTATCGCTGAGACTCAGCTTAATAAATAAACCACATCATCGAATCATCCCTGCACTACGGGCCAAGGATATTCATGTAATCATCAATGGTCATGATTATACCGAATAATCCCTAGTCATAATCATACCAACAACTATCCATCAATGCACTACAAGCCAATGAGAATTTTTACCACATCATTTGTAATATTACAGGTCATGCTTATACTGAATGATACCTGATCATAATCATACCAATCAACAGTCCATCTATGCACGTAAGCCAAAGATGAACTTTCATCACAATATAAGTATGAGGATGATGACAATGATATAATCACTAATCAAACAAAATCAAGGATAATTATTAAAGACTTTAAATTTATCCAGAGTTTAAAAATATCCAAATTGTCAACATGATACTGCTTTGTGGAGTAAAATTCAAGAATAATATCCACGTATCAAAATAATTTGGACAGAAAAGAAATAAATTTTTTGGGTGAATAGTACCCCGTGAATAGTAATCCCAGCATGAAAAGTGCCCCGAATACCCGAGTGAATAATAATAGAGTGAATAGTAACTCATGAATTGTACTTCGGCACGAAAAGTGTCCCAAATACCCGAGTGAATAATACTAGAATGAATAGTAATCGGGTGAATAGTAACCCGTAAATAGTAACTCGTGAATAGTACTCTGGCATGAAAAGTGCCCCGAATACCCGAGTGAATAATATTATAGTGAATAGTAACCAGGTGAATAGTAACTCGTGAATAGTACCTCGGGTAAAAATATTGATATTTAATAAGAAAGTTCAGATCAATATTCCAATAAAATGATATTGGATGAAGTGCAAAACTCAAGGAGATTCCACTAATTTCAAGGATTATAGAAGCAATACTTACCATAGTAAGTTTAGATTTAAGAATATGAAAAGAAATAACATACGAAACTGGAAATGGATTTTCACCTGTCATACGGTACGTAATCCGTGTAGACAGGTTATTCCGACATATTAAAGGATGAATACGAAAAATAGTATTCCTTATGAATACGAATGAAATAATACCCCATACCAAACGAAAATAACATCCCTTACGAATACAACAAATAATATCCCTTACATTAATAGAAGATTGGATACTGCAATAGTGAAGTAGCAGAATACGCTTCTTCTTGCTCTTAATAGTTTCTCTCTCTATAGCTTCTCTTGTGAATCTCAGTGAATTGGTGAGAATGAAAGAAGAATTAAGCTTCTATTTATAGAAGAAATGACTAAATAGTAACTAATTCACGAACGGTCCAGATTGATTTACTATTAGAACAGACGGTCTAGATTGATTACTATTAAAACCACAACCGACGGTCCACATTTATTACTTTTAAAACCACCACCGACGGTCCAGATTGATTACTTTTAAAACCACCACCGACGGTCTAGATTGATTTACTTTTAAAACCACCATCGACGGTCCAGATTGATTTACTATTAAAACCACCATCGATGGTCCAGATCGATTTACTATTAAAACCACCACCGACGGTCCAGATTGATTTACTATTGAAACCACCATCGACGGTCCAGATTGATTTACTATTAAAACCACCATCAATGGTCTAGATTGATTAACTATTAAAACCACCATCAATGGTCCAGATTGGTTTTCTATTAAAGCCACCACCAATGGTCCAGATTGATTTAACTTATTACACTTTAGTACCCCTAAAGTTTTCCAAGTTTGCATTATTCCCCTCTAACTTTTGTAATTCACTTATCTTTAATAAACACATTATTAATACTTCAACAATTATTTATCATTAATATTATAACTCACAATATTTAACAACCAGATCATTCCCAGGAAAGAGGGGGCTTTCCGATAAGGATTTCTCCCTATTGGCGCGCAATTAGGTGACCAAACCTCTCCTCGACAGAACTTTCTAGACATCGTCAATATTGCAAATAATATTATGAATAACTTTGTTGTCTCAATTATTGATTTAATAATATAAAATATTATGCAGATGATACTGTGACAATAATTGAATCAAATAACGTGAGATACTATGCAACAATTACTGTAGCAATAATTGAGTAAACTGAGTGGCTTCTTACATAAGCATCAATAATCAATACCGTGTGCTACTATGCAACCACACGTATTACTGTACTTTTACCACCGGGTAGTTCAACAGTTAATGGCAAAACTTTCGCCGTTATTTTTATAAAAAGATATTTCTATCATTTTCTAACTACGACAATACTTCCGTTGTGGTGTCCACCAATGATTGTACCGTCGTATGAATATTCCCTGTTAAAAAAAATATTCCCCGACCAATCGAATATTTCCCGACACAATGAATATTTTATATCAACTTGCTTACTTTGCAAAATTTTCAAATATCACCCTTAAGTTTAACTTTTATCAATTTAACCATTTATTAAATAGAATAATAATTATAAGAAAATTAGATATTTTCATTTCATATAATTCGGGGTCTTACAATAACCACCTTCCGATGCATCACAAACATATTAATCCAAATCCACAGTTGATAGAATTAAATCAAACACCCTAATTAACTAATTCACTATATTCCTTTGTGAATTACAATTAAAAAGGTTTTAAAGCACATGTTCCCTATTAGATTATATGCAGTGTAAAGGCATATCCATATCCTAAACACAAATCATGAATTCCAATACCATGCAGAAAACACAATCACATACTATTATGATCAGATCTAAATCTATATTTCATCTCCCAAATTCATATAGATTATCATGGTAATTGTTAGCTAGAAAATTAAACAATTATACGCAATCATAATAGACAATCAATAGAATAGATCGCAGTGATTAACAGGGAAACATACTAAAATAAGCTATGCAATAAGATCCGTTGCAACCTTAAACAAGAATTTAACTCATTGTTATTGAATTAAATTCAAGAATCCACAATTAAATAGACATTAAAAGATAAAAGTAAGAGAAGAGAAGAGAATATATTGTCAATAGTCTTAAGACTCCTCTTCCGCTCCTGCTTTGAATCTTCAATGATCCCCAAGTTGCTTCAATCTCCAATAATCTAATATAAACTAGGGTTTATGTTCTAATCTATTAGAGTATTTTTATCTAATCTAATCTATCTAATCCCCCTTATTTTATGCCTCACATCATGTATTTATATGTTACAAGTCCAATTTCTAGCTTAGGAGGAAATCCAATCCAATTTGGAGTAAAAAAAATTATCAAAATTCGCCCCAAAAGCGCTACTTCAACTTAATCTCGCCCAACCTCGGCGCCCGACATCGCTCACCAGGTTGGAAATCTCCTCTCAAAGTGCCCGACGCAAATGTACTAGAAATGGGCGCCCTGGCGTTGGGCTCTTTTTAGAAATTTTCTACTCTGACGTCCTTTGGGAAAATAGTCATAACGTCTTCATCTGAACTCCGATTTTGATGATTCAAGATGTTCCGGAAAGAAGAGACGTAGATCTACAACTTTCATTCTTTGAGTATTTCGAAATAAGGGCCGGAGAAATGCTGAAATTGGCCCTAAAGTGTCTGCTATGTAAATGGCAAGCCAAAAATGCAAATCTAGCAACCCCAAATGTCGATCCAAGTAACTTTTGTCCCAATTCCTACAAAACAACGTAAAACATGCATGAATAGATACAAACACTTAAAAACTTCCAAAAGATTAAGCTCAAATGCACTCAATTCATGGGTTTTAAACTCATCAAGAGTCCAAATGCTCCAGGGTGAAATCTCCTCTTTCAATGATTTCTCTAATCAAAGAAACTGTCACAACACGTGTTTGGATTTCTGATGAGACATGGTTTCATTAGCCTGTACAACAACTTCGGTGTTGTCACAGTATAAAGGTATTGCTCCACTAATGCTAGGAACCACGCCAAGTTTGGTTATGAACTTCTTCATCTAAATAGCCTCCTTTGCAGCTTCACTTGTAACTATGTACTCTGCCTATGTCACTGAATCAACAACTGTTTGTTGTTTGGAACTCTTCCAACTCACTGCGCCACCGTTTAAGGTAAATAAATACCCCGAAAAGGATTTACTTTCATCTTGGTCTGTTTGAAAACTTAAGTCTGTATAGCCCTCGAGTTTCAATTCAGACCCACCGTAGACAAGAAATACATCCTTAGTTCTTATAAAGTACTATAGGATTTTTTTTCACTGCCTTCTAGTTCTCTTATCTTGGATTTGACTGATATATGCTTGTTACACTAAGTGCATGAGCGACATCCGGTCTAGTACATATTATACCATACATGATAGATCCTATTGCTGAAGCATAAGGGATCTTACTCATACGGTCTCTCTCCTCAAGTGTCTTTGGGGCCTGTTTCTTGGAGTGATGTATTCCATGGCTCATCGGCCTGAGACCTCTTTTGGAATTTTCCATGTTAAACTTCTTTAGCATCATGTCAATGTACGTTCCTTAGGACAAGCCAGGCATCCTTTTAGATTTATCTCTATAGATCTTTATCCCAAAAATATAGGATGTTTCTCCCAAGTCCTTCATAGAGAAGTGTTTAGATAACCAGATTTTAATTGATTGTAGCATAGGAATATCATTCCATATCAGTAATATATCATCAACATATAATACAAAGAATGAAATAGCGCCCCCACTAACCTTCTTGTACACACATGGTTCATCCTCATTTTTGATAAAATCAAACTCTTTGATTGTCTCATCAAAACGGATGTTCCACCTATGAGAAACTTGCTTCAACCCATAAATAGATATTTATAGCTTACAGACTTGATTTGTTCCAATCATTGAGACAAATCCCTCTGGTTGTGTCATATACACATCCTCCTCAAGTTTCCCATTGAGGAAGGTCATTTTCACATCTATCTGCCAGATTTCGTAGTCGTGGTAAGCTGTAATCGCAAGCAAAATTCGAATGGAGTTGAGCATAGCTACTGGTGAGAAGGTTTCATCATAGTCAACTCCTTGTCTTTGTTTGAAACCTTTAGCAACTAGTCGGGCCTTATAGGCCTTGCCGTCCGCTCTAGTCTTTCTTTTAAAAACCCATTTACACCCAATAGGCTTAATACCTTCAGGTGGTGAAGCCAAAGTCCATACTTGGTTTTCATACATGGAGTTCATCTCGGATTTCATGGTTTCTAGCCATTTCACAGAGTCTTTACTACTCATAGCATGTTCGTAATTCAATGGATCATCAGCATTCATGATGTGTACCTCATCGTCATCCTCTATGACGAATCCATACCTATCAGGTATCTTCGGTACTCTTCCAGATTTATGAATAGGGTGTTGTACAAAAGGTGTCTCTACTTGGACAGGTTCATCCATTTGACCTGTAGTGGTTTGTGGTTCTTGAATTTCTTCAAGATCTATTTTCTTCCCACTGGCCCCTTCAAGGATAAACTCCTTTTCCAATAAGGCAACGTGTTTGGAAACAAACACCTTTTGCTCAATAGGATTGTAGAAATAGTATCCTAAACTTTCTTTAGGATATCCCACAAATGTGCACTTATCAGATCTTATCCCAAGCTTATTATTTTGAAACTTTTTCACATAAGTTGGACATCCCCAAATCTTAACATGCTTAAGAATAGGTTTTCTCCTTGTCCACATCTCATATGGAGTCTTAGGGACGAATTTTGAGGGGACCTTATTTAGTAGATATGTAGCCGTTTCTAGGGCATATCCCCAGAATGACACTGGAAGATCGGTAAAACTCGTCATGGAACGAACCATGTCCAATAGTGTTCGATTTCTCCTTTAAGATATACCATTCAACTGTGGTGTTCCTGGTGGAGTCCATTGTGAGATTATACCATTTTTTTGAGATAATTGAGAAACTCATTGCTTAAGTATTCACCTTCTCGATTCGATCGAAGAATCTTAATACTCTTGTCAGTTTGTTTCTCTACTTCACTTCTGAACTATTTGAACTTTTCAAATGATTCAGATTTTTATTTCATTAAATACACATATCCAAATCTTTAGTCATCATCAATGAAAGTAATGAAATAAGAATACACTCCTCATGCAGTAATTGTCATAGGCCCACATTCGTCTGTGTGTACCAACGCTAACAACTTTGTAACTCTTACTCCTTTTCCACTAAAAGGAGATTTAGTCATCATACCCATGAGACAAGATTCACAAGTTGTATATGATTCATATTTGATAGCTCTAAGAGCCTATCTTTATGCAACTTGGATAATCTTGTTTCATTGATATGACCGAGTCTACAGTGCCACATAAAGGTATAATTAACATCATCTCTTTTCCTTTTCTTAGTTTGTTCAATTTGAAGTATATTTTCATGCAGGTCAAGTATAAAAAGTCCATTTCATAAATTACCAACACCGTATAAAATATTATTCTTATAAATAGAACAATTGTTGTTCTTTATTATAATATTAAAACCATCCATATCCAATACAGGAATTGAAATAATATTTCTAATAAATGTTGGAACAAAATAACAATTATTTAAATTAATGGACTTACCCGTAGGCATTGCTAAAAAAAATCTCTACAGCTAATGCAACAACCTTTGCTCCATTTCCCACTCGTAGGACGACCTCATCTTTATTCAGCTTTCTACTTCTGACCAGTCCCTGCATTGTATTAAATATGTGAGAACCACAGACGGTATCCAATACCCAAGTAGAAGATTGACTTTCAGAAAAATTAATTTTAATCATAAACAAACCTTGATTAGGATTCTAAGCTTCTCCAAGCTTCTTCAGCTTTTGTTCCGTAAGAAACTCCTTGCAGTTCCTCTTTCAGTGACCCGGCTTGTTACAATGGAAGCAGATTTCTTTGCTAGCTGGATCAGGATTCTTTTGGTCGTTCATTTCGGCCTTTCCCTTAGCCTTCTTGAATTTGTTATTTTCAGAAGATACCTTGGGCCTCTTCCTTTTCTTGGAAGAATCATCCACCATTAAGACATGGTCCTTCTTGGATGGGAAGTGACCTTCAGCATTTTTCAACATGTTAAGTAACTTAGGTAAGTTAACGTCCAACTTATTCATGTGAAAATTCACAACAAATTGTGAGAAGGTGTCAGGGAGTGACTGCAAGACTAAATCTTGACTTAACTCCCCATCCATGACAAACCCAAGCTGACTAATACGATCAATCAAATTGATCATTTTAAGGACATGAGTCTCAACAGCAGTGCCTTCGATCATCCGAGATCAGAAGAGCTCTTTAGATATCTCATATCTAGCAGTCTTACTTTGCTCACCATACAACTCTTGAAGATGCATCAATATAGTAGGAGCATCCATGGTTTCATGCTGATGCTGAAACTCTTTACTTATGGATGCGAGCATGATGCATTGAGCCACCAATGCATCATCATGCCACTTCTTAAAAGTAGCAATATCTTCCTCAGAGGATGTTTTTTGCAACATTTGTAGGGACAGACAAATTAGGACATAAGAAATCTTTTCAGCAGTGAGTATAATTCTCAGATTCCTTAACCAGTCTGTATAATTCAACCCGGTTAGTTTGTTAGCATCCAATATGCTACGCAAAAATTAGTGAGTGTGACATTTTCAAAATTCTGCGTGTGAAAAAATAACATTTTAATAAATATTCATTTAATTAATTAATTTAACCAAAATAAATTAGGTCTTATTTTAAATTGGTACCTCCCACTATTTTCTTCAAACTATATTACCCTCACTTATATAGTTCGGCAATATCTAATTAAAGATTTGTTAGTGAGAATAAGGATCTCATTTCAAATGTATATAGCCTTGTGTGTGCACAACAAACTATATATAAATAAATAGGTAGACAATTCTTGTCAATTACATCACCATGTAACTCCTTTTATTTTACCTCTTAAATCATAATGGTCAAGTGTGTGCACATCCGAACTAAAATAATTTAAGTTAAGTCAGACCCAGCATTTTCATATAAGTGAAGAGAAAACTACAACCCTTGTATGTGCACAACAAAGCGGTAATGTTCAATTCCTTATAAACATAATATGTAATAAAAATAACATTTCAAATATTTAATACTTGCCTTATGTGTGC
This sequence comes from Panax ginseng, assembly GCA_020205605.1. NCBI lineage: Eukaryota > Viridiplantae > Streptophyta > Magnoliopsida > Apiales > Araliaceae > Panax > Panax ginseng. The sequence goes on along the minus strand of CM035136.1, from coordinate 36,293,086 downwards.
ATAACAAACTCATATTAAATATTCAATACTCTATTTTTTATCATGCTAGAAGGCAACGTTCGATATTCCAAATATCTTTGAACATTACAATTTAATATAATTTCTTTGAGGCGTTTGTTATTATTTGTCTCATCTTGTTTAGCACGCATGTGTAATGCTCGAGAATTTTGGATTTTGAATGAATTAAATTTTTATTTGATTATGTGAATTAAATGAATTTAGTTGATTTATTATATGAGTAAGATATTCGAAGGTCGTTCTATGATCTAGAATATACGGATGTGGTTAGTATTCTGGCTTTGTGCTAGGATTAATTGTTGTGAATTATCAAGACGAAAACGAAGGTTTTTCTAGAAGTTTTCCGTAAAAACACTATTCATCCGATTTCGTTCGGAGCTAGGGTTTGAAAATTCGAGAAACGTGTAATGATCAAATGTGACGATATTATGGAATATCCAATAATATTTCTGTTATGGCAAACGAAGTTTTCGCCTTCGGACTTAAAACCTAAGGGTTTGTGAAAGAGGTTTCCGAAAGGGAAATGCAATGCGTATAGTCATTTCGATGATTATACATATGAGATACGGGTATTATACTAGTATGAATACGAGTATGGTATGAAGAATAGTACGACGTATAATACGAATATCGTATGAGTATTAGACGAAGAGAATACGGGAGTTATACGCGTAGAATACGAGAAGTATTAATGGAGTATGAGTAAAGAATTTTGGTATAATCCAATTGGACTTAAACCAATAGCAAGCCCAATGAATTATATAAACAAGCCCAAGTTAAGGCCCAACGTTAAGTTATGTCAAGCCCAATCCAAAAAGTTAAATCACGGGTCGAACCGGTGGGTCGTGGGATGGGTAAAACCCATGGGATGACAAAAAGGGGAGGTGGGTCGGCCACCAAGTAAAGTGATTACTTGGTGGCTAAGTTGCAAAGGAGGTGCAATAGTAAGGAGGTGGGGGAAATGGACAATTTTACCCCTTATTTGGATTTCTATAAATGTAAGACCCCAACTTTTATGAATAAAGATGATTTTTTTTTATAAATATCATTTTTTAATATTAAGGTGTGAATTTGAAATAATGTTATAGGTGTGGGTAATATTTATAAATTTTTCAAAGTACACAAGTTGTTATATTATATTCGATTGGTGGGGAATATTCGTTTTAACTAGGAATATTCGCATAACCAAGACAATCATTGGTGGACCCTACAAATGTAATTTATTGTTGGATTGAGAAAATGACAAAAGATCTTTTTTATAAAAAAATACGCGGAAGTTTTACCGTTAATCTGTTGAAACACCCGATGTTAAAATAAAGAATACACGTGGTTGCATAGTAGCCTACGGTATGGATTATTGATGCTTACGTGAGAAGTCACCCGCTTTTGTTCAATTATTGCCACAAGAATTTTTGATAAGATCTCACGTTATTTGATTCAATTATTGTCGATATTTTATATATTATTAAATCAATAATTGAGATAACAAAGTTATTAATATTATTATTTGCAATATTAACGATGTCTAGAAGTTACGCCAATGAGAGATTTGGTCACCTAATCAATGCGCCAATAGGGAGAAATCCTTATTGAAAGCCCTCTTTCCGGAACGACGACACGGTCGATTAATATTGTGAATTATAATAATGATGATTAATGTTGTTAAAAATATTGAGGGGATTTTATGAAGTATTTGATGTAAAAGTTTCTTATTATTTGGACCCCCCACTTTCCCATTTTTAAAATTATCGGTAGAAGTTATCTCAATTTTGTTTATATATATATATATGACTTTGGTGGATATTGATGTTGATGGGGGAGGAAAGAATTGTCAGGGAAAAGAAATGTATTGGTGGGGGGAGAAAACAGGTTGTCACGGAGGGTTATATGTATTATTATTATATATATATATATAAATGTACTGATATGAATGGTTTGTATATATATATATATATATATATATATATATATATATGATGTTGAAAAATAAGGAAGTAGAAATCACGGGAATGTATCCCGTGAGTAATTTTAGCACATGTTAAATATATATATATATATATATAATATTTTATATTTTATTTAAAAGATTTTGTTTTAAATCTAGACCGTCCGTTTAAAAGTAAATCAATCTGGACCGTTCAGGAATTAGTTACTATTCAGTCCATTCTTCTATAAATAGAAGCTCATTCCTTCATTATTTCTTACGAATTCACTGTAACTCTAGAGAGAGAAACTATAGAGAGAAAGAAGAAAAGTGTTCTGTTACTTCATTACTCCTATATCCAGTACTCTTCTTTATAAGGTAAGGGATATTATTTGTTATACTCGTAAGGGATATTATTTCTTTCTTATTCATGAAGAGAACTTCTGTTATTCCAATCTCTATCATTACATTGGAATAACTCAGATATCTGTGAGCTACCCTATACTTGGTGAAATTCTTCTGTTATTCCATTCTTTATCATTAGTTTGGAATAACCTGTTTATTTGAAGACCGCATACATTGTGAAATTCTTCTTGTTATTCCATTTTTATTATTATTGCTGAACATCATCGTCCGTATGCTACGCATGACCTAGTTCCGTTATTTATTATTCTGTTGGAACATCCTGTTTGTGCATTTACGCATGACCTAGTTCCGTTGTTTATTATTCGGTTGGAATATCCTATCTGTGCGTTTACGCATGACCTGGTTCCGTTATTTATTATTCTGTTGGAATAACCTGTCTGTGCGGTCTATCGCATGCTTGGTGATTTCTTTTGTTATTCCATTCTTTATTATACTCAGTTGGTTAAAGTTTTTACTTCTATACTCCATGAAATTAGTGGAATATCCTTGATATTTGCGCTTCATCCAGAACTTTTCATGAAAATATTCTTCTGAGCATTCTTGAATTTTACTCTATAAAGAAGTATCATGTTGACAATTTGGACGTTATTAGTTCCTGGATAAATTAATTCTTGAACTTATTTTATTGAATTCATATATCATTGTCATCATCCTCATGTTTATATTATGTTAAAAGTCATTTGTGGCCTGTAGTGCATAGATGGACTTGGTATGATTATGACCAGGGATTAATCGGTATAATCATAACCGTAATGTTATAAATAATGTGGTAAAAGTCCACATTGGCCCGTAGTGCATTGATGGACAATTGTTGGCATGATCATGACCATTGATGAATACACGAATACCTTTGGCCCGTAGTGTATGGATAATTTGTGGTTGTGATATTAATGAATATCATCAGTAAAGTTGGGGATGATGTGAATTATTTATTTGTCGAGTCTCAAATGTAAAAGTGATGAAAAACCTTTTAAATCATAAAAGATAGTAGATTTTATTCTCTACTTGACTCTTTTAACGGATTGTTTGTTCCGCTGCAGTTAAACTTGATGTTGATTATATTGTATCAGTTTAACACTGTTGAAGGCTAACGATACTTTATTCTGCATTATCTTAGTCATAATATTTCTTACTGGGCTAGTTAAGCTCACCCTTTTACTTTATTTGTTCTCTTCAGAAAATGAGAACGTAGCAGGGACTAGTCGAGGAACGGAGTGACTGTCCATATGTCCGCCATAGTAGTCCTCACTATTTTGTGAAATAGTGGAAAAATAAATGTAATAATATTGAATTTGAGTTTGTATATTGTCTTGACGACAATATTTGTATTAAAACTCACAGCTTATGTTTTGTCGTATGTTACACGACTGTTGTATAATTAAGATGTATTTGAACTTTGTACCATGTATTTGGCGACCCAAGATGGGTGATGTATATTTATTTTGGGGGCATCACAATAAATACAAAGTTAGAATTGGACTTTTGATGTTTTGTAAACTTTGTCAACCTATATTGAGAGAGAGAAAGAGCTAGAAACACTTAATCATTCTACTTCCAAGCAAATCTTTAGACGTTTATCAAAGACGTGAATTACTTCAAAGGTAAATTCTCATAAACCGTAATCTTCATCTTTTTCGATTTCTTTCTCGTAGAAGAATCGTAGATTGGTGGAGCATGTTTATTGAGGAGATATAAGGATGTCTATTAATGACCAAATCATTGATAGGTCATGACCAAATAGAAATCGTAAGGGTTTACGTGATTTAAAATCGTAGAAAGTCTTGAACGTGAACTTAGTTGAATGAACGATTTGAAAACCATTATAGCTAAGGAATGTGCATATTGTTTGGTTAGGATATAGATGGTGAATCAATGGAGTGTTCCATTTGATTTGACTTATAGAATACGAGTAACGAAGTTATGGAGAATTTTGCGAAAATAGACGTCAAACGACAAAAATGTAAAAATCTCGGATTAAGGGTCAAAAGTTTCCGTGTGACTTGAAAACGTTGGTTTCCAATGTCAATACGTGAGATAAGGTAATTAAGAGTCGTGGGCGCAAGAATCGTCGAATTCTGACTTATAACGAAGAAAAGGAGTATTGAACGGTCGAAAACGTTAAACGAACGCTCAAAAATGAACTCAAAGGTGAATTCCGAGTTAACGGATTCGAAAATGTGAAATTCTTATATGAACACGTAAAGGATGTGATTTGTGAGTTGTAGGCTTTCGAATGGGTCAATTCGGATGTAAAATTAACAAATTAGGAAGCCGGGAGTTTCATAAAAAAAGCAAAATTGTTTTTGGCCAATGGTATTAGGGTGTATTGCCAGTATACCAACCCAATGTATAATGGTCGCGCCGCAGCACCAGATCCGGCCGAGTCTTTTGTTAACTCGCGCCGTAGCACCACTATAGTACTAGGGATGTCGCGCTGCAGCGTCGACAGTATGAAAATGTTGACCAAGTTAGGTTTTTGTTCCATTTGAATGTAGACCTAAGGTGAGACATTGAAGGTACTTAAGGTACATAATAAGACCAACCTTAAATCACTTATAAGGTGATAATGTAAGAAGATTTAGTAAGGTTTAATAGAAATTAAACGAAGAATGCAAAAACGTAATAAGTAAACCATGAATAACGTTCAACGTTGGTACTTCACCAATAATGATCGAATGTCGATTAATGACGTAAGAACGTTAATGAGCCGTAACAAAGTATAGAAAGTCAAATCGACTTTAATAACGAAGTTAATTCAAGTAAGACATAGAAGAGAAAGAGGTTGGTTAGGGAGAATAAAGTTAGTTGTTTGATACTAATTACAGTGTGTTATGTGAATATATCATGTAGATCCTGTAAAGACTGAGAATTGTTGAATTGTATATTCGAAGACGTTTGAAGGCAAGTCTTTCTTAACGCTTGTCTAACCTTCGTGTTAGCCAAGTTTTCTGTGAGGCAAGTTATAAGATGCATGAATGGTTTTAAAGAAAGAGTCAATGCCTGTTTTAACTCGGCTAGACTAATACTGAAGAGTTAATTGATTTGCTTACAAGTCTTTCGATATAGAACTGTTAACGATATCCTATGGCAAGTATTTGGTACGGATGAGAAGGTAAGTTTGTCTATGTACAAACAAAAGTATTTTTCATCGATTATTCGATGGGCACGCGAGGTTGCCAAATGTTAAACGTAAATACGTTTAACGAAAGAGTGTTGATCAACATAGAGTACAATAGGCTGATCACCTAGAAGTGCTCGTAAGTAAAGATGGATGGATGGCCTTAGTGCCGGATGTCCTTTTCAAGTATGAAACTAAAAGAGTATGTTCCTGGTCTATTGACCGGTTCAGAAATTCCGAAGCTATTATAGGTACTTTGGAATTGTTGTTATGACATGAGAAGTACTAGTCAAATGTTTTATAGTGCTTCGTAGTTAATTGTTCATTTATGGAAGTAAAGCATGTAATTGTTAATGTGATATTCATATGATTCTTTGTTAAGACTTGTTGAGCTAGTTATGCTCATTCTTGTTTGAACTATATGTTTGCAGCTAAAGCCGAACGAACTAAGAGTTCTAAGCGAGATAAAGGCAAGGCTAAGATGGACAGTTAATCGTCCTGTAATAGATTAGTGTATTTGTATGCAATATACTTATGAAGAACAAAGAATGTATTCAGTTTACGAACCTGGGAAAGGATTTATTACAAATATAATACAAAGATAGTAATTACACTCATTTTAATGTTATCTCAATGGAATGACTGTATGAATTGTAGTATCGTGGAGCACCATCTGTTGGGTTGGAAGATGCCCAGATTTGGGGGCATCACAGGTTGGTATCAGAGCATTATGTTATAAAACTTAAGGGGGAAAGAACCTTAGGCTAATAACCTCGTTAGGAAAGGAAGAGTCCGAAGAAAGTTAACTCGAGTCAAATGAGTTAATAAGGTATTGAGGAAACTCAGTACCGAAAGATTTAAAAGATGGAAAGTAACCCTAAATGGATTAAATGTGATTTGTGCTTGTATTATTGTGTATTATGTACTAATCAATTTGTTATGTGTTATTATAGATGTCGGTCGGTAGCTTGATGTATAGGGATATACATGTGGTCAGCGAGGAGTCCGTGAACCGAGTTGAGCCAGTACATGTGCCTATAGCAGACATACCTATAGTGATTCTAAAAGAGTCAGAGCCCGAGGAGTATTATTCAGAGGAGGATTATTCTGAGGAGACCATGGGAATAGCATCATATTTGAATATGATGATTGATGTGGAGGATGACATGGAGGTAACATCGGTTAATACGGTGATGCCTACCTTAGAGTCAACACCTACAGAGACTATGAGGCCAATGTACCTCTCAGTGCTTGACCGTAACGTGCAACTGCACAATATGGTGCAGCACCAGAAAGAAGAGATCAGCGATCTCTATGGAGCCAAGGAGTCTGCAGAGTTAGACTATGAGATAGAACATGATGAGAAAGTGCTCATGACTGAAAAGGCTAGGGACTATAAGAACGAGGTCGTAGAACTTCGTAAGGAACTGGTTGAAAAAGACCAGAAGATAGCACGAATGTCATATATAAATGACAGTGCGCATGAGGATTTCAAGCTTAAAATAGCTTGTTATTCTATTGAGTCGGGACAGACTCGACATACTATAAGTCGAGATATTGTGTCGATTCTAGCGAACGAGAAGCATGAGAATGCTGTTAGACAGTATTAGGAGTTAGTATGGTACATACTTTTGTGTAGTGACGTAAAACCCTCTTTTTTATAATTAAAGGGTAGTCTTTTTGTAAATCCCAATTTTTGTAAAAGTCAATCGCGGGATATATGTGTAATAGCTTTTGGCTATGGAAAGTAACTTGTAAATAGTTTTGAACTATAAAGAAACATCTTAATATAAGAAAGTTTTTATTTTAATGTGCTTTGTTATGTATGAGTTATTGTTCAGTTGTTCGATGACTAATAACTAAGTAAGTAAATAAGTAATAACGTGACTTTATTTAATCAGAAATGCCTCCAAGAAGAAGACAACGTAACCAAGAGGCGGAATCGCATAACGATAACTAGGGAAGCCCGAACAACTACCTTTAAAGAATTTAAGAGTGTAGGTCCACCTGAGTTTAAGGGAACGACGGACCCAATGGAGGCCCATACATGGGTCAAGGAAATAAAGAAAGCGCGTTTATTATTAACGAGCGTGGTAGTATAAAAAGACTTCTTTTTGCGACCTATATGATGAAGGGGAAGCCAACCATGGTGGGAGGCTCACCAGGTGAAATTTGGAACAGTGTTATTATTCAGGAACAGTTCAAGAAGGTATTCTTCGAGAACTATTTCCCTACTAGCATGCAAGGGATGATGGAGATTAAGTTCCTAGAACTTAAAGAGGGGGACATGACTGTTCCCCAATACGCTACCAAAGTCAATGAATTGGCAAGGTTTGCTCCACACCAAGTGGACACGGAGGAGAGGAAGGCTCGTAGGTTTGACCAAGGCCTAAAATCCTGGCTCTATAGTAGGATTTCGGTTTTTAAGAGTGCGTCCTATGGGACCATTCTAGAAAAGGAGATAATAGCAGAGGGTGGTAGTGAGGCGTTGACCCAATACCACAAGGATAGAAAGAATAAGAGTAAGGGAGAGGGAGGAAATAAGGCAGAGGTTGTCAGCGGTAGTGGCAATGTGCCTAAGAGGAAAAATTTTAACCTTGGGAATACTGGGGTGAAACAAGGGGATCCTAAACGTAGGATGGAGGCATGCAAGACATGCGGCAAGACTCATCTGGGAGTCTGCCTAAAAGGGAAAATGGGTTGTTATAACTGTGGTCAGGAGGGTCACATATCTCCCAATTGTCCTAATCCTAAGAAAAGTCGGGGCTGTTTTATTTGTGGGTCGATGGACCACATGGCAAAAAATTGTCCGAAGAAGGGGGCGGAGGGTAGTAAGGGTTCTGGTAGTGGTAATTTAGCCATTACTGGACCAACACCATCATTGGGTAGACCCTCAGCCCAAACGTTTAATATGATTGTCCAAGATGCAGTTGCATCAACGGATGTAGTAGCAGGTATCATTCCAGTCAACAAAATAAATGCTTACGTGTTATTTGACTCCGGTGTTACTTGTTCTTTTATAGCATGTGGATTTGCTAAGCAACTGGGATTAAATCCTGAAAATTTAAAAATACCTTTAGACGTTAAGGTAGCAAACGAGGAGATAATTTCCATTGAACACATTAATAGGAATTGTTTCGTAGATATCAGGGGTAACAGGTTATCGGTAGATCTTTTAACAATAAGATTAAGAGAATTCGATGTGATTCTCGGTATGGATTGGTTAATTAACCATAGAGCAATAATAGATTACCATAGAAAGAGTGTGAACCTAAGGCTTTCTAAGAAACCTGGGGTGGTGTTTTATGGTAATAAATCACTGGGACGTTCTTGTTGTCTAACCATGAAACAAGCTAGAAAGATGTTAAAGAAGGGGTGTAAGGGTTACCTGTGTCATGTGGTGGATACCCAAAGAGTGGGAACATCATTGGAATAGATAGCGGTAGTTCAAGAATTCGCGGATGTGTTTTCGGAAGAGTTACCCGGTATTCCGCCAGATAGGGATGTAGAATTCATGATTGATTTGTTGCCGGGTACGGCACCAGTTTCAAAGGCACCATATGAGGATCAAGGCCAGATAATGCCGAGATCCGGTGAAAGTCCCTGTTAACTCTGCGTCAGAAGCGCTACTATAGTACATAAGGATGTCAGTCATAAATGTGGCCCGGTAAAGATGAAAATGTTGACCAAGTTAGGTTTTTGTTCCATTTGAATGTAGACCTAAGGTAAGACATTGAAGGTACTTAAGGTACATAATAAGACCAACCTTAAATCACTTATAAGGTGATAATGTAAGAAGATTTAGTAAGGTTTAATAGAAATTAAACGAAGAACGCGAGAACGTAATAAGTAAACCAAGAATAACGTTCAACGTTGGTACTTCACCAATAATGATCGAATATCGGTTAATGACATAAGAACATTAATGAGCCGTAACAAAGTATAGAAAGTCGAATCGACTTTAATAATGAAGTTAATTCAAGTAAGACATAGAAGAGAAAGAAGTTGGTTGGGGAGAATAAAGTTAGTTATTTGATACTAATTACAATGTGTTATGTGAATATATCATATAGATCCTGTAAAGACTGAGAATTGTTGAATTGTATATTCGAAGACGTTTGAAGGCAAGTCTTTCTTAACGTTTGTCTAACCTTTGTGTTAGCTAAGTTTTCTGTGAGGCATGTTATAAGATGTATGAATGGTTTTAAAGAAAGAGTCAATGCCTGTTTTAACTCGTCTAGACTAATACTGAAGAGTTGATTGATTTGCTTACAAGTCTTTCGATATAGAACTGTTAACGATATCCTATGCCAAGTATTTGGTACAGATGAGAAGGTACGTTTGTCTATGTACAAACAAAAGTATTTTTCATCGATTATTCGATGGGCACGCGAGGTTGCCAAATGTTAAACGTAAATATGTTTAACGAAAGAGTGTTGATCAACATAGAGTACAATAGGCTGATCACCTAGAAGTGCTCGTAAGTAAAGACGGATGGATGGCCTTAGTGCCGAATGTCCTTTTCAAGTATGAAAACTAAAAGAGTATGTTCATGGTCTATTGACCGGTTTAGAAATTCTGAAGCTATTATAGGTACTTTGGAATTGTTGTTATGACATGAGAAGTACTAGTCAAATGTTTCATAGTGCTTCGTAGTTAATTGTTCAGTTATGAAAATAAAGCATGTAATTATTAATGTGATATTCATATGATTCTTTGTTAAGACTTGTTGAGCTAGTTATGCTCATTCTTGCTTGAACCATATGTTTGCATAGCTAAAGTTCTAAATCTAACCGAGAGAGTTCTAAGAGAGATAAAGGCAACGCTAAGATGGACAGTTAATCGTCCTGTAATAGATTAGTGTATTTGTATGTAATATACTTATGAAGAACAAAGAATGTATTCGATTTACGAACCTGGGAAAGGATTTATTACAAATGTAATACAAAGATAGTAATTACACTCATTTTGTTTTTATCTCAATGGAATGACTGTATGAATTGTAGTATCATGGAGCACCATCTATCAGGTTGGAAGATACCCAGATTTGGGGGCGTCACAGGTTGGTATCAGAGCATTAGGTTATAAAACTTAAGGGGGAAAGACACTCCTTGCTCCTTGGTTTCCAATTCTCTAAAATTTTAATTCTAACTATTCCTATTACAGAACGATATATAAAAATAGAAACCTTGATCAGCAGTCAAGGGGAAGTACATAGGACAGAGATAGAATTTACATTGAGAAAAACTAGAGAAGACAAGGTACGCAGACCCCATTTAATAAAACTCATGCATTCATTCATCCAACTAAAATAAAATCCAATCACATTGGTTAATAGTCCATAATCAATCCCATTTTTAATCATACATATCAACATATGCATCAATAAAAAACATTCATCTCATGAATAATAAAACATTCCATATATGCTTCAATATAAATTTAATGGGCAAAAGTTTGCTAAACTTTAGTTTTTAAACAAAAAAAACTCTTTTATTTTAATCCAAAACCAAATCCAAATTAAACTCTTTAATTTAGCAATCTGAAATCATATTTCAGATAAAATAAACTCTTTTATTTTAATCTTTTATCAATTAAATAAACTATTTATTTTAATTGAAGAAAAATAAAAGTTTTTTAGAATATGCCCAAGGGCGTAGCTGCGCCCAGAATGAACTGGGTCGCAGCTGTTGTTCATCAAGGAAATTGGATCTGGATAACGGTGCAGCTGCGCTCCATAATGAATTGGGGACGACGCAGTTGCGCTCGATCGCTGAAACAGAAAACTTTTCATGTTGCCCAATAATATGATCCAATCACATATTGTACATACATGGAATCACAAAGATTGATAATTAGCACAAGATTGGCTCTGATACCACTGTTAAGTTTGCTAAAAACATGAACATGCAATCAAATTACATAAACGAAGCGGAATCGTAATAAAGTTGGATTTTAAAATTTCTTACAAATCATAAATCATGATCGTTCTTGTGCATAATTATCAATCTATAAAAGAGTAGGAGAATCAAAATCATACCTTTGAATATTTGAGTTTCATCATATACAAGTTCAACTCCTAGTGCTTCGTGCTCTCCTTGAATACACAGAATTGATTACTACTTTTGATCAACGTTAGCCACCCAAGCGTTTGGCCTCTAGACGTGATCCACCAAGGAACAAAACTCAAGAAGAAGGGTGTTTGACTAAACCCTAGTTTTTTCTATCTCTGATAGATAATATGTACTCTCCCAACTCTTGGAATAAAGAGCGTATCTTTTTTTTTCACCCTCTCTCCATAAAAAGAATGTCTTATTTATAGATTTAGGGAACCCTCCTAAACTATTAAGGAATTGGATTTTTATTTAATTAATTAAACTCTTTTAATTAATTAGACTTCCCAATCTCATTAGGAATATCTAATTAAACATTTTAATTAATTAGCCTCCTAATCTTATTAGGAATATTTGAGAGTACTAATATTAATTAATTTCCAATCAATTTTAGGAATTAACTTAATAATAATAATAAGACTCCTCTTATTAATTTATATTTAATATTTGTAAAATATTAAATATTAAACTATTTAATTTATTCTATTACCATAGATTAAATTAAATACACTTAACTTATTATTACAATTATGACATTTACTTCTTAAATAATATTTTTCCTTTTATGGTGTGACCATTTATGTTCTCCATATTAAACTGGTTGTGAATAAAATAATTAGAACAATTCTAATCTTATTTAAATAAATAAATTAAACTATTAATTTATTTAAATAAATTACATTTATTCTACAATAAGGATAAACCTCCTTAGCGATCAACGATTTTCCAAATAATATAGATTTCAACATTAATCATAAAATAACATTTGAGTAAATAGTTCTTGTACAAGTCAATCCTTCCACCATACACTATCTCAATTAAATATAAGACATGGAATTACTGTCAAGTCTTATTTTATTTAATTATATATATTTTGATTCCCAAATGCACAAATCCGAATAAATACAAATTAAAAACTTCTTTCTAATTTCATTCCACCTTGGCCAAGGATTCCTGGGTTGTCATTTATTAAATCACATATGACATATCTTTTCTTTTACTAAAAGTGATAGATTCTTTATTGATCATTTATTATCTCCATATATAACTTATTATACCCAATCATACCATTTGATATACCCTAAAGGTCTTAAGAAATAAGTCAAAGTATAATTCATTATACACAAGATATTATGATGGTTTTAAGTCTAAGGATCACTTGTACTACTATCACTTCAGGAATTCCTATTGACAAGCAAATAAAACTCTATTAGGTATTCTTTAGCGCGCAACGTTCAGTGAACTTATTCTCCAATAAGCACCTACATACTCATTTTAGTGTCTCTACACAAATGATCATAAGATCAATCATCCTCATCTAATGAGGAAGCAACATATGTATCAATCTATCAGGATTCACTAATCTCCTTTTTAATAATCCAGCGATTGAGAACATTTTAGTTTTTAAGCTATCTAAGAATTTAGATCTCATTAGCATGATCACATCATGATTCTAAAAGTATTGCTTAAAAGTATGAGTTTATCACATATTATTAAAATACCACCATGTAGATAAATTAAATGTCTTTAGTAAATAAATACTTTTATTAATAAATGAATAAGATTGTTTACAATGTATATGCTTTATCATCATACATGATTGGCTTGTATGCATACTACTTTCAATATCTTCTCTTTTATTCTTTCTTTATGGCTTTGGTAACCTTCAGAAAATTGGATTATGATCTTCTCAGTTAGCTCAGGTGATTCTTATTCTTCAGTGATTTTTCGTTTGTCAACTTTAGAGACGGTGGGCTTTTCATTTTTCAGCCTTTCACAATCATTTTCCAAATCTGAGGTTACCTTCAGTAGATTTTTTATTTTATGGTGGAGTTGTTTAAATTGGCCTTCAAGGGTCGCATATGCCTTCCGCAACATATCATTATCCTTTTTCAATTCATTTTGTTCCGCCAAGAGTTTTTGTATTTGCTCCGAGAGGTCAAAATACTTCCACTTTAGCTCTTTCACCTTGAGCATCAACTCTTTGGAACGTAGTTGGGTCTGGTAGTGTCGGCCTCGTTCTTCCATCTGTTTAGACACGACTGTGTTCAAATCATTTTGGAGGCGTTCAATAGAAGCCTCGAACTCTTTTTTCTGGGTCATTATTTCTTCGACATTGAGTAGCAATCGGCCGAAAGCAGACAGGGCCTGAGGGTGATATGAACACATTTGGTATGTAACACGAATATGGATATTGCTGGAAATTTAAAAGTAGTGTGTTGAATACTTACCAGACCCTTATGGACGACAGTGACAATAACGAGGTCTTCTGGTTTGAGACCTTCGTACATTTTTTCATCCCCGGGTAAGACAAAGGCGTTGAAGTTTTCATATGGAAAGGCATGGGGAATGTCTTTAGACCAAGCGGTGTGTAAAAATCTTCGGGGATATTCCTTTGAAGAAGAAGGTCCTTCAGATTCTGGGGGTAGAGGTGAGTAGGTTTCTGTTCGGGCTCTCTTTAATTAGAGGGGGGTTTGGTAGTGGTTTCTTAAGTTTTTGGGGTGGGTGTGGTCCGTTAGGGAGATTCGGTATTAGCTTTTTGTTCGATTTTTGCGAAAAGAGTTAGGGGTGGAGGATTCGTCTCTAATGTTTTTACTAGTTGACGCCATTTGACTCTCATCAAAGATACTTTCTCTAATTGGGACATCTCTAAAGAGTTCTTCTTGGTTCTTGAAGACATCAGGCTAGCAGATATCGATTGTATAACCAGCATTCTGAGATCGAAGGGGTTTCGTTGGTAATTTCAGTTATAAAGATTGTTTCTTCGTCAGGGGTTTCATCAGTGATAGGTTTAGGGATCGACTCGATTACGATATGTGGTTGGGAGCTAGTTTCTTCGATGGTTTCTGGTTTAAAAATTAATATTGCACACATGAAATGAAATTTATTATGAATTAGAAGATTAAAAAAGTGGAAAGTAAGGGGCGATTTGGGGCTTACATCCGTGTTGGTAGAGCCAAGTTGTAAGACCCCAACTTTTATGAATAAAGATGAAAATTTTCTATAAATGTCATTTTGATTAATTATTATGTTGGTCGGGGAATATTCGTACGACGGCACAATCATTGGTGGACCCCACAACGTAATTATTGTCGGAATGAGAAAATGACAAAAATATCTTTTTATGAAAATAACGGCGGAAGCTTTACCGTTAACTGTTGGAATAACCGGTGTTAAAAGTACAGTAATACGCGTGGTTGCATAGTAACACACGGTATTGATTATTGATGCGTATGTGAGAAGTCACTCAGTTTTGTTCAATTATTGCTACAGTAATTGCTGCATAGTATCTCACGTTATTTGATTCAATTATTGTCGATATTTTATATATTATTAAATCAATAATTGAGACGACAAAGTTGTTCATATTATTATTTGCAATATTGACAATGTCTAGAAGTTGTTCTGTCAAGGAGATGTTTGGTCACCTAATTGCGCGCCAATAAGGAGAAATTCTTATTGGAAAACCCCCTCTTTCCTGGGAACGACCTGGTTGTTAAATATTGCGAATTATAATAATGATGATAAATGTTGTTAAAAATATTGAGGGGATTTTTATGAAGCATTTGATATAAATTTTACTTATTTTATGGACCCCATTTACCCATTTTTCAAAATAATCGGAAGGAAGTTATAAAGTATATATATATATATATATATATATATATATATATATATATATATATATATATATATTGTGAGACCCCAGATTTTATGAATAAAGATTTAATTTTCTCGAAATATTTTTTTGAATATTATAGTGTGGATTTGAGATAGTGTTATAGTTGTGGGTAGTATTTATAAATTTTGAAAAGTATGTAAGTTGTTGTATAATATTCGATTGGTCGAAAAATATTCTTTTTGTCGGAGAATATCCATACGATGAAGTATAATTATTAGTGGACCCCATTAATGAAATATTATCATTCGGATTGAGAAAACGACAAAAATATATTTTTATGAAAATAACGGTGGAAGTTTTTACCGTTAAAATTGTTGAACTACTCGGTAGTAAAAATGCGATGTACGCCGTAGTTGCATAGTAGCACGCCAGTATTGATTATTGATGTTTACGTGAGAAGTCACCGGTTTTTTGTTCAATTATTACTACAAGAAATAATTGCGATAGTATCTCACGTTATTTGATTCAATTATTGTCAATATTTTATTATTAAATCAATAATTGAGACGACGGGTTATTAATATTATTATTTGAAATATTAACGATGTCTCAGAAGTTACGCCAAGGAGAGGTTTGGTCACCTAATTAGGCGCTAATAAGGAGAAATCCTTATTCGAAAGCCCCTCTTTCTGGGACCGAGCACGGTCGATTAATATTGTGAATTATAATAATGATGATAAATGTTGTTAAATATATTGAGGTGTCTTTTTATGAAGTCACGGAAGTTTATATATATATATATATATATATATATATATATATATATATATATATATATATAAATTTTGTTTTATTAGTATTTTAATGTAATAAAAGCGAGAAAAGCTTTTTTATATAAAACAAAATACTTTTATAAAGTTATTTTTGTTTTATTAGACAATAATTAGAATATATTATATTCTATTATACATAGTATTTTGCATAGTAAAATCTTTTTATATAAAATGTAATACTTTTATAAAGTTATTTGTTGTATTAGACTATAAATAGAATATATTATATTCTATTATGCATAGTATTTTGTATAATAAAATCTTTTTATATAAAACAGAATACTTTTATAAAGTTATTTGTTTTATTAGACAATAATTAGAATATATTATATTTTATTATGCATAGTGTTGCATAGTGCCTGCATAGTGTTCTGCATAGTAAATCAATATGGACCGTCCGTTTAAAAGTAAATCAATTTGGACCGTTGATGAATTAGTTACTATTCAGTCCATTCTCCTATAAATAGAAGTTCATTCCTTCATTATTTCTTACGAATTCACTGCAACTCTAGAGAGAGAATTCTTCTTCTATAATCTTGAGCGTATTTCTTTAGAGTTTAAGAAAGCTTTGAGCGTAGTGCAAGTTTTCTTCAAGTAAATTCCCGCCCTACCCGTTGGAGTACTCTTCTTTATAAGGTAAGGGATATTATTTGTTGTACTCGTAAGGGGTATTATTTCTTTCGTATTCATGAAGAGAACTTCTGTTATTCCATTCTTTATTATTATGTTGGAATAACTCGTGCGCGCATGCTAAGCAATCGTATACATGGTGAAATTCTTCTGTTATTCCATTCTTTATTATTCTATTGGAATAACCTGTATACGCGGTCTACCCTATACTTGGTGAAATTCTTATGTTATTCAATTCTTTATTATTATGTTGAAATAACCTGTCTATGCGAAGTACCGCATACATGGTGAAATTCTTCTGTTATTTCATTTTTTATTATTCATTAGAACATCCCGTCTAAATGCGTTACGCATAACCCGGTTCCGTTATTTATTATTACATTGGAACATCCTATCCGTGACGTTACGCATGACTTTGGTTCCATTATTTATTATTCGTTGGAATATCATATGCGTATGCGTTACGCATGACCGATTCCGTTATTTATTATTCTATTGGAATAACTGCTTGTATTACGGCCTATCGCATGCCCGGTGATTTCTTTTGTTATTCCATTCTTTATTATACTCGGTTGGTTAAAGTTTTGACTTTATACTCCATGAAATTAGTGGAATATCCTTGATATTTGCACTTCATCCAAAGATCTTTTCATGGAAATATTCTTCCGAGCATTCTTGAATTTTAACACTGTTGAAGGCTAGTGATAATTTATTCTGCATTATCTTAGTCATAATATTTCTTACTGGGCTAGTTGAGCTCACCCTTTTGCTTTCATTATTCTCTTCAGGAAATGAGAACGTAGCAGGGACTACTCGGGGAGCAGTGATGGTCCTAGATGGTGCATTAGTAGTCCTCACTATTCTGGTGAAAAAGTGTGATAATAAATGTAATGAGGACCCCATTAGTTTGTATAATTGTCAGAAGACAATATTTGTATTAAAACTCACAGCTCATGTTGTATAATTAAGTTTTTATTTGTATTGTGTACCATGTATTTGGCGACTCAAGATGGGTGATGTATACCTATTTTGGGGGCGTCACACTATTTCCTCATTGGTTCATGTCCTTAGGTTGGCATGTGATAATTTTTCTAATTGGCCAGCACCAAATATTGATAAACCCGTGAACTTCGTTCGATTATTTTCCTGTGCAGTCCGTGATTTTTCCTAAATAGTATCCTTCCATTCTCCTATTAATAGGATGCTTAGTTAGAATTGAAAATCACACCAGAATCAGAGAATTCTTCTTCTATAATATTGAGCGTATTTCTTTCGAGTCTTAGAAAGTTTTGAGCGTAGAAAATAGTGAAAGTTTTCTTCAAGAATATCCCCGTTATACCAGTTGGAATACTCTTCTTTTCAATGTAAGGGATGTTATTTTTGTTCAATATTCGCTTGAAATAATATTTTCTTCCATACTCTGTAGTATGTAAGTAATATTATTTCGTTTCAGATTTTGAATTTTATACTCGTTTTGTTAAAGTTTTAGCTTCTAAATTCCATGAAATTAGCAGAATATCCTTGATATTTGTGCTTCATCCCGTATCTTTTCATAAAAATATTATTCTGAGCATTCTTGATAAGTTTTAACTTTTTCATGCCAGAGTACTATTCACGGAGTTACTGTAAGACCCCGAATTTTATGAAATGAAAGTATTCAATTTTCTTATAATTATTATTTTTAGTAAATGGTTAAATTGATAAAAGGTTAAAGTTAAGGGTGATATTTGAAAAATTTTTAAAGTAAACAAGTTGTCATAAAATAATCGGTGGTAAAAGTACAGTAATACGTGTGGTTGCATAGTAACACACGTATTGATTATTAATGCTTACGTGAGAAGTCACTCAGTTATACTCAATTATTACTATAGTAATTGCTGCATTATATCTCTCATATTATTGATTCAATTATTGTCATAGTATCATCTGCACAATATTTTATATTATTAAATCAATAATTGAGACGACAAAGTTATTCATATTATTATTTGTAATATTGACAATGTCTAGAAAGTTCTGTCAAGGAAAGGGGTTTGGTCACCTAATTGCGCGTTAATAGGGAGAAATCCTTATCGGAAAGCCCCCTCTTTCCTGGGAATGATCTGGTTGTTAAATATTGTGAGTTATAATATTAATGATGAATAAGTTCATGTTGATTAAAGATGAAATTGATATTTCCATTATGTTGGGATTATTAGTATTAGTGGAAATCGACATCTATTTCGATAATAATGGATGTCTGGAGGTTATATTGACCAATCGGGTAATTAATCGGATAAATGAGCAATTAATTGTTATTAATTCACATGCTTATAACTATTTGTTCACATGTGTATACTATTTATTCACTTGCATATACTATTAGGGGAGTTGGTGCAAGATTGATAATACTTGCATAACTAAATTAAAAATGGAGGTATAGATGAAGTTACTATATTGTAATTAGTTTTTTCACATGATTATACTATTGAGTCACATGAATGAACTATTAATTCACATGATTTACTATTAGGGGAGGTGGTGCAAGTTTGATAATACTTGCAGGACTAAATTAAAAATGAAGGAAAAGATGAAGTTATTATAATGTAATATTTTGAGCCCCAAAACGTGAAATTATCGAAACTATATTTTCCTATAAATAGAAGCGCATTCTTCCTTCATTTCTCACCAATTCACTAAAGCTATAGAGCAATTATTATAGAGAGAGATTATAGATAGAAAGAAGAAGAGAAGTCTGCTACCTTACTATTCCAGTATCCAGTCTTCTTCTAAGGTAAGGGGTATTTTTTTTTATATTCTGAAGAGATATTTTTTTTATTCGTATGAATATTATTATTGTTCAATATTCATTATATTCGTTTAATATTCGTAAGGAATATTATTTTCGTTTTCAACCATTGTAAGTAAGGGGTATTATTTCTTTCGTATTCATGAAGAGAGTTATTTCTTTCAATATTCGTAAGGGTTGTTATACCATTCTTTATTATTCTGTTGGAATAACCTATCTGTGCAGTCTATCGCATGCCTGGTGAATTCTTCTGTTATTCCATTCTTTATTATTCTGTTGGAATAACATGTATGTGCGGTCTATCGCATGCTTGGTAAATTCTTCCGTTATTTCATTCTTTATTATTCGTTGGAATAACTTTCATCATCTTGATCTCATCGAATGCCCGTAAATTCTTCTCGTTATTCCATTCTTTATTATTCTCGTTGGAATAACTTTGTTTCAGGCGAAGCTACCGCATTCATGGTGAATTCTTTTGTTATTCCATTCTTTATTATTCTCGTTAGAATAACTCGTCTGCAAGGCTGACCTATCGCATGCTCGGTGAATTCTTTTGTTATTCCATTCTTTATTATTACATTGGAATAACTCGCTCACGCGGACAACCGCATGCATGGTGAATTCTTCTATTATTTCATTCTTTATTATTATGTTAGAATAACCTGTCTATGTGGACTACCACATGCATTGTGAATGATCCTTCGTATTCATTCCTTATTAAATTGTTGAAATGATTTGTCTACGTGGATTACCGCATCGCGGGTGAAAATCCATTTGCAGTTTCGTATATTCTATTATACTCGTATGAGATATCATTTCTTTTGTACTCGTCATGGAATATCATTTTCTTTGGTATGTTTCTTTTACGAGTTACTATTCACCCAATTACTATTCACCCGAATATTATTCACTCGGGTATTCGGGGCACTTTTCATGCCGGAATATTATTCATGAGTTACTATTCACGGGTTACTATTCACCCAATTACTATTCACCCGAATATTATTCACTCGGGTATTTGGGATACTTTTAATGTCAGGGTACTATTCACGAGGTACTATTCTCGAAGTACTATTCACAAGGTACTATTCACGGGGTACTATTTACCCGAAAAATACATTTCTTTTATGTCCAAATTATTTTTGGTACATGAATATTATTCTTGAATTTTACTCCACAAAGCAGTATCATGTTGACAATTTGGATATTTTTAAACTCTGGATAAATTTAAATTCTTTAATATTTATCCTTGATTTCGTTTGATTAACGCTTATATCATTGTCATCATCTTCATGCTTATATTGTGATGAAAGTCATCTTTGGCTTACGTGCAAAGATGGACTGTTGATTATTGGTTTTACAGTTGTATATCTTTGGGTTACGTGTAAAGATGGACTGTTGATTATTGGTTTTATAGTTGTATATCTTTGGCTTACGTGCAAAGATGAACTATTGATTGATGAGTATCTTTGGCTTATGTGCATAGATGAACTGTTGCTTGGTATGATTATGACCAAGGATCATTCGATATAATCATGACCCGTAATGTTACAAATGATGTGGTGAAAGTCCTTATTGGCCCGTAGTGATTTGATGGACAGTTGTTGGTATGATTATAACCAGGGATTATTCGGTATAATCATGACCATTGTTGAAAACACGAATATCCTTGGCCCGTAGTGCATGGATAATTTGTGGTCGTGAAACTAAAGAATATCCTTAGCCGTAGTGCAGGGGTGATTCGATGATGTGGTTTATTTATTAAGCTGAGTCTCAGCGATAAAATTGGTGATAAACTTTTTAAATCATAGAAGATAGTAGATATCATGCTCTACTTGACTCTTCTAATGGATTGTTTGTTCCGCTGCAGTTAAACTTGATGTTTATTATATTTTATCAGTTTAACACTATTGAAGGCTAAGGATAATTTATTCTGCATTATCTTAGTCATAATATTTCTTACTGGGCTAGTTGAGCTCACCCTTTTGCTTTCATTGTTCTCTTCAGGAAATGAGAACGTAGCTGGGACTAGTCGGGAAATGGAGTGACGGTCCAGATGTTTGCATTAGTAGTCCTCACTATTCAGTGAAATAGTGTGATAATAAATGTAATGAGGAATCCATTTGAGTTTGAATACTATCTAGAAAACAATTTTCGTGTAAAAAATCTAAGCTACGCTGTTGTCGTATTGTATAAAAGAAGTTTGTAGTTGAGTTTTGTACCATGTGTCTGGCGACTCAAGATGGGTGATGTATACCTATTTTGGGGGTGTCACAGTTGGTATCAAAGCTTAAGGATATGATCCATGGCTGAGGTGTGAGACTAGAACTAGGAGGGGATAGACGGGTAATTCCTTCGCTAGTATGACCTACCTAAGTTTATTTGTTATTTAATTGGTCGGTCTGAGTATAGGGATAATATGTTCCATGTCAATTAACCCTTGTTTTGAAACTATATTCTAGAATGATAACTGAAATACAGGAGATGAGCAATATGATACATAGGAAATAACCGGGAAGGTACAATCCAAAAAGAAAGCAAGGTATTCTTATCTCTTCGGCATACCAGGTACATACGTAAATTTTGAGGGCAAAATTTCATAAGGAGTGGAGATTGTAAGACCCCGAATTTTATGAAATGAAAGTATTCAATATTCTTATAATTATTATTTTTAGTAAATGGTTAAATTGATAAAAGGTTAAAGTTACGAGTGATATTTGAAAAATTTTCAAAGTAAGCAACTTGTCATAAAATAATCGATGGTAAAAGTACAGTAATACGCGTTGTTTCATAGTAGCACACGGTATTAATTATTAATGCTTACGTGAGAAGTCACTCAGTTATACTCAATTATTGCCATAGTAATTGCTGCATTATATCTCTCATATTATTGATTCAATTATTGTCACAGTATCATCTGCACAATATTTTATATTATTAAATCAATAATTGAGACAACAAAGTTATTCATATTATTATTTGTAATATTGACAATGTCTAGAAAGTTCTGTCGAGGAAAGGGGTTTGGTCACCTAATTGCGCGCCAATAGGGAGAAATCCTTATCGAAAAGCCCCCTCTTTCCTGGGAATGATTTGGTTGTTAAATATTGTGAGTTATAATATTAATGATGAATAAGTTCGTGTTGATTAAAGATGAAATTGATATTTCCATTATGTTGGAATTATTAGTGTTAGTGGAAATCGACATCTATTTCGATAATAATGGATGTATGGAGGTTATATTGACGAATCAGGTAATTAATCGGATAAATAAGCAATTAATTGCTATTAATTCACATGCTTATAACTATTTGTTCACATGTGTATATTATTGATTCAGATGCATGTACTATTAGGGGAGTTGGTGCAAGATTGATAATACTTGGATGACTAAATTAAAAATGGAGGTATAGATGAAGTTACTATACTGTAATTAGTTTTTTCACATGATTATAGTATTGAGTCACATGAATGAACTATTAATTCACATGATTTACTATTAGGGGAGGTGGTGCAAGTTTGATAATACTTGCAGGACTAAATTAAAAATGAAGAAAAAGATGAAGGTATTATACTGTAATATTTTGAGCTCCAAAACGTGCAATTATCGAAACTATATTTTCCTATAAATAGAAGCCCATGCTTCCTTCATTTCTCACCAATTCACTAAAGCTATATAGCAATTATTATAGAGAGAAATTATAGAGAGAAAGAAGAAGAGAAGTCTGCTACCTCACTATTCCAAAGATCCAATTTTTTCCGAGGTAAGGGTATTATTTTTTTATATTTACGAAGAGTTTTTTTTTATTCGTATGAATATTATTATCGTTCAATATTCATTATATTCGTTTAATATTCGTAAGACATATTATTTCTGTTCAATATTCGTAAGGAATATTATTTTCGTTCAACCATTGTAAGTATGGGGTATTATTTCTTTCGTATTCATGAAGAGAGTTATTTCTTTCAATATTCGTAAGGGTTGTTATACCATTCTTTATTATTCTGTTGGAATAACTTCGTCTGCGATCTATCGCATGCCCGGTGAATTCTCTTCGTTATTCCATTTTTATTATTCTCGTTGGAATAACTCGTCATGCGCGGCCTATCGCATGCCTGGTGAATTCTTCTGTTATTCCATTCTTTATTATTCTGTTGGAATAACCTGTCTGTGTGGTCTATCGCATGCCTAGTGAATTCTTTTATTATTCCATTCTTTATTATTCTGTTGGAATAACCTCTCTATGCGGACTACCGCATGCATGGTGAATTCTTCTGTTATTCCATTCTTTATTATTATGGTTAAATAACATGTCTATGTGGACTACCGCATGCATGATGAATGATCATTCGTATTCATTCCTTATTAAATTGTGGAAATGATCTGTCTACGTGGATTACCGCATGGCGGGTAAAAATCCATTTGCAGTTTCGTATATTCTATTATACTCGTATGAGATATCATTTTTTTTGTACTCGTCATGGAATATCATTTTCTTTGGTATGTTTCTTTTACGAGTTACTATTAACCCAATTACTATTCACCCAAATATTATTCACTCGGGTATTCGGGGCACTTTTCATGCCGGAATACTATTCACGAGTTACTATTCACGGGTTATTATTCACCCAATTACTATTCACCCGAATATTATTCACTCGGGTATTTGGGATACTTTTCATGTCAGGGTACTATTCACGAGGTACTATTCCTGAAGTACTATTCACGGGGTACTATTTACCCAAAAAATACATTTCTTTTCTGTCCAAATTATTTTTGGTACATGAATATTATTCTTGAATTTTACTCCACAAAGCAGTATCATGTTGACAATTTGGATATTTTTAAACTCTGGATAAATTTAAAGTCTTTAATATTTATCCTTGATTTTGTTTGATTAACGCTTATATCATTGTCATCATCTTCATGCTTATATTGTGATGAAAGTCATATTTGGCTTACGTGCAAAGATGGACTGTTGATTATTGGTTTTACAGTTGTATATCTTTGGGTTACGTGCAAAGATGGACTGTTGATTATTGGTTTTATAGTTGTATATCTTTGGCTTACGTGCAAAGATGAACTATTGATTGATGAGTATATTTGGCTTATGTGCATAGATGAACTGTTGATTGGTATGATTATGACCAGGGATCATTCGGTATAATCATGACCCGTAATGTTACAAATGATGTGGTGAAAGTCCTCATTGGCCCGTAGTGATTTGATGGACAGTTGTTGGTATGATTATAACCAGAGATTATTCGGTATAATCATGATCATTATTGAAAAGAAGTTTGTAGTTGAGTTCTGTACCATGTATCTGGCGACTCAAGATGGGTGATGTATACCTATTTTGGGGGCGTCACAGTTACTATTCCCAAAGTACTATTCACCCGGGGTACTATTCATAATAAAATTGATTCGTTTTCGGTCCAAATTATTTTTGGTATAATATTATTCTTGAATTTTACTCCACAAAGCAGTATCATGTTGACAATTTAGACGTTATTGATTTCTGAATAAATTAAATTATAAATCTTTAAAAAATTTATCCTTGAACTTGTTTTATTGAATTCTTATATCATTGTCATCATCCTCATGTTTATATTATGTTGAAAGTCAAATCGTATTTTGTAGTGCATGTAGATGGACTTGGTATGATTATGACTAGGGATTATTCAGTATAATTATGACCGTAATGTTACAAATGATGTGGTAAAAGTCCTCATTGGCCCGTAGTGCATTGATGGACAGGTGTTGGCATGATCATGACCATTGATGAATACACGAATATCCCTGGCCCGTAGTGTGATAAGTAGGTTTTATACCTACTTATCTGGTATCTGTTACTTGAATTATTTGCTTAATCTCATGTTTCTTAGTTACTTTTCATGCGTTTTGTGTTCATTTTGTAGATTATATGCTTGGGAGTTGAAATCGCAAAGAATTGGTATGAAATCTCAAAGAAAAGCAACCCGGACATCGTTGGGGATTTCATTTTCATTTCATGTTCTTGGTTTGGAACTTAGATTATATTGTAGAGCTTCTTCTTATATTTCCGGAATATCTTAAATAATTCCAATCGGAGTTCGGATGCAAGAGTTATGACATTTGTACCAACGAACGTCGAACGTCACTATTTTTGGTGGTCATTTGCATAGCAGTCACTTCCAGGCCAATTTAGTCCTTCATTCGTCCTTTATTTCTAAACTCTTAAAGAATCAAAGTTGTAGATCTCGTCGATATCTTCGATTTGATAGGTGTCAGACCTTGTAACTCTTCCCGGATCAAAAGCTATGGCCGTTTTCCCAAAGGACGTCAGAGTAGAAACTTTTCCTTCACAAAACCGCCGCCGGGGTGGGCATACAAGCGTCAAAGCAGGCCCCTAGCCCACCGGGGCGGGCCCAAAACAAGCCTAGACCCCCACCGGGGCGGGGGTATGACCAGAAAATGCGAATTTTGGTCCAGTTTGGGTCCGGGAAGGATTGTTTCAATCCGATTAACTCAAGGACTTTAAGGAGGACTTCCAAGAGGACTAAAAGACATATGAAGAGACTTATAAAAGGAGGAAAATCACAAGGATTAGTGGAGATTAGACTAGATAGAGGATTCAATTAGATTAAAATAGAGTAAATTAGATCAAAATCATAGTTCTAATGAGTTTTGGAGAATGAAGCAACTTGGAGACCATTGAAGATTCAAAGTAGGAGCAACGAAGGAGCTTCAAATCTACAGACAATAGATTCTATCTTCTCATCTTCTTCTATCTTCGTCTTTTAATGTGTATTAAATTGTGGATTCTTAGTTTTAATTCAATAATCATGAACTAATTCTTTTTTGAGATTACAATGGATCTTATTGTGTAGTTTATTTTAATATGCTTTGCTATCAATTATTATGTTCTATTGTGAGGATTGTCTATTGTGATTTGGGCTTAATTGCTTAATTGCCTAGCTAACAATTACCGTGACAATCTATATGAATTCGGGAGATGAAGTATAGATTTAGATCTGATCATGATAGCATGTGTTTGTGATTTCTGCTTAGATGGAATTCATGATTCGTGTTTAGGATAGAGATATGCCTTTATGCCATATGTAATTTTATAGAGAACTTATGATTTAAATCCTTTTTAATTGTAATTCACATAGAGATATAGTGGATTAGTTAATTAGGGTGTCTTGCTTAATTCTATCATCTATGGCTTTAAGTGAGTATGGGTATTATGCATCGAGAGGTGGTTTTATCTGCTTTAGTGTTCTTGATTAACAATTCAAGGTAGAAAATAATTGATGAGAAGTGTGTTAACTTAAATGAAGCAATAAGTGAAGTTGTGATCTTAAATCTTAGTAATCTTAATTTAACTAGTGGTAATTAGAATTAGTTTACTTATAAATTGAAATTCATTCGGTTAAATAAGATTGAGTTGGTTACGGGTTAGTACTTGGTGATTTTTATTAAACAATTCCTCGTGGGAACGATACTCTACTTTTTCTTTATTACTTGTTGACCACGTATACTTGCGTGTTGTGCATAATTAGATTTTACCCAACAAGTTTTTGGCGCTATTGTCGGGGAATTAATTTAATAATTATTTACCAATATTAGCTTCAATCAAATTAGTCTAAATTTAAACATTTTTTTATTTAATTCTCTTCCTATTTTTCTTTCTTTTCAGGTACCATGGCGGAATTTAATTATCAATGGCCGTATACGAGAATGACTCAGCCAAGGGGAGCGGGGATTGATGGTCTCAATGCATTTTCTGCATTATCAGCGCAACTTGAGACACTTTCGAGGAGGTTGGACGTCATTGTAGCCCAACGTAATTGAAGGATAGCAGTTAATTGCAATTATTGTGCTGGTAATCACCCGAGTCATCAATGCACCGTTAGTTTTGGGCCGGGACACCACGGGGGTGAATACCTCAACGATTATATATATGCTAATTATCATCAAGTTTGGGGTATCACCCGGATTAAATCATGGAGCGATACTTATGAAGACCAATACTACGCCCAAATCCATCATACACACACGAGAATTTTTATGTCCACCTCCATTGCCACAAGAAGAAAAGCCAAATCCGATGGATGTAATATTGGAGGGCATAGCAAACCAAGAGGAGAGGAGGATTAATCAAGAGATGACAATTCAAAATCAAGCGAGGTCAATTCAAAATCTTGAGTAATCGGATAGATCAAATGTTTAAAGCCTTGAACAAACATCCTCAAAACAATTGGTGTTATGATGAGGATTAGAGATTGATGAAGTGCCCCGAACCAAATCTCTACACAATTGGATGAGACACGAGATTTTGAAAAGAGGAGACAAGTGGGGGTAATGCAAACAAAGGTCAGCGAAGAACTAACTGTGGGTACCAATGATGATGAGCCTATGTTATTTATGCCCCAAGTGCCTTCTTCACCAAATTTCAAGGATCCGGTTAGATTTGCAAAATCATGCCCACTTGGTAGCCATATAAAGTGCTTTACGACTCTTTTTATGACATGAGAGCTAGTGCAACAATGAAGCCGTGGTGGGAAGAGAAAGAGAAGATAGAGCGAAGAGCCCATTGTGTTTGACACACTTCCATGCCCACATATGATCACAAACACAATGGAGATAGCACCTAGTCATGTGCCCTTCTTCATGGAGATTATCTGAAGTCGAGCATGCTAGGTGACTTTGATGCTATGGCCATCGCTTTTGGGAACCTCCCAAAGGATTATTTTATTCTTGATGGATGGAGGATTCCTCAATTATCGAAGAGGAATTGGATAGCGTTGACCAGACAAAGTCGGGATGAAAGAATATAATTCAAGCGCTAACTGGGAGGCAACCCAGGAATTTTTCTATTTATTTCTTTTACTAGTTTATTTAGTAGATAGGAATTAATTTGCTTATTAAGTTCTTTTACCAATCCAAGTGCTATTCTAATCAATGTTGTCTCTCTTCAATGTAGGTATTGGAGGTTCAATGAACAGACAAAAGATTATGAAAAGGTTATTCAAGTCAAATTCAAGTGTGGTGCCCAATTTGTTCCATGCGCCTAATCTATTCTCCAAACTTAGCGGACAAGGAGGAGGATTGCTATATTTTCAGGGAAGTCCTCTGGTTTACTTTTTTCTATTTCAGCCATTGAGGACAATGTCTAGTTTAAGTTTGGGGGCATTTTAGTGTCGTATTGCATATAGTTAGTTATTTACTTTGTAGTTCATATAGTTACATTTAGTTTTTGCATTCACTTTCTTAAAAAAAAAATCAAAAATTCAAAAAATAATATTAGTTAGTTACTATGTTCATTTGCATGAATCCAGTTGTTAGATAGTTTACAGTTTGTTTTGGCCAATGATGAGATTAGAATTAGGTAGACAATTATAGTACTGACTATTAGAGCTTTGATGTAATTTCTTGTTATGAATTAAGTCTTTTTCTGTTTAAAACTGATATAATAAGGATAGCACAGTAAAAACAACTTGTTGATTGATTGAGTTTAAACTGATACATAATGGGATTCTAAAGGATAATGCTAGTTTGAATGAAAGAATGACAAGAATAAATAGTGATGGCTAAAGTTAGACAGGAACCTAAGTTTGGGGAAATATTTGGGGTATATAAGCTATAAAAAAAGAAAAAAATGGGGGGAAAAAAAGAAAAAAAAGTATGAATAAACATCGTGGCGTGCTTGTCTAGTTTTGTGGCCTTTGTTACTTGAGTAAGTAAGACCGAGGGGATTGTCTTTACACCTAGCACCCTAAGGTCTTAATGGTCTAGGAGTCGTTGGTCGAAAGCTCATTAAGGTAGCATTGAAAAGCCTAAGGAAATAAGACATTGCATAGCTAAGTGTATGTAAACCAAAAGAAAAAAATGAATAAAACGGGAAATAAGAGCAAAAAACCCCCGTAGATGAAAAATAAAGCATAAGTATCCCATGTTGACCCTCGATATTGGTAATTATTTGATTTTAGTTGGATCTATCTTGGTTTTGGATTTCTTAAGTTTACAATGTATGATGCCTTCGAAGAGACTTGTTGTGTGTTAAATTTAATTTTATATCAGTTAACATTGTTTTGGAGCACACACGCACTATATTAGTGATAACAGTCTAAGATTTGATGATTGATTTGGAAGTTAATTATTTGTTTTGATATGATGTATTATCATGTTGACTTGATTTCTCTAAGGCCGGTTGAATAGACTTATTTCTATCATTACTGTTGGATTCGTAGGCATGTAGATTAGTTGCATTGCTTAGCATTGTTGTTTTGTGTTTTTGCTTGAGGACAAGCAAATGTTTAAGTTTGGGGGTATTTGATAAGTAGGTTTTATACCTACTTCTTCGGTATCTGTTACTTGAATTATTTACTTAATCTCATGTTTCTTAGTTACTTTTCATGTATTTTGTGTTCATTTTGTAGATTATATGCTTGGGAGTTGAAATCGCAAAGAATTGGTATGAAATCGCAAAGAAAAGCAACCCGGACATCGTTGGGGATTTCATTTTCATTTCATGTTCTTGGTTTGGAACTTAGATTATATTGTAGAGCTTCTTCTTATATTTCCAGAATATCTTGAATCATTCCAATCGGAGTTCGGATGCAAGAGTTATGACATTTGTACCAACGGACGTCGAACGTCACTGTTTTGGGTGGTCATTTGCATAGCAGTCACTTTCAGGCCAATTTCGTCCTTCATCCTTCCTTTATTTCTAAACTCTTAAAGAATGAAAGTTGTAGATCTCGTCGACATCTTCGATTTGATAGGTGCCAGGCCTTGTAACTCTTCCCGGATCAAAAGTTATGGCCGTTTTCCCAAAGGACGTCAGAGCAGAAAATTTTCCTTCACAAAACCGCCGCCGGGGTAGGCATGAAAGCATCAAAGAAGGCCCCTAGCCTACCGGGGTGGGCCCAAAACAAGCCTAGACCCCAGCCGGGGTGGGGGTATGCCCAGAAAATGCGAGAAAATGCGAATTTTGGTCCAATTTGAGTCCGGGAAGGATTATTTCGATCCGATTGACTCAAGGACTTTCAAGAGGACTTCCAAGAGGACTAAAAGACATATGAAAACACTTATAAAAGGAGGAGAATCACAAGGATTAGTGGAGTTTAGACTAGATAGAGGATTCAAATAGATTAAAATAAAGTAAATTAGATCAAAATCATAGTTCTAATGAGTTTTGGAGAATGAAGCAACTTGGAGACCATTGAAGATTCAATGTAGGAGCAAGGAAGGAGCTTCAAATCTACAGACAATAGATTCTATCTTCTCATCTTCTTTTATCTTCGTCTTTTAATGTGTATTAAATTGTGGATTCTTAGTTTTAATTCAATAATCATGAACTAATTCTTTTTTGAGATTACAATGGATCTTATTGTGTAGTTTATTTTAATATGTTTTGCTATCAATTATTATGTTCTATTGTGAGGATTGTCTATTGTGATTTGGACTTAATTGCTTAATTTCCTATGTGACGACCCCAAATCCAGGTACTTGAAACTCGAACTCGGTTCTCCACGATACCATTTCTTTAAGCTGAATAATACTAAATAATAATACATTCGAACTTAATTTACATACATCAAAGTTTACTTCCCCAGGTACGTGACCTTGAAATACATTCCTTACAATACTTGAATAGATACCAATACAACTATAACCATTAACTCATAATACACACTTATTCGATCAGCTTTCCTTTTCCTTTGTTCGTGCTCGAGCCTTCAAAGTTGCTCATACATAATCGAAAACATTTAATTTAAGCAAGGATGAGCATTTAAGTGTCCAAAGAAGTAATAGCAATTATATATAAGTCGAAAGAATATAAGTATTCTCTTTACATAACACTTCTACAACTAATTAAAAGTTGTGAAGTAATCAGATCTTGATAAAAATTCACATAACAACTCTCTTTCAAATTCTTTAAATTTGGCTCTGGCTCTACCCTTGAATAGGGTTTAAGAAACATACTATGAACATTCTTTTCATTTTCAAAAGGTTTAGCGGAATTCTATCCTCAAACCGTCATAACTTACAGCACGGAGGGTGATCACCCTCATTGTACCTCTGATTGATCAATACTACATAACTTGAACGAAATTCATCGCTTTCACTCTATCCGCCCTTGCAAAAAATCTTCCCATATAGGGATGTTCATACATGCACGGTTCCAAACCTAGAAGGTTTTAATCATGCTCAACAATAATATGTAATTCAACATATATATATATCGGGTAATTGACAAAGGTGTATCAACATGTGAACAAATGCCATGATTATCCAAGTGGGGACACTTGTATAACCATTTATAGAAATCAATGAATGTAATATATATCCGAGCTAACATGTCGATAATCAAAGAGTACATAATCATGCACAGGATAGAATAATTTCAAACTTCTTACTCATGTCCATCAGATAAAGGAAGTGCAAAGGTAGGATACTTCACCGATTCAACGATTACAAATCTCAACTTAAGTTTTATCTCTTTATCACAACCTATCAATAATCGATCATTCGCTCGATTAGAACAATATATCTTAACACATAGTATCGTTTATTACAACAAGAGACATAGTCTAATCACATAATCAAAGTGATCATACTTTTAGTTCCTATTCTATACTTGAAATATTTTTATACATTTTCAAATATCTCATCCATGCTCTTACAAAGAGTCTTTTCTTTCTTTTATAAGGTCCGACATTTGTCGTTGTACCGACTGACTTTTATCGGGTAAATAACGAGTCTAAGACTCTTATTCTATACCTCAACATCTCAGAATATCGACATCTTATTTTTAATCATTTTCGCAATTTTAAATTGAAAAATTTAAAATAATTCAAATCTGTCACTAAAGGGCCTATAGTGATATAATGTTATTATAGGTGTTCTTCTTCAAATTCGAACTACATAATCGGTTCTCAAGTCACTAGTTTGGTTTATTATAACTTTCAAATATCGTAATCATAATTAAATGATTTAAACATTAAACAATTCCATTATCATTAATAGTTTAATTAATACTAAACTATTAATGAAACCATCGCTAAAAAAATATAAAAGTTATTTATAATAACTCAAACTATTTTTAAAACGTTTATATTACCCAAATAATTACCATTAATATTTAAATATTAATGTACTATTTATCCAAATATTAAAAGTCATTAATTATAACTTAAAATATTTTTAAATCCTTAATATCCTCTTTAAATGGTTTTTAAATAAGTAAAACCATTTTTAAACTATTTATTTAATATTAATTATTAAATAAACTAAATATCATTAATATTATCTTAATATCATTAATATTTAATTATTAATGAAATTATCATTTAAATATTAAAAGTTATATTTTATAACTTAAAATATTTTTAAATACCTTATTTTCATTTAAAATGATTTTTATAATATTAAAATCATTTTTAAACTAAATTATTTAATATAATCATTAAATAACTTTAATATCATTAATAATTATTAATTAATGAAATTCATCACAAAATATTAAAAGTCATCACAAATAACTCATTTACATAATCAATTCCAAGTCAAAATAAACATAGTAAACTAACTAGTTTATTAACAACACTAACTAAACTTCAAAAATTCAAACTTTAACTAACAATTAAAAATAATAACATTACAAAAATTAAATAAGAAACATACCCTAAATACTGAATTCCATGTGATCGAATACGCACTTCCACGCCCAAAATTTAACTAAGGAGATCTTTATAAAATTCTCCCACAACAAAGCTTTTCTCAAAAATTGAGGCCTTATTGTTGGTGAATGAAACAAAGGCCAAGCCCTTCTATTTATAGGTTTAGAAAATGGTGAAGTTCTCAATTTAGTCGATGTGGGACTTGGTTTATACTAATTTTTTAATAGCTCACTTTATGATTTTCTAACGCATTGCTCATAACTCCGATTAATCTGATTTTTGGATATGTTATACATGGTATGTAAGACTATTTTTAAAAATACGAATTACCCAATTCGGGTTCATTAGGTAGCCCAAAAGCAAGGCCAAAAGTGGACGTTCATAATAGATTTTTCAATCTCGTTTCAGCTTTACCCTCTTTCGCTAAAACAGTCATAACTCTTTCATTTTAAAACATTTTTGAGCGATTATTGAGCCCACGCGAAGCTAACTTCTGGGGCTACAACTTTTATTCTTTGACCATTTCCAAATTCCGAACACATCAACCCAGAAATTCCGTTCAAATGGACTGCACCGCACTTGTTAGGAAGTTTTGACACTACTACTTTGAAATGTCATAACTCTCTCCTCCGATATCGGATTTAGTCCGTTTCGGAGTCTATGGAAAGCTTATTCGGTGTACTATAACATACCAAAAGTCCAAAAGGTTTTGGAAATATTAACTGATTGAAACAGTGTCCCAAATATCACATCCCGCTGCTGACTTTCAGTTTTGAGAAATTTGACACATTTCCTTCCAATCACCGTAATTCCCTCATCCGAGGTCGGAATGAGGTCATTCCAAAGCCTATGGCTTCCTAACTCAGTGCACTACAACATATCAAAAGCCCAGACCTTTTAAAGCACAAAAAGTGGACGAGAATGCCCCCATTACAGCATCGCTTAAGCAGTTTATCATGATCGATCAACCATGTTTGACCATCTATAACTTCTAATCTATACATGATATGGACTTGATTCTTTTTGTAGATTAAAGGCCACATATCAGGCTACACATAACAACTTTTGAAGAACAAAACTCATGATCGAGCAAAGAGTTATGGCCTCTGACATTTGGTGAAAAAATAATGTAATCTGATTTTTCCAACTTGCTTAAATCTTCAAATTGCGTGCACTTTGATGTTATGGGTCTTTGATTTATCAACCCATATCATCAATTAACATTCTATTACACAACTTTAAACAATCAATTGCATCAAATAACATCAAATCAAAGGATTTCTAGGTTTAGTGTTCTTATACCCTTTTTGCCAAAAATTCTTGATTCTTGCTTCTGATTTGTTATGGGTGATGGTTGGGCTTTGTTTAAGAGTGTATGGGCAATCTTGTACAAGACAATTAAATGTAATATTTAATCACTAGATTTAATTCTTATAATTTACCAATTAACTTCTATCCTTTGGTAAATTAAAACACTTATACAAGAATATCGAAATTAAACCCAGAATTAAAATTAGGGTTTCTCAACGTCATCAATTAGGGTTTCTAATTGACCATTAGTGGTTCTTTAATTATCTGTGTATGTTACTAACACAGTCGTTACGGTTTCTAATTTCAACCGGTTAGGGTTATAATAATTAGGGTTTGTCATAATTATCGACGCATAACAAATAATTAGGGTTTCTTCTAATTACCGATATTCTTATTCACAAGAACTTCATATATACACGTACACTACGTAAATATCCCATAACTAAGTTTAATAATTAGGGTTTCACAAAGACGGTAATATGCTATGACCTAATTGACCGTCATTGCTTTCAATATTATCTCATCGCACATACCCAAAGTACATAATTATGGTAATCGTAAAATAATATAATATTATTATTCTCATCTCTTGATCACAATCCCAATCCAGGTTTGGATCTCATGTCCGACTTATTCTTCGTACACATCATCAATAATCAAGTTAAAATAATTAACTTAAATATTCTCGAACAATTCATATAATAAAATATTTATTATATAAATCTAATTATCACATCATATATTATTTCCAATCATGTTTTCATGGAAAATAATTAATAAAAACATTTCTACTACGTAAATTTATTACCATATAATTTATGGTAATTAATAATTCCAAAATTATTTCTAATTTTTCAAGTAATAAATGTATTCGCATTTATCGTTCACTTTACTTGACACTTAGTCTCGTCATTAAATAAAAAAAAATTATACACAAAATTTCTTATTTATTTTATATAGAAAATCTCGGGTTATTACATCCTAGCTAACAATTACCGTGATAATCTATATGAACTCAAGAGATGAAGTATAGATTTAGATCTGATCATGATAGCATGTGTTTATGATTTCTGCTTAGATGGAATTCATGATTCGTGTTTAGGATAGAGATATGCCTTTATGCCATATGTAATCTTATAGAGAACTTGTGATTTAAATCCTTTTTAATTGTAATTCACATAGAGATATAGTGGATTGGTTAATTAGGGTGTCTTGCTTAATTCTATCATCTGTGGATTTAAGTGAGTATGGGTTGTGACGCCCCCAAAATAGATATACATCACCCATCTTGAGTCACCAAATACATGGTACACAATACAAATAAAAACTTAATTATACAACATGAGCTGAGAGTTTTAATACAAATATTGTCTTCTAGACAGTATACAAACTCAATGGGGTCCTCATTACATTTATTATCACACTATTTCATAGAATAGTGAGGCCTACTAATGCTATCATCTGGACCGTCACTCTGTTCCCCGATTAGTCCCTACTACGCTCTCATTTCATTTCAAGAGAATAAATGAAAGCAAAAGGGTGAGCTCAACTAGCCTAGTAAGAAATATTATGACTAAGATAATGCGTAATAAATTATCATTAGCCTTCAACAAGTGTTAAACCGATAAAATATAACAAACATCAAGTTTAATCTGCAATGAACAAGCAATCCATTAGAAGAGTCAAGTAGGAATAAAATCTACTATCTTCTATGATTTAAAAGGTTTTTCATTACTTTTATCGCTGAGACTCAACTTAATAAATAATCCACATCATCCATGCACTACGGCTAAGGATATTCATCAGTATCACGACCACAAATTATCCATGCACTACGAGCCAAGGATATTCGTGTATTCATCAATGGTCATGATCATGCCAACAATCGTCCATCAATGCACTACGGGCCAATGAGGACTTTTTCTACATCATTTGTAACATTACTACCATGATTACAATCAATAATTCTGGTCATAATCATACCAAGTCCATCTATGCACTACAGGCCATAGATGACTTTCAACATAATATAAACATGAGGATGATGACAATGACAATGATATAAGAATTCAATAAAATAAGTTCAAGAATTAATTTATCCAGGAACTATTAACGTCCAAATTGTCAACATGATACTTCTTTGTGGTGTAAAATTCAAGAATGCTCAGAAGAATATTTCCATGAAAATATACTGGATGAAGAAGTGCAAATATCAAGGATGTTCCACTAATTTCATGGAGTATAGAAGTCAAAACTTTAACCAACTGAGTATAATAAAGAATGGAATAACAAAAGAAATCACCAGGCATGCGATAGACCGCATGCATGAGTTATTCCAACAGAATAATAAATAACGGAACCGAAGTCATGCGTTAGAACGCACGCATGTGATATTCCAATGAATAATAAATAATGGAATCGTGTCACAGAAACTTACGCACGAGGATATTCCAACAAAATAAAAAACAACGGAATTCGGTCATGCGTAAGCGCATTACGGATGGGATGTTCCAATGCAGAATAATAAATAATGGAATAACTGAAGAATTTCACCATGTATGTAGTACTTTTGCATGAGGCAAAGTTATTCCAACGTAATAATAAAGAATGGAATAATGAAGTTCTCTTCACGAATAAGAAAGAAAGAATACCCCTTACGAGTACAACAAATAATATCCCTTACCGTAAAAGAAGAGTATTCTGACTGGTAGGGCGAGGATATTCTTGAAGAAAATTTGCACTACGCTCAAAGCTTCTTAAAACTCTAAAGAAATACGCTCAAGATTATAGAAGAATTCTTTGAACTTCTGGTGTGATTTTCAATTCTAACTAAGCATCATGTTTAAAGGAAAATAGAAAGGATAATATGCTGCACTATGTAATAAAATATAATATATTCTAAATATATATATATATATATATATATATATATATATATTATTTAAAATCTAATAAAACAAATAACTTTATAAAAGAATTCTGTTTTATATAAAAAGTTTTTCTGTTTTATTACATTAATAATACTAATAAAACAAACTTTATCACCATTATTATAATTCACAATATTAATCAACCAGATCGTTCCCAAGAAAGAGGAGGCTTTCCAATAAGGATTTCTCCATATTGGTGTGCAATTAGGTGACCAAACCTCTCCTTGACAGAACTTCTAGACATCGTTAATATTGCAAATAATAATATTAATAACCTTGTCGTCTCAATTATTGATTTAATAATATATAAAATATTGACAATAATTGAATCAAAAAACGTGAGATACTATGCAGCAATTACTATAGCAATAATTGAACAAAATTGAGTGACTTCTCACGTAAGCATCAATAATCAATACCGTGCTACTATGCAACCACGCCAGACATCGCATTTCTTTAACACCAAGGGTGTTTCAACGATTAACAGTAAAACTTCCGCCGTTATTTTCATAAAGTATTTTTGTCGTTTTCTCAATCCGACAATAATTACATCATTAGAGGTCCACCAATGATTGTGCCGAGTTGCATTTAATATTTCTGTTAAAAAGAATATTCCCTGACCAATCGAATATTATATAACAACTTCGTGACTTTTGCAAAATTTATAAATATTACCCACAACTATAACATTATATCAAATTTACTCCATAATATTCAAAAATGATATTTATAGAAAATTCATCTTTATTTATAAAAGTTGGGGTCTTACAACCTCCCCTTCTTATGAAATTTCACCCTCAAAATTAGGGTACGTACCTGGTATGTCGAAGAGGTAATGATACCATGATTTCATTTCAGATTCTAACTCCTAAGTCATTTTCTCAACATCGTGGTATCTCCATAAAACTTTAACTTGAGGTAAAACCTTGGAGCGTAGAATATGTTCCTTCTTATCCAAGATTTGAACAAGAACCTCTTCATACGTCAAATCTTCCGCTATTTCATCCGGTTCTAACTCAATAATGTAGTTCGGGTCTTCCACATATTTACGTAACATGGGTATGTGAAAAATGTTATGAACACGAGACATACTTGGCGGTAAAGCGAGTCTATAGGCCACAGTTCCTACTCGATCGAGGATTAAAAATGGGCCGATGAATCGAGGATTGAGCTTTCCTCTCTTTTCAAATCTCATAACTCCTTTCCATGAAGTAACACGTAACAACACATGATCTCCTATATCGAATTCCACGTCATTTCGATGAAGATCAGCATAACTCTTTTGTCGATCTTGTGAGGTTTTTATACATTGTCGGATCGTTTGAATCTTTTTCGTAGTCATACGTACCAACTCCGGTCCCAACAACGTTTCTTCACCCACCGCATCCCAGCGTACTGGAGAACGACACTTTCTTCCATACAACGCCTCAAATGGAGCCATGCCAATACTTGCTTGATAACTGTTGTTCTATGAAAACTCCACCAATGGTAAGAACTTATCCCAACTTCCCTTGAAGTCAAGGACACAGAGTCTTAATAAATCTTCAAGAGTTTGAATAGTCCTCTCCCATCGCTTGCGTCCGTCTCGAGGATGATATGCTTAAAGCTAAATCAGAAAATGCATGCGCATAGCTTTTCGCAAACTAACCCAAAATCGTGAAGTGAATCTTGGGTCTCGATCGAAACTATGGATACCGCAGATACCATGCGATCTTACAACCTCGCGTTTATGTACATACTGAGCAAGACGTTCAAGTGTATAAGTTTCTCGTATAGGTAGGAAATGAGCAGACTTGGTCAATCTATCAACAATGACCAAAATTGCATCTATGCCTTGAGAAACCTTGGG
This sequence comes from Panax ginseng, assembly GCA_020205605.1. NCBI lineage: Eukaryota > Viridiplantae > Streptophyta > Magnoliopsida > Apiales > Araliaceae > Panax > Panax ginseng. Next base: position 36,253,853 of record CM035136.1, on the reverse strand, counting down.
AAGACCAGTAATGAAATCCATGGTAATGTGCTCCCACTTCCATTATGGAATTTCAAGTGGTTGCAATGGACCTTTTGGTACTTGATGCTCCGCTTTGATTCGTTGACAAGTTAAACACCTTGAGATAAACTCCGCTATCTCACTCTTCATATTGCTCCACCAAAATGTATGTCGAAGATCACGATACATTTTGGTACTCCCAGAATGGATTGCAAACGGTGTGTTGTGCGCCTCCATCATGATTTTATACTTTAAATCAGGGTTGTTAGGAACACAAAGTCTGGAGTTAACTCGAAGTATTCCTTCTTCATCGATTCTTGCTTCCAGCATAGCACCTTCTTGCACTTTCTTACTCATACGCATCAGCTCTAGGTCTGTAGCTTGAGCAGCTTTAACTTTATCAATTAAAGTCGGTTCTACTCGTATATTCGCCATCATCAAATGGGTCCCTGGAGTCTTTAACTCTATCTCCATTCTTTGCAAGTCACACAAAATGGGCCTTCGCGTTGACAATATCGCACTCGTACCCGCATATGATCTTCTACTCAATGCGTCAGCTACCACATTCGCTTTTCCAGGATGGTATTGGATGGTATGATCGTAAACTTTCAACAGTTCAAGCCAACGTCGTTGTCGCATGTTGAGTTCCTTTTGAGTGAAGAAATATTTGAGGCTTTTATGATCCGTAAAGATATCCACTTTCTCCCCATACAAGTAATGCCTCCAAATTTTAAGTGCGAAGACAACAGCTGCCAACTCTAGATCATGAGTAGGATAATTCCTCTCATATTCTTTGAGTTGTCTTGAGGCATAAGCTATTACTTTCCCATGTTGCATGAGAACACATCCCAACCCTTTGCCCGAAGCATCACTGTAGATGACGATTCCCTCCGAGCCAGATGGTATTGTCAGAATAGGTGCTGAAATGAGTCTCTTCTTGAGTTCTTGAAAACTCTTCTCACATTCTTCGCTCCAACTGAACTTTGTATTTTTCCGAGTCAGTTGAGTTAATGGAGTAGCGATTCGAGAAAATCCTTCCACGAATTTCCGATAATAACCAGCTAAACCGAGAAAGCTACGTACTTCGGTCACTGATTTAGGTTGCTCCCAGCTTTGAATTGCTTCAATTTTTGCCAGGTCAACAGATATTCCATGACTTGATACTACGTGCCCAAGGAATGCTACTTCCTTAAGCCAGAACTCATATTTCTTCAACTTGGCATAAAGCGTTATTCACGAAGCTTTTGGAGTATCAGCCTCAAGTGTTGCTCATGATCTTCACGGCTTTTGGAATAAATAAGGATGTCATCAATAAAGGCGATCACAAAGTGATCCAAATATTCCTTGAATACTCGGTTCATCATATCCGTGAAGGTAGCGGGAGTATTAGTCAATCCAAAAGACATGACTATGAATTCATAATGCCCGTCTAGGAAGTTCTCAAAAGTCTTTTGGAATGTCATCGGTTCTAATCTTCAATTGGTGATATCCAGGAGCGAAGATCAATCTTTGAAAAGAATTTCGCTCCTTGCAAACGGGTCAAACAGTCATCAATACGTGGCAATGGGTACCTATTTTTGATGGTGACATGATTCAACTCCCGATAATCAATACAAATTTAAGATACTCCCATCTTTCTTCTTCACGAATAGAACATGAGCACCCCAAGGAGACATACTAGGACGAATAAAGCCAATGTCTAACAATTCCTGCAGTTGGGTCTTTAACTCCTAAAGTTCAATAGGAGCCATTCGATATGGGGCTTTGGAAATGGGTTTTGTACCGGGTTCAAGGTCGATACAAAATTCAATTTCACGCCTAGGGTAGGCCAGGAAGTTCTTCGAGAGAATACGTCAGAAATTTATTAACAATAGAAATATCATTCAAAACTGACGTATTTTTGTTTAGATCCATGACATGAGCTAAGAAAGCTTGACATCCATTTTTTAATAAACGAATAGCTTTATGGCTTGAGATGACAGTGATTGATTTTAATGGTTTGGTTGCTTGAATTCGCATAATAGGTTGGACTTAATTGTTTAATTGATTGGCCATCAATTACCATGATAATCTATATGAACTCGAGAGATGAAGTATTGATTTAGATCTTATCATGATAGCATGTGTTCAGGATTTTGTTAGTAGCTTAAACTTGATGAGTGTTAAGGTAGAGATATGCTTGACACCGCATGTAATCGGATAGAGAACTTATTCTTCAACCTTCTTCAATTGTAATTCACAAAGAGATATAGTGGGTTAGTTGATTAAGGTGTTTAGCAGATTTCTATCTTAATTGTGGATTGGCGTTAATATGGGTATTATGCATCGAGAGGTGGTTTTATACGCTTTAGTGTTCTTGATTAACAATTCAGGATAGAGAATACTTGATGAGAAGTGTGTTAACTTAAATGAAGCAATAAGTGAAGTTGTGATCTTAAATCTCCGTTATCTTAATTTAACTAGTGGAATTTAATAGTAGTTTAATTTATATAATTTGAAATTTATTCGCTTAAATAAGATTGAGTTGGTTACGGGTTAGTACTTGGTGATTTTTGTTAAATAATTCTCTGTGGGAGCGATACTCAACTTATCACTTTATTACTTGTTGACCACGTATACTTGCGTGTTGTGCGTAACTAGAATTTACCCAACAAGTTTTTGGCGCCGCTGCCGGAGAATTAGTTTAATATCTCTTTGTCAATATTATTTTCAATCAAATTAGTCTTAATTTAAACATTTTTATTTTTATTTTTAATTCTCTTCCTATATTTCTCTCTTTTCAGGTACCATGGATGACTTTGCGTATCAATGGCCATACACGAACTTGACTCAACCAAGGGAAACATGGATTGATGGACTTAATACATCTTCTATAGAGCCAATACAAATTGAGGCAACTTCAAAGACGTTGGAGGTTATTCGAGCCCAACGGAGTCGAAGGATGGCAAGAATGACTCAGCCAAGGGGAGCGGAGATTGACAGACTCGCGACACTTTCCGCAATGTCAGCATAGATTGAAGAACTTTCGAGGAAGTTGGACGTTTTTGCAGCCCAAAGGAGTCGAAGGATTGTAGTTATTTGTGACTATTATGCTGTCAATCACCCGAGTAATCAATGCACCATCAATCTTGGGCCGGTACAGTATGGTGGTAACTACCTCAATCAGTATGCATATGATAATTATGATCAAGTTTGGGGGTTTCACCCGAATTTTTCATGGAGCTATAATTATGATGACCAACATTACGCTCTAAATCCATCATACACACCAGAATTTTCATGTCCACCTCCAGTGCCACAAGAGACAGATAATTCAAGGTTGGAGGAATTGTTTTTCAAGTTCGTAGCAGCAAATGTGGGGAAGATGAGTAATCAAGCGAGGTCAATTCAAAATTTGCAGAACCAGATAGATCAAATGCTCAAAGCCTTGAACTACTATCCTCAAAATAATTGGTGTTATGACGAGGATTCTGAGATTGATGAAGTGCCCGAGCCAAATCTACAACTGGATGAGACACGAGATGTTGAAAAAAAAGAGACAAATGGGGATAATGACAACAAGGTCGGTGAAGAACTAACTATGAGTACCAACGAGGATGAGCCGATGTTATTAGTGCCCCAATTTCCTTCTCCACCAAAGTTCAAGGATTCGGTTAGATTTGCTAAACCATGCCTGTTAGGTAGTCATGTCGTCGGCGAAGCTCTTTATGACATAAGAGCTAGGGCAATAATGAAGTCGTGGTGGGACGAGAAAGAGAAGATATACGAAGAGTCCATTGTGCTTGACACACTTCCATGCCCAAATATGATCACAAACACAATGGAGATAACACCAAGTTATTTGCCCTTCTTCATGGAGATTATACAAAACAAAGCATGCTGGGTGACTTTAATGCAATGGTCATCGTAAATGGAAACCTACCAAAAGCTATATTATTTCCGATGGATGGAAGGTTCCTCATTTACCGAAGAGGAATTGGATAGCGTTGACCAGACAAAGTCAGGCTGAAAGACTATAATTCAAGCGCTAACTGGGAGGCAACCCAGGAATTTTTTTTATTTATTTATATGCTTTCCTAGTTTATTTAGTAGATAGGAATCCAAGTGTTATTCTAATCCATGTTGTCTCTCTTCATTGCAGGTATTGGAGGTTCAATGGATAGGAAAATGATCGTCATTTGCCAAATACCACCATCACCACAAGCTTAAATGATTTGAGGAAGTCCTCGACCACTTCATGCTTTATTTTACAATGAGGACATTGTAATTGTTAAGTTTGGGGGAGTTAAATAATTTAGGTTTATTTATGTTTCCATTCATGTAGTGTAATTGCATAATAGTTTGCATAGTAGAGTAGTTGCATAATAGTTTTTATTTATAACTAAAAAAAAATTCAAAAATCAAAAATTCAAAAAAAAAATATTAGTTAGTTACTATGTTCATCTTGCATGATTCCAGCTGTTAGATAGTTACAGTTTATTTTGGCCAATGATGAGATTGGAATTGGGTAGACAAGTATAGTACTAATTATTAGAGCTTTGATGTGATTTCTTGTTATGAATTGAATCTTTTCCTATTTGAAATCGGTATAATCAAGGGTAGTACGTTAGAAACAACCTTGTTGATTGATTGAGTTTAAATTGATACATAATGGGATTCTAAAGGATAATGCTAGTTTGAATGAAAGAATGACAAGAACAAGTAGTGATGGCGAAAGTTAGACAAGAACCTAAGTTTGGGGGAATATTTGGGGTATATAAGCTATAAAAAAAGAGAAAAAAAGAAAAAAAAAGTATGAATAAACACCGTGGCGTGCTTGTATAGTTTTGTGGCCTTTGTTACTTGAGTAAGTAAGCCCGAGGGGATTGTCTTTACACCTAGCGCCCTAAGGTCTTAATGGTCTGGGAGTCATTGGTCGAAAGCTCGTTAAGGTAGCATTGAAAAGCCTAAGGGAATAAGACATTTCATAGCTATGTGTATGTAAACCAAAAGAAAAAAATGAATAAAACGGGAAATAAGAGCAAAAAGCCCCCGTAGATGAAAAATAAAGCATAAGTATCCCATGTTGACCCTCGATATTGGTAATTATTTGATTTTAGTTGGATCTAGCTTGTTTTTGGATTTCTTGAGTTTACACTGTATGATGCCTTCATAGAGACTTGTTATGTGTTAAATTTGATTTTATATCAGTTAACATAGTTGTGGAGCACACACACACTATACTAGTAATAACAGTTTAAGACTTGATGATTGACTAGGAAATTGTTGATTGGATTTGATATGAAGTATTGTCGTGTTTGCTTGATTTCTCTAAGGCTGAGTGAATAGATTTGATTCTATCAATACTGCTGGATTCGTAGGCATATAGATTAGTTGTATTTCAAGAAGTACTAGGACGAATAAAGCCAATGTCTAACAATTCCTACAGTTAGGTCTTTAACTCCTGAAGTTCAATAGGAGTCATTCGATATGGGGCTTTGGAAATGGGTTTTGTACCGAGTTCAAGGTCGATACAAAATTCAATTTCACGCTCTGGGGGTAGGCCAGAAAGTTCTTCAGGGAATACGTCAGGGAATTTATTAACAATAGAAATATCATTCAAAACTGACGTATTTTTGTTTAGATCCGTGACATGAGCTAAGAAAGCTTGACATCCATTTTTTAATAAACGAATAGCTTTATGGCTTGAGATGATAGTGATTGATTTTAATGGCTTGGTTTCTTGAATTCGCATAATAGGTTGGTTAGGAATATGAAAGCTAACAACCTTACGAAAACAATCAATTTTTGCATGATGAGTAGTTAACCAATCAATTCCTAGAATCACATCAAATGCAAGTATTTTCAAAGAAATAAGATCAATAGGTAATGTGCGGTCGCCGATTTGAACTAAAAAAGACTTATAAACAGTGAATGTAATGAAGGTTTCTCCCAACGAAGTTTCCACAGATAAGTCAAAGTCTAATTTCTCCGAAGTCAAATTTAATCGTTGAGCGCAAGTAGGAGAAATAAAAGAATGGGTAGAACCGGTATCAAATAAGGTATAGACTTCGCTAGAGTTTATGATAAGCTTACCCGTGATGACCTCGTTCAGGTTCCTTACTTTCTGGGAGGTCACTACAAACGCTCTCCCTTTCACTACCGGCTTTGACTTTTCTGGGACGACCCTTGGTGCCTCCATCCTAGCTGAGCTTGTCTTCGGTGAACAACAAAATCGAGATAGGTGACCTTCTCTTCCACAATTATAACATGCTTTGGACGACATCGCGCAGTTTAGACTGATGTGTCCCTCCCCTCCGCATTTGAAGCATATGATAGGTGGTCGTTCTCCTTCCTTAACAATGGGTGCTGGTGCTGACGTCTTTCCATCATTGTTAATTTCCTCTTCTTGAAATGTCCATTCTTATTATTTTGGCCCTGATTACAACTGAAGTGGTTACCATTTCTGGCCTGTTGATTCCCTCCACGCTTGTTGTCACCGTTTCGATGACTGCTCTCACTGTTATTATCATTTTGCCGGCTACTTTCTCTTGCTTGCGTTGACTCGTTATCGCGCTCCAATAACTGAGCCCTATTTACAACATCTGAATACAAACACAGTTTATGAGAAATTAGATATTGACGTATCTCAGGTTTCAAACCTCTTAGAAATATCCGCGTCATTCTCTCGTCATTGTCAACCAAGTGAGATGCAAACCAGGACAACTCGGCAAACTTAGCTTTGTACTGCGACACGGTCATATTGTTCTGCTCTAACATGATGAACTCTACCTCTTTCATGTGATAAATACTTTCGGGAAAGTACTTGTCGTTGAATAGTTCTTGGAATTTCTCTTAAGACATCTTCAGTGCGACAGGTTGAGTACGTTTTACCGATTCCCACCAGTAATCTGCCTCTCCTCGCAACATAAAGGTGGCAAAGGGAACCTTTTGCTCCTCGAAGCATCCCAAGACATCAAATATCTTGCAGATCTGCTTTATCCACGTCTCCGCCTTAAGTGGCTTTTGTTCCCCAATAAACTCCGGTGGTCCCAGCTCCTTGAAATGTTTAGCGGTGACCGTCCGAGAGTTTCCAGTGTTTCCACCTACATTTTGGACAGGATTCTTAGTTTTAATTCAATAATCATGAACTAATTCTTTTTTGAGATTACAATGGATCTTATTGTGTAGTTTATTTTAATATGATTTGCTATCAATTATTATGTTCTATTGTGAGGATTGTCTATTGTGATTTGGACTTAATTGCTTAATTGCCTAACTAACAATTACCGTGATAATCTATATGAACTCAAGAGATGAAGTATAGATTTAGATCTGATCATGATAGCATGTGTTTATGATTTCTGCTTAGATGGAATTCATGATTCGTGTTTAGGATAGAGATATGCCTTTATGCCATATGTAATCTTATAGAGAACTTGTGATTTAAATCCTTTTTAATTGTAATTCACATAGAGATATAGTGGATTAGTTAATTAGGGTGTCTTGTTTAATTCTATCATCTGTGGATTTAAGTGAGTATGGGTTATGACGCCCCCAAAATAGGTATACATCACCCATCTTGAGTCGCCAAATACATGGTACACAATACAAATAAAAACATAATTATACAACATGAGCTGTGAGTTTTAATACAAATATTGTCTTCTAGACAGTATACAAACTCAATGGGGTCTTTATTACATTTATTATCACACTATTTCATAGAATAGTGAGGACTACTAATACTATCATCTGGACCGTCACTCCGTTCCCCGACTAATCCCTGCTACGTTCTCATTTCCTGAAGAGAACAATGAAAGCAAAAGGGGTGAGCTCAACTAGCCTAGTAAGAAATATTATGACTAAGATAATGCAGAATAAATTATCATTAGCCTTCAACAATGTTAAACTGATAAAATATAACAAACATCAAGTTTAACTGCAGTGGAACAAGCAATCCACTAGAAGAGTCAAGTAGAGAATAAAATCTACTATATTCTATGATTTAAAAGGTTTTTCATTACTTTTATCGCTGAGACTCAACTTAATAAATAATCCACATCATCCCCAGCACTACTGGCGAGGATATTCATTAGTATCACGACCATAAATTATCCATGCACTACGGGCTAAGGATATTCGTGTATTCATCAATGGTCATGATCATGCCAACAACTGTCCATCAATGCACTACGGGCCAATAAAGGACTTTTTCCACATCATTTGTAACATTACGGTCATGATTACACCGACTAATCCCTAGTCATAATCATACCAAGTCCATCTATGCACTACAGGCCACAGATGACTTTCAACATAATATAAACATGAGGATGATGACAATGATATAAGAATTCAATAAAAACAAGTTCAAGAATTAATTTATCCAGGAACTATTAACGTCCAAATTGTCAACATGATACTTCTTTGTGGCGTAAAATTCAAGAATGCTCAAAAGAATATTTCAATGAAAAGATATTGGATGAAGAAGTGCAAATATCAAGGATGTTCCACTAATTTCATGGAGTATAGAAGTCAAAACTTTAACCAACTGAGTATAATAAAGAATGGAATAACAAAAGAAATCACCAGGCATGCGATAGACCGCACAGACAGGTTATTATAACAGAATAATAAATAATGGAACCAGGTCATGCGTAAACGCACAGACAGGATATTCCAACAGAATAATAAACAACGGAACCAGGTCATGCGTAAACGCATACATGAGGATGTTCCAACAGAATAATAAAGAATGGAATAACAGAAGAATTTCACCATGTATGCAGTACTTTGCATAGACAGGTTATTCTAACGTAATAATAAAGAATGGAATAGTAGAAGAATTTCACCAAGTATAGGGTATCCCGCGTATACAGGTTATTCCAACAGAATAATAAAGAATGGAATAACAGAAGTTCTCTTCACGAATAAGAAAGAAAGAATACCCCTTACGAGTACAACAAATAATATCCCTTACCGTAAAAAGAAGAGTATTCTGACTGGTAGGGCGACGATATTCTTGAAGAAAACTTGCACTACGCTCAAAGCTTCTTAAAACTTTAATGAAATACGCTCAAGATTATAGAAGAATTCTCTGAACTTCTGGTGTTGTTTTCAATTCTAACCAAGCATCCTATTTATAGGAAAATAGAAAGGATACTATGCTTCGCACTATGCAATAAAATATAATATATCTATATATATATATATATATATATATATATATATATATATATATATATATTATAAAAATCTAATAAAACAAATAACTTTATAAAAGTATTCTATTTTATATAAAAAGATTTTACTATGCAAAAACACTATGCAGCACTATGCAACACTATGCATTATAAAATATAATATATTCTAATTATTGTCTAATAAAATAAATAACTTTATAAAAGTGTTCTATTTTATATAAAAAGATTTTATTATGCAAAACACTATGCATAATAGAATATTATATATTCTATTTATAGTATAATAAAACGAATAACTTTATAAAAGTATTACATTTTATATAAAAAATTTCATTTTATTACATTAATAATACTAATAAAACAAACTTTATCACCATTATTATAATTCACAATATTAATCGACCAGGTAGTTCCCAAGAAAGAGGGGGCTTTCCAATAAGGATTTCTCCCTATTGGCGCAATTAATTAGGTGACCAAACCTCTCCTTGATGTAACTTCTAAACATCGTTAATATTGCAAATAATAATATTAATAACCTTGTCGTCTCAATTATTGATTTAATAATATATAAAATATTGACAATAATTGAATCAAATAACATGAGATATATGTCGGCAGAATTATGTAGCAATAATTGAACAAAAGCGAGTGACTTCTCACGTAAGCATCAATAATCAATACCTGGTGTGCTACTATGCAACCACAGCGTATTAATGTACTTTTTAACAAGGGTGTTTCAACAGTTAACGGTAAAACTTCGTAGTTATTTTCATAAAGTATTTTTGTCATTTTCTCAATCGACAATAATTCCGTTGCTAGGGTCCACTAATGATTTGTCGTTATACGAATATTTCTGTTAAAACGAATATTCCCCGACAAATCGAATATTATATAACAACTTGCGTACTTTTCAATATTTATAAATATTACCCACAACTATAACATTATATCAAATTTATTCCATAATATTCAAAAATGATATTTATAGAAAATTCATCTTTATTTATAAAGTTGGGGTCTTACATGGGTATTATGCATCGAGAGGTGATTTTATCTGCTTTAGTGTTCTTGATTAACAATTCAAGGTAGAAAATAAATGATTAGAAGTGTGTTAACTTAAATGAAGCAATAAGTGAAGTTGTGATCTTAAATCTTCGTAATCTTAATTTAACTAGTGGTAATTAGAATTAGTTTACTTATAAATTGAAATTCAATCGGGTAAATAAGATTGAGTTGGTTACGGGTTAGTACTTGGTGATTTTTATTAAACAATTCCTCGTGGGAACGATACTCTACTTTCACTTTATTACTTGCTGACCACGTATACTTGCGTGTTGTGCATAATTAGATTTTACCCAACATAGTGCATAGATAATTTGTGGTCGTGATACTAAAGAATATCATTGGCCGTAGTGCAGGGGTGATTCGATGATGTGGATTATTTATTAAGCTGAGTCTTAGTGATAAAAGTGATGAAAAACCTTTGAAATCATAGAAGATAGTAGATTTTATGCTCTACTTGACTCTTTTAATGGATTACTTGTTCCGCTGCAGTTAAAATTGATGTTTGTTATATTTTATCAGTTTAATACTGTTGAAGGCTAACGATAAATTATTCTACATTATCTTAGTCATAATATTTCTTACTGGGCTAGTTGAGCTCACCCTTTTTCTTTCATTGTTCTCTTGAGGAAATGAGAACATGCTTAGGGACTAGTCGAGGAGCGAAGTGATGGTCGGATGATAGCATTAGTAGTCCTCACTATTCTTCATGAAATAGTGTGATAATAAATGTATTGAGGACTCCATTTGAGTTGAATCATCTAGAAGACAATATTCGTATTAAAACTCTCGATTTATGTTTTGTCGTATTTTACACGACAGTTGTATTATTAAGTTGTATTTGAATTTTGTACCATGTATTTGGCGACTCAGAATGGGTGATGTATACCTATTTTGGGGGCGTCACAGTCGGTATCAAAGCTTAGGGATATGATCCCTCGCTGAGATGTGAGACAAGAAATAGGAGGGGAGAGACGGGGAATTCCTTCGCTAGTATGACCCACCTAAGTTTATTTGGTATTTAATTGGTCAGTCAGAGTATATGAATAATATATGACATATCAATTAACCCTTGTTTTGTGGAAGTGTTTGAAAATGACATCCGATGATGTTGAGAATAGCAATAGAGCACAAGAGACCGTTGAGTCACCACAGATCAACACCCAGGATAATGTGCATCAGGAATGCAATAATCCTCAGGTGAACAACAACACCGACCAAATGACGAACGGCGGAACGTTTAGGAGCTTTCTGTAATTCGTACAACATCAGGCAAGAGAGACTCCTGTCCAAAATGCAGGTAGAAACACTGGCAACTCTCACGATCACCGCTAAGCAATTAAAGGAGCTGGGACCACCGGAGTTTATTGGAGAGCCAAAACCACTTAAGGCGGAGACATGGATAAAGCAGATCACCAAGATATTTAATGTCTTGGGATGCTCCGAATAGCAAAAGGTTCCCTTTGCCACCTTTATGTGTCGCACTGAAGATGTCTTGGGAGAAGTTCCAAGAACTATTAAACGACAAGTACTTTCCCGAAAGTATTCGTCAAATGAAGGAGGTAGAGTTCATCAAGCTAGAGCAAAACAATATGACCGTGTCGCAGTACGAAGCCAAGTTTGCCGAGTTGTCCAGGTTTGCTTCTTACTTAGTTGATAATGAGGAGAGAATGACGCGGATGTTTCTAATAGGCTTGAAACCCGAGATACATCAATACCTTATCTCTCATAAACTATAATTGTATTCAGATGTTGTAAATAAGGCTCGATTATTGCTGTAACATTAACGAATTTTAAATGTAATTTTAAATATTTATTGAGTTATATAAATATTTAATGGATGTGATTATCGGTAAATGAATATTTGTTTAATTGATTTAATATTATTTGGAGAATTATTTGTTAAATAAATAATTGATGAATTAAGGAAATGATTATTATATTGATATTTCAATTAAATGATATATTATTTGTATTGTGTTATGTGATTAAAGGATTTATTTAATTAATTGTGATTTGATTAATTAAAATAAATATGAAAGCTTGATTAAATATATAGTGTGACAAATAACTATATTATAAGGAGTTATTAAAATAAATTAAAGTAGTTTTAATTTAGTTTTATCCAAACAAGGCTTAATATATTAATTCTTTAAATTTAAATGAGTTTTTGCCAAACAAGCCTTATGGCTTTTGAGATTTCTAGATAAATAAAATAAATAATATAAATAAAACAAATAAAATAATAAATATAATATATTTATATTATATCGTTTATGTCGTTATAACATTAATATCATTAGTATGCGTATTAAATTGTCGGTTTTTTCTTTTTGAATATATTATGTATATTGTCTAAGTTTAAACCTAAGTTTGAACTACAAAAAAAAAAATTAGAGAATTATAGAGTTGAGAGAGTGAAACACGAATTTTTTATGTGATAATTAGCAAGAATTAGAAGCTAATTGAAGGTATATTCTACAAACTTAGATATTATTTATGTTATGAGTATTACGACAAAACTTTTACATAATCTGTGAAATTTAATTTGTTGAATTGTTGCTTTATAATGGAATTACTTGTGGTTATACATGTTATATGATGATTAGAGATTATGTTTAAACATCAATTGTATGCTAAATTTGGTTTATGTAGAAGAATTTTTACGGTATGTTTGTGTTCTTCATATGGCTTGAGTAAAGTAGCAATTTTAGTGATCAATTCTTATGTTAAATTATAAATTGAAGTTTGTATATGTTAGTTTAGTGAGATATGAGCATTATGTAATTTGAATGAGATGATTTGGCCAACTAGTGAGTTCACGGTGATGATTTCTAGAAACAATGTCAAGAAAAGTTGAGTTTTTGTGAAAACATGAGTTTTGAAAAATTAAAATAGTTGTAGTTAGTGTTAAATTGTGCTAGTTGGTTGTAAATGTGAGCAATCATGTTTATGATATTGTTATATTTATTCTACGTGTTAATATTCTTCATCTATTGGGTGAAATTTGTGTTTGTTGGGCTAAAAAGAAACTCTTGTTCATAATCGACTCTGCGTCTGTACGAACAACGTAGCAATTGCTTGTCTTAGGTTGCCAAGGCAAAAAAAGTAGCATTATTGCTTGGGTCCAAACCTTTGTATGCTAATTGCACCATACCTACAGTTTGAGATTCTAACTACGCTATTTATATTGAGACTTGGGAAAGTGTCACAACATAGTCTGAAATTGTGTTAGCATGTTAAATGTGTAATGTTAAGGTTAACATAACATAGTGAGTTGTGGTTAGTATGATCAAAGTTGCAAAAATGATTATTAAATCGAAAATGCGTTATGTGATAACATAGTTTATACAATGAACGATAGTTAAGTGTTATGATGATTTAACACTTGGGAATTACGAAATGTAAAAAGCGTAGCACAAGACTTGTGTTAAAATAACAAGTTTAGCTAGTAATCGTTTTATATTGAAAGCGTGAATATTAGTATGTCTAATGGATGTTATGGTTTTAATATTGTGTTTAGGTGAGCGTGAGTTTAATATTTTAGCTTTACGCTCGAGGCAAGTCTTCTAACTCCATACTTTCATTGAGTTAGTTTGTTATGTTTATGCAATTCTTCTAACTCTACACTTTTCGTTGAGTTAGTTCTATTATTATAAATGCATGCTTTTGATTGAGCTTTTTGAAACTTTTTATATCATAAATATTATTGAATAAGTAAATTGTTCCAAAAATTCATTTGAGCAAACTTAAACTCTAATATTATTGGAAATTCTCATTTGATTGATTCATTCCAACTTGTTTATAGATTAAGCAAGTTTCTTAAAGTTGAGAATTCATTTCTAAATATTATAAAACTTGAACCTAGCTTATTTTCTTTGTTCAAGCAAAAGGTTAACCATTTTATTCATTCTATTGAATACTTATGCTCTATAGTTATTTCAAGCATGAGTTAGATGTATAGAATCGGTTCATTTATGATTCTCAAATGTTCTAAGTTATGTTGTTATTAAACAATTGTTGTATTATCAAACATTGTGGATTCAACTAGTTTCCTAGTTGATGATCATTAAACTTCAATTACCCTTGAAAGCTTATCAAACCAAACTTTCTTTAGTGCGGACTTGTACTCTAAATCTTGAGATGAACAACCCTATGTTTGGGGTTTACGCTTAGCGTTGAAATGGTTGTGCACAATACATTGTACGAAGGATTGATCCCCCTAAATGCGTGGAGTCCTTATAGTCATATATTTATTAAAGTTAAAGTTGAAAGATTACTTATAGCTGTGGACATGGTTCATGGTCACTTGACCCTCGATAGTTTATTTAAGAATGTTAATAGAACAAAATTAGTTCTATTGAGCCTATGAGTTGGCAAATGTTGAAAAGTTAATAGAACATATCATTCGGTTCTATTGAGCCTATTATTTGGCAAATGTTGAAAAGTTAATAGAACATTAATATTGAACAATATTGAAAGTTAATAGAACATATGATTCTATTGAGCCTATTATTTGGCAAATGTTGTAAAGATATTTATTCTTATCTCAAGTGAGCTTTGTTTGCTCACTCTTGCATATTTATACATTTATTGCGACTATGAATGAGAAGGTAGATAAACCTCTGACTAGCAAAGGAAAGGGAAAAATGTACAAGTGATGAAGACTTGTAATTTTGTTTTATCATTGATGATAGACTTTTAATAATGATGTGATGTAATAATTTTATTTTCGCACTTGAATGATTGTATTAAAGGTTAGAGAACCTGGGAGATAATGTTTTTATTTAAGTAATCCTGTATGGGCAGGTTTTTATTATTCAATTTATTATAATTGGGTAGTTAAATATGAATGTTTTGATTACGTGAACACCAAATCTTGAGGTATTGAAATACTGAGATTTGGGGGTGTGTCAAGTTGGTATCAAAGCTTTAGGTTATGAACCTTAGGTGGGGAAAAGCCTTAGGAAGTAACCTTTGAAAAGATAGTGGTGATTAACTCTATCGAGTTTTAAGGAAGAAATAATAAAACACTTATGTGATTATGTGTTTATACTTATGTGCTCGTGAGTGTCGAGTAGTAATGATTAATGATTAAAACTTAAAATTTTGATGTCAGGATGACTAATGTCGGAGAATCCAGTCAGGCTAGGGAGGATAGACCTCAGATGCCTATAGAGGAGGAGCCTCGAGACATTCATGTTAGTTGGGAACAACTACTGCCACGGGAGTCGGCCCCGTTGGTCACAGTGGTTGAAGATGAGGATGATGATGTGGAGACGGATGAGGAGGATCCGTTGAGTTGCCACGGGGAAGATGAGGATGATGAGGGCGAGGAGGAGGAGACTCCACTAACCTCGATATTGCTCGAGATATGCGATGAAGTCTCGACCATAACGTGGAACTTGAGGATCTAGTCGAGGAATTGCAAGAGATAGTGGTGAACAACGAGGTATGCAATGGCGAGAAAGGCGATGAGATCTAGATCGTGAGAGCGGATTGACAAATGTCGAGGAAAAGCTAGAAACGGTTGAAGGAGAGAAAGACCAAGTGATCGAGGGAGAGTTGTTGAATTGAAGAATAAGCTAAGGGAAGAAGCTACGAAGAGGACAAAGCGAGGGGCGCATATGAAGTAATGTTTCAATGAGTAGGGGATAGCGATGAAAGGCGCAGCATGACAAAGAGAATGAAGATGGAAGAGATGAATAGAGTATTCAACACCATGGTTAATCGAGCTCGAGGATCGAGTCATGGAATATCTATTCGATTCGAGGCCTTTGCCATCGTCACGTATTAGATCATGAGAACAATGTTCCGAGTCATGGAGGAAGAGCGTAGTAAAGGCTAAGCGGTATCTTAGTAGAACATCGTAGTTGTTATACGATGAATAAAATGTTAAATAAATTATAAATCCCAAGTGTTATGAAACCTATGGGATATGAGGATGATGTTGTCTGAAACTTTTTGTAGTTAGGAAAGTAATGTAAATAGCGATAATGCTATTGTTTTATATTTTCAAAGAGGTTATGAATAAATAAAAGTTGTTATTTTATTCAAAGTGTTATGTGATTTGTGGTTATTTCTTTTGTAGAAGCAAGTTAAGTAGAAATTACTTAAAAGAGTTGAGTAATAATCTAATGGGTGTATTTTAAGCAGAAAATGCCTCCCGGGCGTCAACCACCTGACGAGAGAAACAGCGAAGGAACCAACAATAACGACAATGTTGATCTAACTTGATTCAACAATTAGTGGCGTTCTTGGCGGGGCGTTGCGAGAATCAACCACAGAACCAAGGAACAACGTTTAAGGAGTTCAAAGGCGGTTGGACCACACGAATTTTGAGGGTCGGTGAATCGATCGAGAGCACAGACTTGGATTATGGAAATAGAAGGTGTTCGATGTTGCTAGGGTAGGAGATGATCGGAAAGGCGCTTTGCAACATTATGTGTTGAAAGCGAAGCTAGTTATTGGTGGCGAGGCCAATAAAACTCGAGAAGGACTAGGGATGATGACACAGGATAGGTTTAAGGAGATATTCTTGAGACCTATTTTCAGAGAGTTTGAAGGTTAAATTTGGAAGTACAATTCTGAGGCGAAGCGAGGGAGCGATGGCGGTATCTGAGTATGCCGCTAAATTCAACGAGTTTGGCGAGGTTTTGCCTTATCAAGTCGACCTGCAGATGAGCCTGCAAGGCGAAGAGGTTTTTGAGCAGGGAATTTGAAGCCTGGTTTGTCAGATAGGGTTTCCTATTTCAATTGAAGACTTTCGCGTGATAATGGAGAAAGCAATACTCATTTGAAGGTGGGCGGTGGCGGTGACAAAGTTCAATCGAGAAGGAAGAAGAAGAAGAAGAAGAAGAGCGAGGTGGAAATCAAGAATGGAGGTGGTAGTGGTGACAACAACAACAACAACAACAACAACTTGAAGAGGAAGTGGAATGGAAAGCGTGGGTCTTTGGAAACCGGCGGGGTAACAAGAGATCAAGAAGTTTGAAGCATGTGCTACATGCGGTAAGTTTCACTGAGGTGCGTGCTTGATGGGGAAAAAGAGTATGCTTGATTGTGGCGGGAGGGTCACATCGCCCCAAATTGCACACAACCTAAGAAGAATGTGTGCTTCACGTGCGGATCAAGGATCACTTTTGCTCGTGAATGCCCTAAGAAGAAGGATGGAGTGACAACCGGAAGCAATGGAGGTAATGATGGAGGTCTGACATCAAACAAACCCACGACTAGAACCTTGACATGGTATGCAAGATGTTGTGCAATCAAAAGGATGTCGTGTCGGGTATTATCCCAATCAATGATATTGATGCTTATGTATTATTTGATTAGGGTGCTACTTTGCTCGTTTATCTCTCGATGAATTTGCTAAGAGGTTAGAATTGCCTAGAGAAGAAGCTGAATTTTCCTTTGAACATAGAATTGCGAATAAAGAGATAATCCTGTTAGATTTAGTATACAAGAAGCGTAGGGTGAACATTAAGGAGAATATCCTAATGGTAGATTTGATTAGATTAGATTGGGAGAGTTTGATGTTATTTTGGGAATGGATTGGTTGTTCAAATATGGGGCGGTAATTGATTGCCAAAAGAAATGTGTAAACCTTATGACTCCGTCAAAGGTAGTATTCTATGGTAGCAAATCGCCTGAACAAATGAAATGTAAAGCGATTATGCGAGCCAAGAAATTGTTAAGTCAAAGGTTTGTGTGGGCTATTTAGCTTACATAGCGATACTCGAGAAAAAGAATGTGAAAGCTGGAAGAGATACCGGTGGTGAGGAATTTGAAGATGTGTTTCGGAGGATTTGCGGGACTTTCGCTTTGTGAGAGAAATTGAGTTCGTGATCGACTTAGTGCGGGGACACACACCGATATCGAAGGCCCCCGTCTGAATGGCTCGATAGAAATGAAGGGCGATGGTACAGATTGCAAGAATTGTTAGACAAAAAGTATATTCAACCAAGCGTATCCAAGTGGGGGGCGCCGGTGTTATTCGTGAAGAAGAAGGATGGGTCGATGCGTCTTTGCATTGATTATAGAGAATTAAACAAAGTCACTATTAAAACAAATATCCATTACCAAGAATAGATGACTTGTTTGACCCGGTTGAAGGTGCTAAATACTTTTTGAAAATAGATTTGAGAAGTGGGTATCACCGATTGAAAGTGAGGAAGGAGGATATACCACGAGCGGCATTGAGAACTCGGTATGGACATTACGAGAGTTTACGGTGATGTCTTTTGGTTTAACGATGCACTTCTTTGCATTCATGGATTTGATGAATAGGGTGTTTAAACCATTCTTAGACAAGTTTGTAGTGGTATTCATCGACGACATTCTAGTGTATTCCAAAACTCGGGAAGAACCGTGGAACACTTACGTTTGACATTGGAAACACTAAGAAAAAGAAAAGTTGTGCTGTGAAATTCTCTAAGTGCAATTTTGGCTAGATCGTGTACAATTTCTTGGGCGCGTGATTGACAAAGATGGGATTTTCGTGGATCCATCAAAAGTGGAAGTTGTAATAAATTGGGAACAACCGAGAACACCATCGGAAGTGAGGAGTTTCTTGGGGATTTGGGCGTTTATTGAGACGATTTATTCAAGATTTTTCTAAGATAGCTACTCCATTAACAAATTTGACCGGAAAATTTGTGAAATTTGTTTGGGCGGAGAAATGTGAAGAAAGTTTCGAGTTTGAAGAAGAAATTAAGCATGGCTTTTTGTGTTGTCATTACCGGATAGTACGAGTAACTTTGTGGTGTATAGTGATGCCTCACATAAAGGGTTGGGATGTGTTCTTATGCGAGCAGCAAAAGTAATTGCGTATGCATCAAAGACAAGCTGAAGGATTATGAGAAAGGTTATCGACTCATGATTTGGGAATTGCATTTGCGATAGTGTTTGCTCTCAAGATATGGAACACTATCTCTATGGAGAGAAATGTGAAATCTACACGAGATCATAAAAGTTTGAAGTATATTTTCACGAAGAGAAGGACTGAATATCGACGACAAAGGAGATGGATGGAATTGATAAAGGATTACGATTGTGAGATCTTTTATCACCCGGGTAAAAAAATGTGGTTGCGAGATGCTTTGAAAGCGAGGAAAGGTCGGGAGAAGTTGATCTTGATAACTCTGGCGAGGAAGAGCTTATTTGTGATGGCAAAGCTAGAGTTGGAAATCAAATTTCCAAAGGAATCAGATGAGCGACTATTCGAGATAGATGCGAGTCAACTTTGGTGGACAAAGTGAAAGTGCTCAACTACAAGATAAAGAATGTGAAGCGATCGAAGAGAAAGTGGTTGAGGGTAGCGATGTAAAATCAAGATCGACTTAGAAGGACTACTACGATTCGAGGAAAGAAATTTGGGTTCGATGATGTACGAGCTTAAAGAAGAAATCTTGGCCCGAAGCACACAACACAAGATATTCGATTCATCCGGGAAGTACAAAGATGTATCAAGATTTGCGGCGTCATTTTGGTGGTAGAATATGAAAAGAGGCGTTGCGAGAATCGTTGCAAAATGTTTGGCGATGTCGAGAAAGTGAAAGTTGAACATCAGCGACCAAGCGGGTTACTTCAACCGTTGGAAATACGGAATGGAAATGGGAGCATATCACAATGGATTTTGTGGTAGGACTTCAGCGACTCGAGAAAGGATACGATGCGATATGGGTGATAGTGGAATGATTGACAAAATCGCACACTTTTGCCAATAAAGATTAGATTTAATCTTGATCATTAAGCGAAATTATGCGTTAAAGAGATCGTGTCAAGACATGGAGTTCGGTGTCAATTTGTGTCGGATAGAGATCAAGGTTCACATCAAACTTACGGAAGAGACTAAGAATGTATGGGAACACGATTGCGAATGAGTCTGACATACCACCATAAGCAAGGCCAAGTGGGCAAAGTGAGCGAACAATCAAGCGTTGGAAGATATCTTTGAGAGCATGCATCATGGATTTCAAAGGAAATTTGGGATGAACATTTCCGTTGGTAGAATTTGCCTACAACAACGAGTTACCACCTTGAGCATCGGTATGCCACCTTACGAGGCATTATGCGGTGAAAGTCGAGAACTCCTTTGTCTTTGGGATGAAGTCGGTGAGCAGCATTTATTAGGACGAGGCTGGTACAACAAAGCTGCTTTGAAGTTGTCAAACTCATCGAGGACAAGATTAGTAGCGACCCAAGGCCAAGCGAGAAAAAAGTATCTTGCCGATCAACATAGAGTAGAATCGCGAATTTGAAGTAGGAAATTTTGTTTTCCTAAAAGTTTCTCCTTGGAAGGGAAGATTCGTTTTGGCAAGAAAGGAAAGCTCGACCCAAGATTTATTGGACCATTTGAAATACTACGAAGAGAGGGGGAAGTGGCTTATGAGGTAGCTCTACCTCGAATTGGAAAACATTCATAATGTTTTTCACATTTGATATTCTGATAGTATAAACCCGATTACAAACACGTGATCGAGTACGAACCATTGCAATTCGATAAAGATTTGTCTTATGAAGAAGTTCTATCCGGATAGTCGACGAGGAAAGAACAAGTGCTCGAAATAAAAAGTGATACCTTACGTGAAGGTGATATGGAGAAACCTGATGTCGAAGAAGCAGCGTGGGAACTCGAAAGCTGAAATGATGAAAAGTTACCTGAGTTATTTTTTTTAATCTATGTCTTGATTACGAGGGCCAGAATCTTTGTAAGTAGGGAAGAATGTGGCGATTTGGTTGTTTGAATTGTGATTACGAGGACGAGAATCCTTTTAAGGAGGAATGATGTAACATTCGAGAATTTTAAATGTAATTTTAAATATTTATTGAGTTATATAAATATTTAATGGATGTGATTATCGGTAAATGAATATTTGTTTAATTGATTTAATATTATTTGGAGAATTATTTGTTAAATAAATAATTGATGAATTAAGGAAATGATTATTATATTGATATTTCAATTAAATGATATATTATTTGTATTGTGTTATGTGATTAAAGGATTTATTTAATTAATTGTGATTTGAGTTAATTAAAATAAATATGAAAGCTTGATTAAATATAGTGTGACAAATAACTATATTATAAGGAGTTATTAAAATAAATTAAAGTAGTTTTAATTTAGTTTTATCCAAACAAGGCTTAATATATTAATTCTTTAAATTTAAAAGAGTTTTGCCAAACAAGCCTTATGGCTTTTGAGATTTCTAGATAAATAAAATAAATAATATAAATAAAACAATAAATAAAATAATAAATATATATATATATTATATATATACGTTTATTTATATAATTTATATCATTAGTATCGTATTAAGGTGTGAATGTCGATTTCTTTTCTTATTATTATGTATATTGTCTAAGCCTAAACCTAAGAACAACTTGAAGATTTGTTTACGAGAGAATTATAGAGAGTTGAGAGATTTTGAAACACGAGAAATATTTGTGCAATAGCAAAATTAGAAGCTAATTGAAGGTATGTTCTACAAACTTAGATATTATTTATATTATATGAGTATTACGACAAAACTTTTACATAATCTGTGAAATTCAATTTGTTGAATCATTGCTTTATAATGAATTACTTGTGGTTATACATGTATATGATGATTAGAGATTATGTTTAAACAACAATTGTATGCTAAATTAGGTTTGGTGGAAGAAAAAGAAATTTTGATTGTGTTTATATTCTTCATATATGGCTTGAGTAAGAGTAGCAATTTTAGTGACCAATTCTTATGTTAAATTATAAATTGAAGTTTTTATATGTTAGTTTAGTGAGATATGAGCATTATGTAATTTGAATGAGATGATTTTGCCAACTAGTGAGTTCACGGTGATGATTTTTATGAAGGAATGTCAAGAAAAGTTGAGTTTTTTGTGAAAAACATGAGTTTTGAGAAATTAAAATAGTTGTAGTTAGTGTTAAATTGTGCTAGTTGGTTGTAAATGTGAGCAATCATGTTTATGATATTGTTGTATTTATTCTACGTGTTAATATTTCATCTATTGGGTGAAATTTGTGTTTGTTGGGCTAAAAGTTGACTCTTTTGTTCATAGCCGAGCTCTGCGTCTGTCTGATTCTCTGAAGTAGCAATTATGCATGTGATCTTGCAAAAAAAAAAAATGCAATGGCAATTTATGTCGGTCCCAAACCCTTTGTTGTGGCATTTGCGCCATACTACAGTTTGAGATTCTAACTACGCTATTTTTGAGGACTTGGGAAAGTGTCACAACATAGTGCGAAATTGTGTTAGCATGTTAAATGTGTAATGTTAAGGTTAACATAACATAGTGAGTTGTGGTTAGTATGATCAAAGTTGCAAAAATGATTATTAAATCGAAAAAATGCGTTATGTGATAACATAGTTTATACAATGAGCGATAGTTAAGTGTTATGATGATTAACACTTGGGAATTACGAAATGTAAAAGCGTAGCACAAGACTTGTGTTAAAATAACAAGTTTAGCTAGTAATCGTTTTATATTGAAGCGTGAATATTAGTATGTCTAATGGATGTTATGGTTTTAATATTGTGTTTAGGTGAGCGTGAGTTTAATATTTTAGCTTACGCTTCGAGAGGCAAGTTTTCTAACTCCATACTTTCATTGAGTTAGTTTGTTATGTTTATGCAATTCTTCTAACTCTACATTTTCGTTGAGTTAGTTCTATTATTATAAATTCATGCATTTTTTTTTGATTGAGCAATTATTTTTTATATCAAATGTTATTGAATAAGTAAATTTTCCTAAAAATTCATTTGAGCAAACTCTAACTCTAATATTATTGGAAATTCTCAATTTGATTGATTCATTCTAACTTGTTTATGATTAAGCAAGTTTCTTAAAGTTAGAGAATTCATTTCTAAATATTATAAAACTTGAACCTAGCTTATTTTCTTTGTTCAAGCAAAGGTTAACCATTTTATTCATTCTATTGAATACTTATGCTCTATAGTTATTTCAAGCATGAGTTAGATGTATAGAATCGGTTCATTTATGATTCTCAAATGTTCTAAGTTATGTTGTTATTAAACAATTTGTTGTATTATCAAACATTGTGGATTCAACTAGTTCCTAGTTGATGATCATTAAACTTCAATTACCCTTGAAAGCTTATCCAAACCAAACTTTCTTTAGTGCGGACTTGTACTCTAAATCTTGAGATGAACAACCCTATGTTTGGGGTTTACGCTTTAGCGTTGAAATGGTTGTGCACAATACATTTATGCGAAGGATTGATCCCCTGAGTGCGTGGAGTCTTATATAGTCATATATATTTGTTAAAGTTAAAGTTGAAAGATTACTTATAAGCTGTGGACATGGTTCATGGTCACTTGACCCTCGAGTAGTTTATTTAAGAATGTTAATAGAACAAATTATTAGCAAATTTATTGAGCATTGATTATGAGTTGGCAAATGTTGAAAAGTTAATAGAACATATCATTGGTTCTAT
This sequence comes from Panax ginseng, assembly GCA_020205605.1. Lineage (NCBI taxonomy): Eukaryota > Viridiplantae > Streptophyta > Magnoliopsida > Apiales > Araliaceae > Panax > Panax ginseng. Next base: position 36,230,141 of record CM035136.1, on the reverse strand, counting down.
TGAGCCTATTATTTGGCAAATGTTGAAAAGTTAATAGAACATATCATTCGGATTCTATTGAGCCTATTATTTGGCAAATGTTGTAAAGATATTTATTCTTCTTATTCAAGTGAGCTTTGTTTGCTCACTCTTGCATATTATACATTTATTGCGACTATGAATGAGAAGGTAGATAAACCTACTGACTAGCAAAGGAAAGGAAAAAATGTACAAGTGATGAAGACTTGTAATTTTGTTTTATCATTGATGATAGACTTTTTAATAATGATGTGATGTAATAATTTTATTTCCGCACTTGAATGATTGTATTAAAGGTTAGAGAACACAGGAGATAATATTTTTATTTAAGTAATCTGTATGGGCGAGGTTTTTATTATTCAATTTATTATAATTGGGTAGTTAAATATGAATGTTTTGATTACGTGAACACCAAATCTTGAGGTAATGAAATAGGGATTTGGGGGATAGGGAAAAATCGTTATTGGAAAGCCCCTCTTTCACAGGAGCGACACAGTCGATTAATAGTGTGAATAATAATAATGATGATGAGTTTTGTTTTATTAGTATTATTAATGTAATAAAACAAAAAAGTTTTTTATATAAAACAGAATACTTTTATAAAGTTATTCGTTTTATTAGACTATAAATAGAATATATGATATTCTATTATGCATAGTGTTTGCATAGTATCTGTATAGTGCTTGCATAGTAAAATCTTTTTATATAAAACAGAATACTTTTATAAAGTTATTTATTTTATTAGACAATAATTAGAATATATTATATTTTATTATGCATAGTAGTGTTGCATAGTGCCGCAAAGTGTTTTGCATAGTAAATTCTTTTTATATAAAAATGAATACTTTTATAAAGTTATTCGTTTTATTAGATTATAAATAGAATATATTATATTTTATTTAAAAGATTTTATTTTAAATCTGGACCGTCCGATTAAAGTAAATCAATCTAGACCGTTCATGAATTAGTTACTATGCAATCCATTCTTCTATAAATAGAAGCTCATTCCTTTATTATTTCTTACGAATTCACTGAAACTCTAGAGAGAGAAACTATAGAGAGAAAGAAGAAAAGTGTTCTGTTACTTCACTACTTCTATATCCAGTACTCTTCTTTCTAAAGGTAAGGGATATTATTTGTTGTACTCGTAAGGGTATTATTTCTTTTCGTATTCATGAAGAGAAAGTACATTATTCCATTCTTTATTATTACATTGGAATAACTGATATCGTGGGCTACCCTATACTTGGTGAAATTCTTCTATTATTCCATTCTTTATCATTATGTTGGAATAACTTGTCTACATCGAAGTACCACATGCATGGTGATTTGATTATTATTATTTCGTTTCTTTATCATTACATTGGAACATCGTATACGTGCTTTACGCATGATGACCGGTTCCGATTCTTTATTATTCTATTGGAACATCTTTGTCATGCGTAGCTACGCATGACTGGTTCCATTATTTATCATTCGTTGGAACATCACATACGTGCGTTTACGTATGACACGGTTACATTATTCATTATTACATTGGAATAACACATGCATGGTCTATCGCATGCCTGGTGATTTCTTTTATTATTCCATACTTTATTATACTCAGTTGGTTAAAGTTTTGACTTCTATACTCCATGCAATTGGTGGAATATCCTTGATATTTGCGCTTCATCCAGTATCTTTTCATGGAAATATTCTTCTGAGCATTCTTGAATTTTACTCCACAAAGAAGTATCATGTTGATAATTTGGACGTTATTGGTTCCTGGATAAATTAATTCTTGAACTTTTTTTTATTTAATTCTTATATCGTTGTCATCATCCTCATGTTTATATTATGTTGAAAGTCATATGTAGCCTGTAGTGCATAGATGGACTTGGTATGATTATGACCAGGGATTATTCGGTGTAATCATGACCGTAATGTTACAAATGATGTGGAAAAAGTCCTCATTGGCCCGTAGTGCATTGATGGACATTTGTTGGCATGATCATGACCATTAATGAATACACGAATATTCTTGGCCCGTAGTGCATGGATAATTTATGGTTGTGATACTAAAGAATATCCTTGGCCGTAGTGCAGGGGTGATTCAATGATGTGGATTATTTATTAAGCTGAGTCTCAGCGATAAAAGTGATGAAAAACCTTTTAAATCATAAAAGATAGTTGATTTTATTTTCTACTTGACTCTTTTAATGGATTGTTTGTTCCGCTGCAGTTAAACTTGATGTTTGTTATATTGTATCAGTTTAACACTATTGAAGACTAATGATAATTTATTCTACTTTATCTTAGTCATAATATTTCTTACTGGGCTAGTTGAGATCACCCTTTCTTTCACTGTTCTCTTCAGGAAATGAGAACGTAGCAGGGACTAGTCGGGGAATGGAGTGATGGTCTAGAGGATAGCATTAGTAGTCCTCACTATTCTGTGAAATAGTGTGTTAATAAATGTATTGAGGACTTATTTTGAGTTTTTAATCTTTGTAAAAGACAATGTTTGTATTAAAACTCATGACTCATGTTGTATATTTAAGGTTGTATTTGTATTACAGACAATGTATTTGGCGACTCGAATAGGTGATGTATACCTATTTGGGGGCGTCATGATTAGTATCAAAGCTTAGGATATGATCCTGGCTAAGATGTGAGATTAGAACTAGGAGGGGAGAGACGGGGAATTCCTTCGCTAGTATGACCTACCTAAGTTTATTTGATATTTAATTGGTCGGTCAGAGTATAGTGATAATATGTTACATGCCAATTAACCCTTGTTTTGTGGCAGTATCTGAAAATGACATCCGAGAATGTTGAGAATATCAATGGAGCACAGGAGACCGTTGAGTCACCACAAATCAACATCCAAGATAATGTGCATCAAGAAGGCAATAATCCTTAGGTGAACAACAACACCGACCAAATGGCGAATGACGGAATGTTTAGGAGCTTTCTGCAATTCGTACAACATCAGGCAAGAGAGACTCATGTCCAAAATACAGGTGGAAACACTGGCAACTCTCGGACGGTCACCGCTAAACAGTTCAAAGAGCTGGGACCACCGAAGTTTATTGGAGAACCAAAACCACTTAAGGCGAAGACGTGGATAAAGCAGATCACCAAGATATTTGATGTCTTGGGATGCTCCGAGGAGCAAAAGGTTCCCTTTACCACCTTTATGTTGCGAGGAGATGCAGATTACTGGTGGGAATCGGTAAAGCGTACTCAACCTGCCGCACTAAAAATGTCTTGGGAGAAGTTCCAAGAACTATTCAACGACAAGTACTTTCCCGAAAGTATTCGTCACATGAAATAGGTAGAGTTCATCAAGTTAGAGCAGAACAATATGATCGTGTCGCAGTACGAAGCTAAGTTTGCTGAGTTGTCCCGGTTTGCATCTCACTTGGTTGACAATGAGGAGAGAATGACGCGGATGTTTCTAAGAGGTTTGAAACTCAAGATACGTCAATATCTAATTTCTCATAAACTATGTTTGTATTCAGATGTTGTAAATATGGCTCAGTTATTGGAGCATGATAATGAGTCAATGCAACCAAGAGAAAGCAGCCAGCAAAATGATAATACCAGTGAGAGCAGTCATCGAAGTGGTGACAACAAGCGTGGAGGGAATCAACAGGCCAGAAATGGTAACCACTTCGGTGGTAATCAAGGCCAAAATAATAAGAATGGACATTTCAAGAAGAGGAGATTTAACAATGATGGAAAGACGTCAGCACCAGCACCCATTGTTAAGGAAGGAGAACGACCACCTATCATATGCTTCAAATGCGGAGGGGAGGGACACATAAGTCCAAACTGCGCAATGTCGTCCAAAGCATGTTATAATTGTGGAAGAGAAGGTCACCTATCTCGATTTTGTCATTCACCGAAGACAAGTTCAGCTAGGATGAAGGCACCAAGGGCCGTCCCAGAAAAGTCAAAGCCGATAGTGCAAGGGAGAGCGTTTGTAGTGACCTCCCAGAAAGTAAGGAACCCAAACAAGGTCATCACGGGTAAGCTTATCATAAACTCTAGCGAAGTTTATACCTTATTTGATACCGGTTCTACCCATTCTTTTATTTCTCCTACTTGCGCTCAATGATTAAATTTGACTCCGAAGAAATTAGACTTTGACTTATCTGTGAAAATTTCGTTGGGAGAAACCTTCATTACATCCACTGCTTATAAGTCTTGTTTAGTTCAAATCGGCGACCGTACGTTACCTGTTGATCTTATTTCTTTGAAATACTTGCATTTGATGTGATTCTAGGAATTGATTGGTTAACTACTCATCATGCAAAAATTGATTGTTTTTGTAAGGTTGTTAGCTTTCATATTCCTAACCAACCTATTATGTGAATTCAAGCAACCAAACCACTAAAATCAATCACTATCATCTCAAGCCATAAAGCTATTCGTTTATTAAAAAGCGAATGTCAAGCTTTCTTAGCTCATGTCACGGATCTAAACAAAAATACGTCAGTTTTGAATGATATTTCTATTGTTACTAAATTCCCTGACGTATTCCCTGAAGAACTTCCTGGCCTACCCCCAGAGCATGAAATTGAATTTTGTATCGACCTTGAACCCGGTACAAAACCCATTTCTAAAGCCCCATATCGAATGGCTCCTATTGAACTTCAGGAGTTAAAGACCTAACTGCAAGAATTGTTAGACATTGACTTTATTCGTCCTAGTACTTCTTGAAATACAACTAATCTATATACCTACGAATCCAGTAGTATTGATAGAATCAAATCTATTCACTCGGCCTTAGAGAAATCAAGCAAACACGACAATACTTTATATCAAAACCAATCAACAATTTCCTAGTCAATCATCAAGTCTTAAACTGTTATTACTGGTATAGTGTGTGTGTGCTCCACAACAATGTTAACTGATATAAAATCAAATTTAACACATAACAAGTCTCTTTGAAGGCATCATACAGTGTAAACTCAAGAAATCCAAAAACAAGCTAGATCCAACTAAAATCAAACAATTACCAATATCAAGGGTTAACATGGGATACTTATGCTTTATTTTTCATCTACGGGGGCTTTTTGCTCTTATTTCCCATTTTATTCATTTTTTTTCTTTTGGTTTACATACACATAGCTATGCAATGTCTTATTCCCTTAGGCTTTTCAATGCTACCTTAACGAGCTTTCGACCAACAACTCCCAGACCATTAAGACCTTAGGGCGCTAAGTGTAAAGACAATCCCCTCGGGCTTACTTACTCAAGTAACAAAGGCCACAAAACTAGACAAGCACGCCACGGTGTTTATTCATACTTTTTCTTTTTCTTTTTTCTTTTTCTTTTTTCTTTTTTTTTTCTCTTTTTTTTATAGCTTATATACCCCAAATATTCCCCCAAACTTAGGTTCTTGTCTAACTTTCGCCATCACTGCTTGTTCTTGTCATTCTTTCATTCAAACTAGCATTATCCTTTAGAATCCCATTATGTATCAATTTAAACTCAATCAATCAACAAGGTTGTTTCTAACGTGATAACCTTGATTATACCAGTTTCAAACAGGAAAAGATTCAATTCATAACAAGAAATCACATCAAAGCTCTAATAATTAGTACTATACTTGTCTACCCAATTCCAATCTCATCATTAGCCAAAATAAACTGTAACTATCTAACAAGCTGGAATCATGCAAGATGAACATAGTAACTAACTAATTTTATTTTTTTTGAATTTTTGATTTTTGATTTTTTTTTTTTAATTATAAATAAAAACTATTATGCAACTACTCTACTATGCAAACTATTATGCAATTACACTACATGAATGCAAACATAAATAAACCTAAATTATTTAACTCCCCCAAACTTAACAATTAAAATGTCCTCATTGTAAAATAAAGCATGAAGTGGACGAGGACTTCCTGTAATCATTTAAGCTTGTGGTGGTGATGGTGGTATGGCAAGCATGATTGATCATTTTCCTATCCATTGAACCTCCAATACCGCAATGAAGAGAGACAACATGGATTAGAATAACACTTGGATTCCTATCTACTAAATAAACTAGGAAAGTATATAAATAAATAAAAAAATTCACGGGTTACCTCGAGTTAAGCGCTTGAATTATAGTCTTTCAAATTTGACTTTTATGCAGTCAACGCTATCCAATTCCTCTTTGGTAAATGAGGAACCCTCCATCCATCGGAAATAATATAGCTTTTGGTAGGTTCCCATTTACGATGACCATTGCATTAAAGTCACCCAGCATGCTTTGTTTTGGTATAATCTCCATGAAGAAGGGCAAATAACTTGGTGCTATCTCCATTGTGTTTGTGATCATATTTGGGCATGGAAGTGTGTCAAGCACAATGGACTCTTCGTATATCTTCTATTTCTCGTCCCACCATGGCTTCATTGTTACCCTAGCTCTTATGTCATAAAGAGCTTCGTCGATGACATGACTACCTAACAGGCATGATTTTGCAAATCTAACCGAATCCTTGAACTTTGGTGGAGAAGGAAATTGGGGTACTAATAACATCGGCTCATCCTCGTTGGTACTCATAGTTAGTTCTTCACCGACCTTGTTGTCATTATCCCCATTTGTCTCTTTTTTTTCAACATCTCGTGTCTCATCCAGTTGTAGATTTGGCTCGGGCACTTCATCAATCTCGGAATCCTCGTCATAACACCAATTGTTTTGAGGACAGTTGTTCAAGGCTTTGAGCATTGATCTATCTGGTTCTGCAAATTTTGAATTGACCTCGCTTGATTACTCATCTTCTCCTCATTTCTTCGCTCTGAACTTGAAAAACAATTCCTCCAACCTTGAATTATCATCTCTTGTGCCTTTGGAGGTGGACATGAAAATTCTGGTGTGTATGATGGATTTAGAGCGTAATGTTGGTCATCATAATTATAGCTCCATGAAAAATCCGGGTGATACCCCCAAACTTGATCATAATTATCATATGCATACTGATTGAGGTAGTTACCACCATACTATACCGTACCAAGATTGATGGTGCATTGATTACTCGGGTGATCGATGAAGACTGATAGTCACAAATAAGCGCAATCCTTCGACTCCTTTGGGCTGCAAAAATGTCCAACTTCCTCGAAAGTTCTTCAATCTGTGCTGACATTGCGGAAAGTGTTGCGAGTCTGTCAATCTCCGCTCCCCTTAGCTGAGTCATTCTTGCCATCCTTCGACTTCGTTGGGCTCGAATAACCTCCAACGTCTTCGAAGTTGCCTCAATTTGTATTGGCTCTATAGAAGATGTATTAAGTCCATCAATCCATGTTTCCCTTGGTTGAGTCAAGTTCGTGTATGGCCATTGATATGCAAAGTCATCCATGGTACCTGAAAAGAGAGAAATATAGGAAGAGAATTAAAAATAAAAATAAAAATGTTTAAATTAAGACTAATTTGATTGAAAATAATATTGGCAAAGAGATATTAAACTAATTCCCCGACAGCGGCGCCAAAAACTTGTTGGGTAAATTCTAGTTACGCACAACACGCAAGTATACGTGGTCAACAAGTAATAAAGTGATAAGTTGAGTATCGTTCCCACAGAGAATTATTTAAAAAAAATCACCAAGTACTAACTCGTAACCAACTCAATCTTATTTAAACGAATAAATTAAACTACTATTAAATTCCACTAGTTAAATTAAGATAACGGAGATTTAAGATCACAACTTCACTTATTGCTTCATTTAAGTTAACACACTTCTCATCAAGTATTCTCTATCCTGAATTGTTAATCAAGAACACTAAAGCAGATAAAACCACCTCTCGATGCATAATACCCATATTAACGTCAATCCACAATTAAGATAGAAATTCGTTAAACACCTTAATCAACTAACCCACTATATCTCTATGTGAATTGCAATTGAAGAAGGTTGAAGAATAAGTTCTCTATCCGATTACATGTGGTGTCAAGCATATCTCTACCTTAACACTCATCAAGTTTAAGCTACTAACAAAATCCTGAACACATGCTATCATGATAAGATCTAAATCAATACTTCATCTCTCGAGTTCATATAGATTATCACGGTAATTGATGGCCAATCAATTAAACAATTAAGTCCAAATCAAAATAGACAATACTCACGATAGAACATAATAATTAATAACGAAGCATATTAAAATAAACTACACAATAAGATCCATTGTAATCTCAAACAAAGAATTATTTCATTGAATTAAAACAAAGAATCCACACTTGAAATAACATTAAAAGATAAAAATAAGAGTAGAGTAAAGAATAAATCTGTTGTCAGCAAATCTACATCTTCCTCAAGCTCCTGCTCTTGATCTTCAATGGTCTTCAAGTTTTTTCAATCTCCAAATCTAATTAGAACTAGTGTTTTAATCTAATTTACTCTAATCTAATCTAATGGAATCCTCTATCTAGTCTCTAATCTCCCCTAATCCTTGTGAGTCTCCTCCTTTTATAAGTCTCATCATATGTCTTTAAGTCCTCTTGGAAGTTCTCTTGGAAGTCCTTGTGTCAATTGGATCGAAACAATCCTTTCTGGACTCAAATTGGACCAAAATTCACATTTTCGCGCATTTTCTGGGCATACCCTCTCCTCGACGGGGGTCTAGGCTTGTTTTGGGCCCGCCCCGGCGGGCTAGGGGCCTGTCTTGTGACTTGTATGCCCACCCTGGCGGCGGTTTTCTGAAGGAAAATTTTCTGCTCTGACGTCCTTTGGGAAAACGGCCATAACTTTTGATTTGGGAAGAGTTACGAGGCCTGGCACCTATCAAATCGAAGGTATCGACGAGCTCTACAACTTTCATTCTTAAAGAGTTTAGAAATAAAGGACGGATGAATGTCGAAATTGTGCTGGAAGGGACTGCTATGTAAATTGCCACCCAAAATAGTGACGTTCGACGTCCGTTGGTACAAATATCATAACTCTTGCATCCGAACTCCGATTGGAATGATTCAAGATGTTACCGAAATCTAAGAAGAAGCTCTACAATATAGTCCAGATTCCAAGCCAAGAACATGAAATGAACACGAAAGCCCAAATGATGTTCGGATTATTTTTCTTTGTATTTTCCTTGCTTTTCCTTACCAATAGTCGCTCACACCGCTTCCAAATGTATAACCTACAAAATGAACACAAAATGCATGAAGAGTAACTAAGACACACGAATATAAGCAACTAATTCAAGTAAAAGATACCGGATAAGTAGGTATAAAACCTACTTATCACTTCTCCATGGGGTGCTCTTGTTCTATTCGTGAAGAAGAAAGATGGGAGTATGCGACTTTGTATTGATTATCGGGAGTTGAATCATGTCACCATCAAAAATAGGTACCCATTGCCACATATTGATGACCTGTTTGACCAGTTGCAAGGAGCCAAATTCTTTTCAAAGATCGATCTTCGTTCTGGATATCATCAGCTGAAGGTTAAAACTTAGGACATTCCAAAGACGGCTTTCAGAACTCGGTACGGGCATTATGAATTCCTAGTCATGTCCTTTGGATTGACTAATGCTCCTGCTGCCTTCATGGATATGATGAACCGAGTATTCAAGGAATATTTGGATCACTTTGTGGTCGTCTTTATTGATGACATCCTAATTTATTCCAAAAGCCGTGAAGATCATGAGCAACACTTGAGGCTGATACTTCAAAAGCTTCGTGAATACAAGCTTTATGCCAAGTTGAAGAAATGCGAGTTATGGCTTAAAGAAGTAGCATTCCTTGGGCACGTAGTATCAAGTCATGGAATATCTGTTGACCCGACAAAGATTGAAGCTATTCAAAGTGAGAGCAACCTAAATCGATGATAAAGAAGTCGTAGCTTTCTCGGATTAGCTGGTTATTATCGGAGATTCGTGGAAGGTTTTCTCGAATCGCTACTCCATTAACTCAGCTGACTCGGAAAGAAACAAAATTATGTTGGAGCGAGGAATATGAGAAGAGTTTTCAAGAACTCAAGAGGAGACTCATTTCAAAGACTGTTCGACAATACCATCGGCTCGGAGGATTTGTCATCTCTGATGATGCTTCGGGCAAAAGGTTGGGATGTGTTCTCATGCAACATGGGAAAGTCATAGCCTATGCCTCAGGACAACTCAAAGAATATGAGAGGAATTATCCTACTCATGATCTAGAGTTGGCAGTTGTTGTCTTCGCACTTAAAATTTGGAGGCATTACTTGTATAGGGAGAAAGTGGAGATCTTTACGGATCATAAAAGCCTCAAATATTTCTTCACTCAAAAAGAAACTCAACATGCGATAACGACGTTGGCTTGAACTGTTGAAAGATTATGATCATACCATCCAATACCATCCTGGAAAAGCGAACATGGTAGCTGACGCATTGAGTAGAAGATCATATGCAAGTACGAGTGCGATATTGTCAACGCAAAGGCCTATTTTGTATGACTTGCAAAAGGATGGAGATAGAGATAAAGACTCCAGGGACCCATGTGATGATGGCGAATATACGAGTAGAACCGACTTTAATCGATAAAGTTAAAGCTGCTCAAGCTACAGACCTTGATCTGATGCGTATAAGGAAGAAAGTGCAAGAAGGTGCTATGCCGGAAGCAAGAATTAATGAAGAAGGAATACTTCGAGTCAACTCCAGACTTTGTGTTCCTAACGATCCTGATTTAAAGTATAAAATCATGATGGAGGCGCATACGAAGACTACCGTTTTTGCAATCCATCACAGGAGTACCAAATGTATCGTGATCTTCGTCATACATTTTGGTGGAGCAATATGAAGAGAGAGATAGCGATGTTTATCTCAAGGTGTCTAACTTGTCAATGAGTCAAGGCAGAGCATCAAGTACCAAAAGGTCCATTGCAACCACTTGAAATTCCAGAATGGAAGTGGGAGCACATTACCATGGATTTCGTTACTGGTCTTCCCAAGGTTTCTCAAGGCATAGATGCGATTTGGGTCATTGTTGATAGATTGACCAAGTCTACTCATTTCGTACCAATACGAGAAACTTATACACTTGAACGTCTTGCTCGTATGTACATAAACGAGATTGTAAGACTGCATGGTATGCCAGTATCCATAGTTTCTGATCGAGAACCAAGATTCACTTCACAATTTTGGGTTAGTTTGCAAAAAGCAATGGGCACGGATTTACGATTTAGTTCGGCATATCATCCTCAGAAGGACGGACAATCAGAGAGGACTATTCAAACTCTTAAAGATTTATTAAGACTCTGTCCTTAACTTCAAGGGAAGTTGGGACAAGTTCTTACCATTGGTGGAGTTTTCTTACAACAACAGCTATCAAACAAGTATTGGCATGGCTCCATTCGAAGCGTTGTATGGAAGAAAGTGTCGTTCTCGATATCTTTGGGATGAGGTGGGTAAAGCAATGTTGTTGGGACCGGAGTTGGTACGTATGACTATGGAAAAGATTCAAACGATCCGGCAACGTATAAAAACCTCACAAGATCGACAAAAGAGTTATGCTGATCTTCATTGAAAGGACGTAGAATTCGATATTGGAGACCATGTGTTGTTACGTGTTGCTCCATGGAAAGGAATTACGAGATTTGGAAAGAGAGAAAAGCTCAATCCTCGATTCATCGGCCCATTTTTAATCTTCGATGGAGTAGGAACTGTGGCCTATAGACTCACTTTACCGCCAAGTATGTCTTGTGTTCATAACATTTTTCATATATCCATGTTACGTAAATATGTGAAAGACCCGAACCACATTATTGAGTTAGAACCGGACGAAATAGCGGAAGATTTGACGTATGAAGAGGTTCCTGTTAAAATCTTGGATAAGAAGAAACATATTCTACGCTCCAAGGTTATACCTCAAGTCAAAGTTTTGTGGAGAAACCACGATGTTGAGGAAATGACCTGGGAGTTAGAATCTGAAATGAAATCAAGGTATCCTTACCTCTTCGACATACCAGGTATGTACCCTAATTTTGAGGGCGAAATTTCATAAGAAGGGGAGGTTGTAAGACCCCAACTTTTATAAATAAAGATGAATTTTCTATAAATATCATTTTTGAATATTATGGAGTAAATTTGATATAATGTTATAGTTGTGGGTAATATTTATAAATTTTGCAAAGTACGCAAGTTGTTATATAATATTTGATTGGTCGGGGAATATTCGTTTAACAGGGAATATTCGTACAACAGTACAATCATTGGTGGACCCCACAACGGAATTATTGTTGGATTGAGAAAACGACAAAAATACTTTATGAAAATAACGGCGGAAGTTTTTACAGATTAAGCTGTTGAAACACCGGTGTTAAAAAAATATGATGAAGATGGCGTTGCATGCATAGTAGCACACGGTATTGATTATTGATGCTTACGTGAGAAGTCACTCAGTTTTGTTCAATTATTGCTACAGTAATTACAGCATAGTATCTCACGTTATTTGATTCAATTAATGTCAATATTTTATATATTATTAAATCAATATTTGAGACGACAATGTTATTAACATTATTATTTGCAATATTAACGATGTCTAGAAGTTCTGTCAAGGAGATGTTTGGTCACCTAATAGCACGCCAATAGGGAGAAATCCTTATTGGAAAGCCCCATATTTTCTGGGAACGATCTGGTCGATTAATAGTGTGAATAATAATGATGATGAGTTATGTTTTTTTAGTATTATTAATGTAATAAAACAAAAAAGTTTTTTATATAAAACAGAATACTTTTATAAAGTTATTCGTTTTATTAGACTGTAAATAGAATATATGATATTCTATTATGTATAGTGTTTGCATAGTGTCTGCATAGTGCTTGCATAGTAAAATCTTTTTATATAAAACAGAATACTTTTATAAAGTTATTTATTTTATTAGACAATAATTAGAATATATTATATTTTATTATGCATAGTGTTGCATAGTGCCTGCAAAGTGTTTTGCATAGTAAATTCTTTTTATATAAAACAGAATACTTTTATAAAGTTATTCGTTTTATTAGATTATAAATAGAATATATTATATTTTATTTAAAAGATTTTTTTTAAATCTGGACCATCCGATTAAAGTAAATCAATACAGACCGTTCATGAATTAGTTCTTATACGGTCCATTCTTCTATAAATAGAAGCTCATTCCTTCATTATTTCTTACTTAATTTCTTTGAAACTCTAGAGAGAGAAACTATAGAGAGAAAGAAGAAAAGTGTTCTGTTACTTCACTACTTCTATATCCAGTACTCTTCTTTCTAAAGGTAAGGGATATTATTTGTTGTACTCGTAAGGGGTATTATTTCTTTCGTATTCATGAAGAGAAAGTCTGTTATTCCATTCTTTATTATTCTGTTGGAATAACCTGTATACGCGGGCTACCCTATACTTGGTGAAGTTATTCTGTTATTCCATTCTTTATCATTATGTTGGAATAACTTTGTCTACATGGGCACCGCATGCATGGTGATTTCTGTTATTATTCCGTACTTTATCATTCTGTTGGAACATCATGTTTGTGCTTTACGCATGACCTGGTTCCGTTCTTTATTATTCTGTTGGAACATCTTGTCTATGCTTTACGCATGACCTAGTTCCATTATTTATCATTCGTTGGAACATCACATGCAATGCGTTTACGTATGACACGGTTCATTATTCATTATTACATTGGAATAACACATGCATGCGATTCTATCGCATGCCTGGTGATTTCTTTTGTTATTCCATACTTTATTATACTCAGTTGGTTAAAGTTTTGACTTCTATACTCCATGAAATTAGTGGAATATCCTTGATATTTGCGCTTCATCCAGTATCTTTTCATGGAAATATTCTTCTGAGCATTCTTGAATTTTACTCCACAAAGAAGTATCATGTTGACAATTTGGACGTTATTGGTTCCTGGATAAATTAATTCTTGAACTTATTTTATTGAATTCTTATATCATTATCATCATTCTCATGTTTATATTATGTTGAAATTCATCTGTGGCCTGTAGTGCATAGATGGACTTGGTATGATTATGACCAGGGATTATTCGGTGTAATCATGACCGTAATGTTACAAATGATGTGGAAAAAGTCCTCATTGGCCCGTAGTGCATTGATGGACATTTGTTGGCATGATCATGACCATTAATGAATACACGAATATTCTTGACCCGTAGTGCATGGATAATTAATTTGTGGTCGTGATACTAAAGAATATCCTTGGCCGTAGTGCATGGGTGATTCAATGATGTGGATTATTTATTAAGTTGAGTCTCAGCGATAAAAGTGATGAAAAACCTTTTAAATCATAAAATATAGTTGATTTTATTTTCTACTTGACTCTGTTAATGGATTGCTTGTTCCGCTGTAGTTAAACTTGATGTTTGTTATATTGTATCAGTTTAACACTATTGAAGACTAATGATAATTTATTCTGCTTTATCTTAGTCATAATATTTCTTCTTTGGGCTAGTTGAGCTCACCCTTTCTTTTCACCGTTCTCTCTTGAAATGAGAGAACGTAGCGAGGACTAGTCGGGGAATGGAGTGACGGTCCAGAGGATAGCATTGGTAGTCCTCACTATTCTGTGAAATAGTGTGTTAATAAATGTATTGAGGACTTATTTTGAGTTTTAATGCTGTCTAGAAGACAATGTTTGTATTAAAACTCACAGCTCATATTGTATATTTAAGGTTGTATTTGTATTCTGTACCATGTATTTGGTGACTCAGAATAGGTGATGTATACCTATTTTGGGGGCGTCAGAAATAGAATAAATTATTCAGTTCTATTGAGCCTATGAGTTGGCAAATGTTGAAAAGTTAATAGAACATATTATTCAGTTCTATTGAGCCTATGAGTTGGCAAATATTGAAAAGTTAATAGAACATATCATTCAGTTCTATTGAACCTATTATTTGGCAAATGTTGAAAAGTTAATAGAACACATCATTCAGTTCTATTGAGCCTATTATTTGGCAAATGTTGTAAAAGATTTATTCTTACTTCAAGTGAGCTTTGTTTGCTCACTCTTGCATATTTATACATTTATTGCAGCTATGAATGAGAAGGTAGATAAACCTACAACTAGCAAAGAAAAGGGGAAAATGTACAAGTGATGAAGACTTGTAATTTTGTTTTATCATTGATGATAGATTTTTAATAATGATGTGATGTAATAATTTTATTTCCGCACTTGAATGATTGTATTAAAGGTTAGAGAACTTGGGAGATAATATTTTTATTTAAGTAATCCTGTATGGGCAGGTTTTTATTATTCAATTTATTATAATTGGGTAGTTAATAATGAATGTTTTGATTACGTGAACACCAAATCTTAAGGTAATGAAGTACAGGGATTTGGGGGTGTCACAATTACAAGAAGAGGAGATTCAACAATGATGGAAAGACATCAGCACCAACACCCGTTGTTAAGGAAGGAGAATGACCACCTATCATATGTTTCAAATGCGGAGGGGAGGGACATATTGTGACAGCCCCAAATCCGGGTCCTCTGACCCCGGTTTGGTCATCACGATAAAGTACAAACATCCACCTCTAAACAACATACGACAACTAAAATGCGGAAAATAATAAACGTACATCGTTCATTCAAAATGTGTTACTAGTCCCAAGATTCGATAACCTTAAAATATCCTTACAAACATACCCTAAAGTAAATATTAGGGTTCACATTACATAACAGTAATTTAAACTAATCACAAGGTAAAATCTGCTTCTTGCCACTAGTTTGCTGCAATATATTCATGATATAGCAAGAATGAGCAACAAGTTTGCTCAACAAGTTTAAATACAACAATAAGGATATATCATGATGAAAGAAAAATATCTGACAAGGAATTCAACAATATGAATATATGAAGGATTCAATAATATGAATATTAGAAGCAAAGACAATGATTTTCTTTTAGAATAATTGCTAGTCAAGTAGACTTTGAACTATAACACTCCAATGGAATCAATAATTGATTGACCCTTTGGTTACTGGCTACAGAATAAGTACTTGAGGGGATCAGCCTCGCGTACACCATGTATATGCATAACATTTAAATCTGTTCTTTATATCTTATATTAGATACCTGGGGTACTCCCCTATCATAAGAGGGGTGTTCATTCAGTCTAAGAATCCTTACCATCAATTGGTTGGGATAGCTTTTATAAAATTTCATATATTTATTCGTAGAACAAAGGTTCAGACTCTATCTGACACAGTTCACGAATTATAGAACTTTAAATGAAGTACAAGTCCAAGACTGTACGAATTCAAGTGCACTGAGTGCGAATGTCAATAATGTCGATGTGGAATAATTGTAAGGTAATTAACTCACTTAAAAACATGCTTGGAAATAAAGTTCAAGCTTAAACGAATAACTTTCAATTCAACAATAGCCTGCTCAATATAATTTAGGGTAAGTTCTGGGAAACTTACTTAACAAAAGTATGGTTCAAGGAACTTGTTCAATAAAAGTAGGGTTCAAAGAACTTGCATAAACATATACCTATTTGCACCAAATAAAGGTAGTGCGTAAGGTTTAGATACTTGCTCAAATAAAAGAGTAAGAATTAAGAAACTTGCTTACGATATGCGTTACTTGAAGTAATGCAAGGGTTTAGGATATTTGCATGTTTGCTCAGCTACAGTATAATACTAGCTTTAACTAATTGTGTTGAAACGACCTAACATTAACAAGTCGGTCTTTCAATTAGTACGTGTAAACTAAGATTAGTCCATACTTAAAGAATTAAGTCATCACATAGCATGTTTCTTAACACATTACATGGCATACTAGTCACATATTACAAAATAAAGAAAACATGTAAGCATGCCTTAAATTTCAGAACCAAAAAGCAGAATCAGCAAAGCTACAGGACGGATGGCAATTGCTACCTGCGCTCAGTCTGGGACTAGGGCAAGCAATTGCGTTGGCCCCTGGCCAGACTAGGGTTGGCTTTGCATCCTGCTTTCAGTCCAACTCTAATCATACCCATAACACACATATTTTAACATACATACATGCTAGAGGTTTACACATAACACATGATCATACTTGAGTTCACTTCCACAAGTTTTTAACTAACAACTTGCATAACAAGATTATGTAGTTATCATTATGCTCAATACATATGAATCATGTTTAGGAATATGATAGATACAATATGACATCATAACCCTTTTTGAATCTAAATATTCATGATGCACCTAGATTTTTGAAAATACGATCAAGGTTTCCTTTGAAATCCCTTTATTCATGAATGATGCAATCCAACACATATAAGATGATTCTAAAGTTTTTATCATAAGTACATAAGTTATGATAATCTCTTTTCGAAATCAGAAACTATATCCCTTAGCATTCATGATCATTAGCCTTAACTAATCTTTTCTTTTCAAACCAAGTCCTAGCACAAAGCTTGTCAAGTTGGTCATGGATAAAATATCTATGGATCACATATCATGCTCATTTAGGTTCCAAATCAGTCATGTATATGGTCTTGTAAGTTCAGAATTTGTAAACACAAGTTTTCTACAAAGTTAGTTTTGAAAACTTTAAGTTTTGCTACAACTTTCTCACTAATCCAAATTGATTACTTCATACCACATACAAAAGCTTTACATATCATGTTATACTCCTCTATAGGCATGTATATAGGTCATAACATCAATTTAGTAACACATATCACAAATGAAACTAGCAATTTGGTTACGAGAGTACTGTGGCAGCATGGCTACAAGACTCAAAGACAATAGAGGTAGCATTTGCGCCGTCTTGCCGAGACAGAGGCGATTTTTGTTTTTTACTAGCAATTGCACTGCACCCTAATATAAATAGGCGCAATTGGCTTGGTCGAAGTTCAATGACATTAAGGTTACTCTGTTTTGCAGAGTAACTACCACTTGATTTCCAACCAATCAAGCATGCTCCAAATCAATATTAAAGTGTTCATACATATTTAGAAAACTTCTTACACACCTTATAACATGATTGTTCATATCAATTAACAAATGAAATCTTGAAATTTCAATAATCAAACAAGACCCATTTTAAGGGCATAGTTAGAATCTATACCTTCTTGAGCTTAGATTGGATTCTTTTACACACTAAGTATGCTCCCAAAATTTCTCAGCAACTTAGAGTTCTCAATCTCAGACTTTAACAAACAACAAAACTGAATTTGGAGCTTGTATTTATAGAGGAAGCATGAACTAGACATTGGCATTACTCAAAATTGGAGCCCAATGTGTAATGGAAGGAAACAAAGGTTAATCAAGAGTGGTTGAACAACTCCCTACCAACTACCTAGCTAGCAAATGATCACCTAAGATTAGCCATTTGGAAAATACGTAAACTAGCCTTTAGTTGCCTTTGTTCATGTACTTGGTGACACTCATTTTGGGACAAGAGAGAAATCTCAGCATACTTGATCAAATAAGGCTTGGTTTAGACACTATAATTCCCATGATGTAATATAAATGTGTAAATGCTACTACACAAGAAAATTTGGGGATTATTTATGTACTCATATTAGATATTAAATACACGCAATAAAATAACGCAGCCAAGTATTATTGTCTGGGTAGTTTCATAATTATCTCTACTACTCACATAGGCATATTATAACATTATTTAATATTATATATCAAGTGTACACACATAATTTCTTTTCCCAATTTCAGGAATACACAGATATTCAATTATTTCTGTTTAACAATCACTTAATTTTATTACACTACTTGACACTTCATATCAACATAATGTATCTTATTATATGATTCTATGAATGTCACACATTACACAAAGTGTTCCATTTCATTTTCTATAGCATAACTTAAGCTGTCTCGAGACTGAACAACTTTGGCGCATCTGCGCCATTTTATCTTCTTTGGGGATTGGTAGCGATTCGTCGGTCGATTCCAATTTCTACCACCACATAAGTTTCTCATGGAATAATTTACTTCTTCAATGGTGATATACCCATACTTGACATAAATCAATATGTTCAAATCTTGTTACTATATTCAAATAAATTGAATATTTAATTAATAAGAATCCTTGATATCAAACTCTTAGGGTTAGTCCACTAATTTAAATAACTATTAGTGACTCCCTTTAATCATTTCATAAATTCTCATAACCACATAAGGTTTAAATAAACTCACAAAACTAATTTGTTAAAATTAAATCACATATTTAATTAATAAGGAGTTTAAAATTCATGGTCGTAACACATATCAGTCCAAACTGTGCGCAGCAGTCCAAAACGTGTTACAATTGTGGAAGAGAAGGTCACCTAGCTCGATTTTGTCGATCAGGTAAGCCAAGTCCAGCTAGGATGGAGGCACCAAAGGCAGTTCCAAAAAAGTCAAAACCAGTAGTTCAAGGGAGAGCGTTCGTTGTAACCTCCTGTTGGGTAAAATCTAATTACGCACAACACGCAAGTATACGTGATCAATAAGTAATAAAGTGAAAGTAGAGTATCGTTCCCACAAGGAATTATTTTATAAAAATTACCAAGTACTAACCCGTAACCAACTCAATCTTATTTAAACGAATAAATTTCAATTTATAAGTAAACTAATTCTAATTACAACTACTTAAATTAAGATTACGGAGATTTAAGATCACAACTTCACTTATTGCTTCATTTAAGTTAACACACTTCTAATCAATTATTCTCTATCCTGAATTGTTAATCAAGAACACTAAAGCAGATAAACCCATCTCTCGATGCATAATACCCATACTCACTTAAATCCACAGATGATAGAATTAAGCAAGACACCCTAATTAACTAATCCACTATATCTCTATGTGAATTACAATTAAAAAGTATTTAAAGCACAAGTTCTCTATAAGATTACATATGGCGTAAAGGCATATCTCTATCCTAAACACGAATCATGAATTCCATCTATGCAGAAATCACAAACACATGCTATCATGATAAGATCTAAATCAATACTTCATCTATCGAGTTCATATAGATTATCACGGTAATTGTTAGCTAGGCAATTAAGCAATTAAGTCCAAATCACAATAGACAATCCTCATAATAGAACATAATAATTGATAGTGAAGCATATTAAAATAAACTACACAATAAGATCCATTGTAATCTCAAACAAAGAATTAGTTCATTGAATTAAAACTAAGAATCCACAATTGAATAATCACTAAAAGATAAAAATAAGAGTAGAGTAAAGAATACATCTGTTGTCAGCAAATCTCCATCTTCCTCAAGCTCCTGCTCTTGATCTTCAATGGTCTCCAAGTTGCTTCAATCTCCCATTCTAATCTAATCTAGGGTTCCTCATCTAAGAAAGAAAGTAAAGAATTAGTTTATAGAAATCTATCCCAAGAGGGATTTAATGGAGTCTTAGAACTAGCCTCCCAATCCAAGTTAAACTCAAGTTTTTAGAGTTCTAATGGACACCCTAGCAAGTTAGGCAACTAAGAATCTCATTCTAGCTCAAATTGGACACCAAATAACCCAAAACAACTCTTTTCTCGTCGCCTAGCACGTCCCGTGCCGTCCCCAAGCCATTCTGGGTGCAGTCCGCGCTCCAGTGGTAGCGTTTCTGGTGGCCTAGCGCGGTCCGCGCTACTCTATTTTCTGCTGCGATGTCCTTTGGTAAAACACGCATAACGTTTGATCCGCTTGGAGTTATGGGGCCTGCCACCTATCAAATCGAAGATATCGACGAGATCTACAACTTTCATACTTTGAGAATTGACAGATTGAGATTGGATCATGGCGGAAATCGGGCTCGAAGTAGATGCTATGTAAATAGCAAGCATGATAACTCTTAACTTTGATCTTCGTTGATAAAAAGGCCATAACTCTCACATCCGAACTCCGATTGGGTTGATTCATGATGTTCTGGAAAGCTAAGAAGTAGAGATATCACAAAATCCAAGTTCCAAGCCAAGAACATGCATCCAACTTGATGTTAAAAGTCCTTCAATATTCCTTTCTTGCATTTGCTTGCGTATTTTAGTCCAAAAGATGTACGAATTCTTTCCCTTGCTTCTTCATGCCAATGCCATGTCATCGCCTACAAAATAACATAAAATGTATGAAAAGTAACTACGAAACATGAGATTAAGCAAATAATTCAAGTAATAGATACCGGACAAGTAGGTATAAAACCTACTTATCACCTCCTAGAAAGCAAGGAACCCGAACGAGGTCATCACGGGTAAGCTTATCATAAACTCTAGCGAATTCTATACCTTATTTGATACCCGTTCTACCCATTCTTTTATTTCTTCTACTTGCGCTCAACGTTTAAATTTGACTTCGGAGAAATTAGACTTTGACTTATCTGTTGAAACTTCGTTGGGAGAAACCTTCATTACATCCACTGTTTATAAGTCTTGTTTGGTTCAAATCGGTACCCTCACATTACCTGTCGATCTTATTTCATTGAAAATACTTGCATTTAACGTAATTCTAGGGATTGATTGGTTAACTACTCATCATGCAAAAATTGATTATTTTCGTAAGGTTGTTATCTTTCATATTCCTAATCAACCTATTATGCGAATTCAAGCAACCAAAACATTAAAATAAATCACTGTCATCTCAAGCCATAAAGCTATTCGTTTATTGAAAAACAGATGTCAAGCTTTCTTAGCTCATGTCACAGATTTAAACAAAAATACGTCAGTTTTGAATGATATTTCTATTGTTAATAAATTTTCTGACGTATTCCCTGAAGAACTTCCTGGCCTACCCCCATAGCGTGAAATTGAATTTTGTATCGACCTTTAACCCGGTACAAAACCCATTTCCAAAGCCCCATATCGAATGGCTTCTATTGAACTTCAGGAGTTAAAGACCCAACTGCAGGAATTGTTAGACATCAGTTTCATTCGTCCTAGTACTTCTCCTTGGGGTGCTCCTGTTCTATTCGTAAAGAAGAAAGATGAGAGTATGCAACTTTGTATTTATTATCAGGAGTTGAATCATGTCACCATCAAAATAAGGTACCCATTGGCACGTATTGATGACTTATTTGACCAGTTGCAAGGCGTCAAATTCTTTTCAAAGATTGATCTTCGTTCCGGATATCACCAATTGAAGATTATAACCAATGACATTCCAAAGACGGCTTTCAAAACTCGGTACGGGCATTATGAATTCCTAGTCATGTCCTTTGGATCGACTAATGCTCCTGCTGCCTTCATGGATATGATGAACTGAGTATTCAAGGAATATTTGGATCACTTTGTAGTTGTCTTTATTGATGACATTCTCATATATTCCAAAAGTCGTGAAGATCATAAGAAACACTTGAGGCTAATACTCCAAAAGCTTCGTGAAAATAAGCTTTATGCCAAGTTGAAGAAATGCGAGTTCTAGCTTGAGGAAGTGGCATTCAATATTGGGCATATGATATCAAATCACGGAATATCTGTTGACCCAGTGAAGATTGAAGCAATTCAAAGCTGGGAGCAACCTAAATCAGTGACCGAAGTACGTAGCTTTCTCGGCTTAGGTGGTTATTATCGGAGATTCGTAGAAGGGTTTTCTCGAATCCGCTACTCCATTAACTCAGTTGACTCGGAAAGATACAAAATTCGGTTGGAGCGAGGAATGTGAGAAGAGTTTTCAAGAACTCAAAAGAAGACTCATTTCAGCACCTGTTCTGACAATACCATCTGGCTCGGAGGGATTTGTCATCTACAGTGATGCTTCGGGCAAAGGTTTAAGATGTGTTCTCATGCAACATTGGAAAGTCATAGTCTATGCCTCTCGACAACTTAAAGAATATGAGAGGAATTATCCTACTCATGATCTAGAGTTGGCAGCAGTCATTTTCGCACTAAAGATCTGGAAGCATTACCTGTATGGTGAGAAAGTGGAGATCTATACGGATCATAAAAGCCTCAAATATTTCTTCACTCAAAAGGAACTCAACATGTGGCAACGACGATGGCTTTAGCTGTTAAAAGATTACGATCATACTATCCAGTACCATCCTGAAAAAGCGAACGTGGTAGCTGATGCATTGAGTAGAAGATCGTATGCGGGTACGCTTGAGATATTGTCGACACAAAGGCCCATCTTGTATGACTTGCAAAGGATGGAGATAGAGATAAAGACTCTAGGAACCCATGTGATGATAACAAATATACGAGTAAAACCGACTTTAATCGATGAAGTTAAAGCTGCTCAAGCTACAGACCTGGAGCTGATGCGTATGAGGAAGAAAATGCAAGAATGTGCAATTCCGAAAGCAAGAATCGATGAAGAAGGAATACTTCGAGTCAACTCTAGACTTTGTGTTCCTAACGATTCTGACTTGAAGTATAAAATCATGATGGAGGCGCACAACACACCATTTTCAATCCATCCTGGAAGTACCAAAATGTATCGTGATCTTCGACATACATTTTTGGTGGAGCAATATGAAGAGAGAGATCGCAGAGTTTATCTCAAGGTGTCTAACTTGTCAACGAGTCAAGGCGGAGCATCAAGTGCCAAAAGGTCCATTACAACCACTTGAAATTTCAGAATGGAAGTGGGAACACATTACCATAGATTTCGTTACTGGTCTTCCCAAGGTTTCTCAGGGCATAGATGCAATTTGGGTCATTGTTGATAAATTGACCAAGTCTTCTCATTTCTTACCTATACGAGAAACTTATACACTTGAATGTCTTGCTCGTATGTACATAAACGAGATTGTAAGATTGTATGGTATGCCAGTATCCATAGTTTCTGATCGAGACCAAGATTCACTTCAAGATTTTGGGTTAGTTTGCAAAAAGCTATGGGCACGGATTTACGATTTAGTTCAACATATCATCCTCAAACGGACGAGCAGTCGGAGAAGACTATTCAAACTCTTGAAGATCTATTAAGACTCTGTGTCCTTGACTTCAAGGGAAGTTGGGACAAGTTCTTACCATTGGTGGAGTTTTCCTACAACAACAATTATCAAGCAAGTATTGGCATGGCTCCATTTGAGGCGTTGTATGGAAGAAAGTGTCGTTCTCCAAAGATGCTAAGATGAGGTGGGTGAAAGCAACGTTGTTGGGAATAGGAGTTGAATACGTATGACTACGAAAAAGATTCAAACGATCCGACAACGTATAAAAACCTCACATGATCGACAAAAGAGTTATGCTGATCTTCATCGAAAGGACGCGAAATTCAATATTGGAGATCATGTGTTGTTACGTGTTGCTCCATGGAAAGGAGTTACGAGATTTGGAAAGAGAGGAAAGCTCAATCCTCGATTTATTGGCCCATTTTTAATCCTCGATCAAGGCCTATAGACTCGCTTTACCGCCAAGTATGTCTCGTGTTCATAACGTTTTTCACATATTTATGTTACGTAAATATGTGAAAGACCCGAACCACATTATTGAGTTAGAACCAGACGAAATAGCGGAAGATTTAACGTATGAAGAGGTTCCTGTTAAAATCTTGGATAAGAAGGAACATATTCTACGCTCCAAGGTTATACCTCAAGTTAAAGTTTTGTGGAGAAACCACGATGTTGAAGAAATGACTTGGGAGTTAGAATCTTATATGAAATCAAGGTATCCTCACCTCTCACCTCTTCGTCATACCAGGTATGTACCCTAATTTCGGGGGCGAAATTTCATAAGAAGGGGAGGTTGTAAGAACCCAACTTCTATAAATAAAGATGAAAATTTTCTATAAATATCATTTTGATTAATTATTGTGTTGATTTGTTATAATATTAAAGTTGTGGGTAATACTTCTAAATTTTACAAAGTAAGCAAGTTGTTATATAATATTCGATTGGTCAGAGAATATTCGTTTTAACAGGGAATATTCATACAACGGCACAATCATTGGTGGACCCCACAACGTAATTATTTTCGGAATGAGAAAATGACAGAAATATCTTTTTATGAAAATAACAGCGGAAGTTTTACCGTTAACTGTTGGAATAACCGGTGTTAAAAGTATAGTAATACGCGTGGTTGCATAGTAACACACGGTATTGATTATTGATGCTTACGTGAGAAGTCACTCAATTTTGTTCAATTATTGCTACAGTAATTGCTACATAGTATCTCACGTTATTTGATTTAATTATTGTCGATATTTTATTTATTATTAAATCAATAATTGAGACGACAAAGTTATTCATATTATTATTTGCAATATTGACAATGTCTAGAAGTTCTGTCAAGGAGATGTTTGGTCACCTAATTGCGCGCCAATAAGGCGAAATT
This sequence comes from Panax ginseng, assembly GCA_020205605.1. NCBI lineage: Eukaryota > Viridiplantae > Streptophyta > Magnoliopsida > Apiales > Araliaceae > Panax > Panax ginseng. Next base: position 36,204,941 of record CM035136.1, on the reverse strand, counting down.
CTTATTGGAAAGCCCCCTCTTTTCTAGGAACGATCTGGTTGTTAAATATTACGAATTATAATAATGATGATAAATGTTGTTAAAAATATTGAGGGGATTTTTATGAAGTATTTGATATAAATTTTACTTATTTTATGGACCCCTATTTACCCATTTTTCAAAATAATTGGAAGGAAGTTATAAAGTATATATATACGTATTATATAATATATAGCATGTGTGTAGCTGAGTGGGTGGTGATGGTGGATGAAGCTAAGTTTGGCAGGATATGTATTATTTTTCAAAGCTTTAAGCTTATTGGTTGAATAACTTCATAATGCTATCACTGTTGATAACATATGAATGAGGCTATTTCCTCATTGGTTCATGTCCTTAGGTTGACATGTGATAATTTTTCTAATTGGCCAGCACCAAATATTGATAAACCCGTGAACTTCGTTTGATTATTTTCCTGTGCAGTCCGTGATTTTTCCTAAATAGTATCCTTCCATTCTCCTATAAATAGGATGCTTAGTTAGAATTGAAAATCACACCAGAATCAGAGAATTCCTCTTCTATAATATTGAGCGTATTTCTTTCGAGTTGTAGAAAGTTTTGAGCGTAGAAAACAATGAAAGTTTTCTTCAAGAATATCCTTGCTATACCAGTTGGAATACTCTTCTTTTCAAGGTAAGGGATGTTATTTTTGTTCAATATTCGCTTGAAATAATATTTTCTTCTATACTTTGTAGTATGTAAGTAATATTATTTCGTTTCAGATTTCGAATTCTATACTCGTTTTGTTAAAGTTTTGGCTTCTAAACTCCATGAAATTAGTAGAATATCCTTGATATTTGCGCTTCATCCCGTTTCATGAAAATATTATTCTGAGCATTCTTGATAAGTTATAACTTTTTCATGCCGGAGTACTATTCACGGGGTTACTATTCCCGAAGTACTATTCACTCGGGATACTATTCATGATAAAAATTGATTCGTTTTCGGTCCAAATTATTTTTGGTACAATATTATTCTTGAATTTTACTCCACAAAGCAGTATCATGTTGACAATTTGGTGAGGGCTAGTAAGTTAACTTGGGTGTTTGAGGATGGTAGGGTAGTTGTGTTCTGTAGGGTTAGTGGAGGAGGTAACAATTGGATGTTGAGTTTGTATGTCGACATGAGTAAAGTCGGTAGTGTCGATGGTGTGGGAATCGACGGCAATGTGGGGGTTGGTTTCAGTAGAGGTTTGGATGGTTAGTTGAGCAGTAGATGGGGTGGAGAATCTATGGAAGACGAGGTTGTGGAGGTGTTAATTGGAGTAGTATTGTCTGCCATTTCCCGGTTGAAAGTTGTCGAGTTGGTGGTAGGATTGGCTGGAAAAGGTTGTTGCAGAGGAAAGGAGTTGGCGCTTTTTGAAAATTTAATCTAAGGGTGAATAGTGGCGATTCTTTTTGGAGAGTAGGGTTTTTGGTGTAACCGTCCATCTGTATTTGCACGTTTCTCTATTGACGACTATTAATAATGGTGGTGGTGCCCAACTGGGCACGTGTGGCAAGGAAAGGGGATGTTTGGTCCTAAGGCTAATGATTAGTTGATTATTATTTTTTTATATACTATCTTGTTATAAGTCTGTTATACCAGGAGAGTGGGGGCAATATTGGGGAATGATTTTAAGGATCCGGACGGTTTGGATGACCCCAGGCCATGTGGAGGATTCTTTCTCACGTAGGAGAATATAATGGGCAGTGGATTGGGCTTTGAGGAATTTGTGATTCCTAGTTGCATTTAATTACTGATTCCTAAAGAAGAGTCATGATTAGATTCGACTTTCTTTTTTTGAGGAGATTGACTCCCTTATCCAAGTATGGTAGTTACTGTGATAAGGAACTATATTCCAATTTAGGGACATAACATTAAAGGTGGTGTGATCAACTATAAATACAAGCTACACCTAATTCACAGGTAACATTTTTATTGAGCACTAAATTACAAGCCTCCATTGTTAAGTTGATTTCAATATTTACTTATTCTCATATTAGAGCTATCTCTGGCAACTTAGACCTTTTACATGTGATTTTATTTTTGTACAAAATTAAACGCGTTCTTAGTGATTGAGCGCGTGAAGGAATTTTGGAAGCATTGATTTCTTAGTAGATGTCTTTCTTTTTCACTTTATCTAACTATACAATTTGAAATCTTCGTTCTTCAAATTTTCAAGTTACATAGTAGTAATTTACACATGAAATATACTACACATTGTAACAAAAAAATATTACATAAAATCTAGTAGTAAATCAAAAAAATATTACATAAAATCTAAAGTAATACACAGATTGTGTATTATTTGATCTAGGGTTTCTAAATATAAAGTACAATTACAACCAAAAATTATATTTATTTTTGAAATAAGAGTTTGTTTCTCTTTTTTGTATATTCATTTTTTAATGACACACTTAAATAAAATAATAATGACTAATTTTTGTGAATTTAATAATTTGATATTGAAATTATTTAGTAAAATAATTGTCTAAAATGCATCCAAGAAAAAAAAAACAATAATTCTGGAAGAGAAAATAACAACCACGTCAAAATTTAATTCCTCACCGAGTTTTAAAAGTAGCGCCAAAATCGAAAATGCAAAAGAATTTGAAACAAACCATCTCATCTAATCTTGACCGTTTACTTCAACCAGGGAGTAATCAACGGCCTATAGTAGTAATCCGCGTCATATCAAACCAACCAATCACATAATATCTCAACCACTAATTAAATGAAACACACACATCTATCCAATTACTCCAATTCAATTTCAGATTTCTCTGCGAATTCTTTTCCATATATCTCTACAGTTTTCACTACTTTCTCTCATTAGAAATGGCACCAAAGGCGGCAGCAGAAAAGAAACCGGCCAAGAAGAAACCGGCGACGGAGAAAGCGGAAAAGGCTCCGGCGGACAAGAAGCCACGCGCCTAGAAGAAATTGCCCAAAGACGCCTCCTCAACGGCGGACAAGAAGAAGAAGAGGTCGAAGAAATCAGTTGAAACCTATAAGATCTATATCTTCAAGGTTTTAAAGCAAGTTCATCCCGATATCGGAATTTCCAGCAAGGCTATGGGGATTATGAACAGCTTCATCAATGACATATTTGAGAAGCTGGCTCAGGAATCTTCTAAGCTTGCTAGGTACAATAAGAAGCCGACTATCACTTCTCGGGAGATTCAGACTGCTGTGAGGCTTGTTCTGCCCGGTGAATTGGCCAAGCACGCTGTTTCTGAAGGCACCAAGGCGGTGACCAAGTTTACTAGCTCTTAGTTTGGGGATTTTTGTTTGTTTTTGGGAATGAATGGGCTGATTAGTTGATATCTGAAGTAAAATTAGGGTTTGTTGATGTTATTTCAAGGATTATTTTTGTAATTGATTATAACTATTGAATGAAAAAACAAACTTAAATTTGTTAAAAATATAATACTTGTCTCTTGTCCATTTATTTGGAATTTGGGAGGACATTTTTCCAATTTGAAATGAGTCTCAGTGGTGCATTTTAGCGAACATTTATGTTATTCTGATTACTAGTTCTTAGTTTGGGCTTTTAGTTTGTTTTTGTGAATGAATTGGCTGCTTAGTTGATTTTTTGAAGTAAGATTAAGGCTTGTTGATGTGATTTCAAGTATTTTTTGAAATGGATTGCAAGTTTTGGATCAATCTACAAACTTGATTTTTTTTGCTAAATACAACAAACAAGCTTGATTTGGGTTAACATGTTGTATTCATTCTTGTTACTTGTTTGTTGGATTTTGGAAAAAAAATATATATAATTTGAAATGAGTTTTAGTGAGTGCATTTTAGCAAACATTTTTAGGCTTTTTGAGAAATTCAGAACTACAATTTTCTCTAACTTGTAATTAAATTTTAGCAAACATTGTAACATGTATTCTCTCTTGTCCAGTTTGCCCTCTTGCCAATTTTAGTTATCCTTACAACTCTAATAATAACTTGCGCTCTGTCGTGGAGGCTGGAGCTGTTTGGTCATCAAGGTGCAGGTTAGAATGCTGAGTGATAATTTCACAAATTTACGCAAGTTGGTTACATCGCGCCTCTCAATGCAACACGTGGCCCCAGTAGAGGGGGTTCAAAACTTTCGTTTTTTCCATTTTTTCCGAACCGGTCATTATTGGTATTTTGATATTTTAAAACTTAAAAATTGAAAAATCACACATAATAATTAGAAATAATGTATATATAATAATATAAATGATAATTATTGGTTAAAACTATTGGAGCTGTTCATATATGGTAGAACGTTCACTAATTATAATCCGACACATTATTTTTTATCTTTTTTTGTAAACATCTTTTATCACCATAACATTATTCAATCAAAAAAATAAAATACATTTAATATTACATATATATGTATATCACAATTAATAAGAAAAATGTTAAGTTGTCTAACTTCTTAGTTATATCCGGACTTGAATCACCTTATTTTCTTAAAGTTTAAATATAATTTACTACCTTAAATTATGTCATATTTTACTTCAGTGATCCACCTTTTAATTTTGTCAATTAGATGATTGAAGTATTAAATTTTTTTTCAATTCCAACAAATTGAGTCTACCACGTCAGAAATTGTTGACGTGGCTATCTGGACGGGGCCATAGGAAGCTGATGTGTGAAAAAATAGTTTTTTAATTATGGATTAAACAATTTTAATATAATGAAGGGTAAAATGGTCACAACCCATACATTAAAAAAAATTTATTGCTAAATTACATTCAGACAAATTAAAGAAATCAAAGTCTTCAAAACAATATATCTAAACAAAGCCATCGAAAAAAAACCCAACTCTGATAATCACAAATTATTCAACGATTTCGGCGAAGAAGGACTGAGAATCATAAATTTCTAAACTATTCCACCAAGGATATGGAGACCGTTCCTCGTAATCTGTGCCCTCCTAGTGAAACAAGTCAAACAACCACCATACCCAGATCAAACTCCTTCAAACTAGATCCAAAAAATGGGTGGGACGATTAAAAAGGACTGAAATCGAGTCTAGAACTTAACAATAATGAACATGGTTTCCGATCGACAATAACTACCGTCTGTTACACCGGAAACTTAAAAACCATTTGAACAAAAATCGATCAAACAAAAATTAACTCTAGATAAAATGGAACACACACCTATATGTAGCTATAATTAACTACAACAAAAATACTAAATCAGTCGGATTCAGAAAAATCTCCAAATCAAACTAAAATGGAACTGGCAGATCCAAATCCATCCCAAAACAAGTTAAGATGAAACAAATCCAAACAACACCCAGCTGATTCCGCATGGCTCCATTTGAGGCGTTGTATGGAAGAAAATGTCATTCTCCAGTATGCTGGGATGAGGTGGGTGAAGCAACGTTGTTGGGACCAGAGTTGGTACGTATGACTACGGAAAAGATTCAAACGATCCGGCAACGTATAAAAACCTCACAAGATCGACAAAAGAGTTATGCTGATCTTCATCGAAAGGACGTAGAATTCGATATTGGAGACCATGTGTTGTTACGTGTTGCTCCATGGAAAGGAGTTACGGCACAATCATTGGTGGACCCTCACAACGGAATTATTGCCAGATTGAGAAAACGACAAAAATATTTTTTATGAAAATAATCTGGCAGGAAGTTTTCATCAATAACCGTTGAACTACCCGTAGTAAAAGTACAAAGATGTCTGGCATTGGTTGCATAGTAGCACACCAGCGGTATTGATTATTGGTGCTTACGTGAGAAGTCACTCGGTTATACTCAATTATTGCCACAGTAATTCTTTGATCATCTCTCATATTATTGATTCGATTATTGTCATAAGATCATCTCGCATAATATGTTATTTTATTAAATCAATAATTGAGACGACAAAGTTATTCATATTATTAAATTACAATATTTACAATGTCTAGAAGTTACATCAAGGAGAGGTTTGGTCACCTAATTACGCATGATAGGAGAAATCCTTATTGAAAGCCCCCCCTTCCTGGGAACGACCTGGTTGATAAATATTGTGAGTTATAATATTAATAATGAATTTTATTAAAATTAAAGTTGTGTTCGGAGTTGAATTTGGAGACGCGGACGTGATATTTGAGTCCGGAACGATAAAATTAGTAAAAATAGTCTATAAACACAAAATTTTTCGGAATTCACTATTTGGTTAAAAAGTCAATAATTGACTTTTTCGGTAAAAGTCAAACTTTGAAATTTCAAAATTTATATTTTTGATAAAAATGGTTTCATTGTGTTGGAATTATTTGTGTTAGTGAAAATCGACAATTATTTCGATAATAATTGATGTCCGGAGGTTATATTAACCAATCGGGTATTTAACCGGATAAATGAGCAATTGATTGCTATTATTTCACATGATTATAACTATTTGTTCATATGTGTATACTATTGTTTCACATTCTTGTTACTATTAGGGGAGTTGATGCAAGATTGATAATACTTAATATGACTAAGTTAAAATGGAGGTATAGATGGAGGTACTTATCTTGTAATTCAGTATTTTCACATGTCTAGAACTATTGAATCACATTATTTACTATTAGGGAGGTGGTGCAAGTTTGATAATACTTCCATGACTAAATTAAAAATAAAGGAAAAGTGGAGGTATTGTATCAAATTTTCGAGCCCCAAAACGCAAGTAATTATCGAAACTATATTTTCTATAAATAGAAACTCATTCTTCCTTCATTTCTCACCAATTCACAAAAGCTTTAGAGTGATTATTATAGAGAGAAATTATAGAGAGAAAGAAGAAGAGAAGTCTGCTACCTCCTTTATTCCAAAGATCCAGCTTTTTCCAAGGTAGGAGTATTATTTCTTTTTTATCCATGAAGAGAACTTCGTTATTCCATTTTTATTATTCTATTGGAATAACTCGCATCATGAGCTACCCTATACTTGGTGAAATTCTTACGTTATTCCATTATTTATTATTCATTGGAACATCCTCATCACATGCGTTTCTACGCCTTGGGACCGGTTAAATCTTTATTATTCTGTTGGAATATCCCATGTCATGCGTTTAACGCCGGACCGATTTCGCCTCTTTATTATTACATTGGAATATCCTCATCTCAGACGTTTACGCCCGGACCGATTCCGTTATTTATTATTATGTTGGAATAACCTGCATGTGCGGTCTATCGCATGCATGGTGATTTCTTTTGTTATTCCATTCCTTATTATACTCAGTTGGTTAAAGTTTTGACTTCTATACTCCATGAAATTAGTGGAATATCCTTGATATTTGCGCTTCATCCAAAGATCTTTTCATGGAAATATTCTTCCGAGCATTCTTGAATTTTACTCTACAAAGCAAAGATCATGTTGACAATTTGGACGTTATTAGTTCTGGATAAATTAATTCTTGAACTTGTTTTATTGAATTCTTATATCATTGTCATCATCCTCATGTTTATATTTTGTTGAAAGTCATCTGTGGCCTATAGTGCATAGATGGACTTGGTATGATTATGACCAAGGATTATTCGGTGTAATCATAACCGTAATGTTACAAATGATGTGGAAAAAGTCTTCATTGGCCCGTAGAGCATTGATAGACAGTTGTTGGCATGATCATGACCATTATTGAATACACAAATATTCTTGGCCCGTAATGCATGGATAATTGTGGTCGTGATACTAAAGAATATCCTTGGCAGTAAAGTGCGGGGTGATTCGATGATGTGGATTATTTATTAAGTCGAGTCCCAATGATAAAAGTGATGAAAACCTTCTAAATCATAAAAGATAGTAGATTTTATTCTCTACTTGACTCTTTTAATGGATTGCTTGTTCAGCATGCATTAAACTTGATGGTTGTTATATTGTATCGGTTTAACATTGTTGAAGGCTAACGATAATATATTCTCGCATTATCTTAGTCATAATATTTCCATTGGGCTAGTTGAGCTCACCCTTTTACTTTCATTGTTCTCTTGAAATGAGAACATAGCGAGGACTAGTCGGGAAAGCGGAGGTAGCGGACGGATGATAGCATTAGTAGTCCTCACTATTCGGTGAAATAGTGGAAAATAAATGTAATAATATTGAATTTGAGTTTGAATATTGTCTGCAGGCGATAATATTTGTATTAAAACTCACAGCTTATGTTTTGTCGTACTTTACACGACTGTTGTATAATTAAGTTATATTTGTATTACGTACCATGTATTTGACGACTCGGAATAGGTGATGTATACCTATTTGGGGGCGTCACGATTTAATATCAAAGCTTAGGGATATGATCCCTGGCTAAGATGTGAGACTAGAACTAGGAGGGGAGAGACGAAAAATTCCTTCGCTAGTATGACCTACCTAAGTTTATTTGGTATTTAATTGGTTGGTCAGAGTATATGGATAATATGTTGCATGTCAATTAACCCTTGTTTTGTGGCAGTATTTGAAAATGGCATCCGAGAATATTGAGAATAGCAATGGATTACAGGAGACCGTTGAGTCTCCACAGATCAATAACCAGGACAATGTGCATCAGGAAGGCGACAATCCTCATGCAAACAACAACACTGACCAAATGATGAACGATGGAATGTTCCGAGGCTTCATGCAATTCATGTAACATCAGCGGTAGAGGCGCGCCTCTGTCAAAATGCGGTGTGAAAACACTGAAACTCTCGGGACGGTCACCATGAAGCGATTCAAGAGCTGGGACCATCGGAGTTTATTGGAGAGCCAAAACCACTTAAGGCGGAAGCATGGATAAAGCAGATAACCAAGATATTTGATGTCTTGGGATGCTCCTAGGAACTAAAGGTTCCCTTCGCCACCTTTATGTTGCGTGAAGAGGCGATTCTTTGGTGGGAATCATAAACGCGTACCAAACTTATCGCACTCAAGATGTCTTGGGAGAAGTTCCAAAAGCTGTTCAACGATAAGTACATTCCCGAAAGTATTCGTCACATGAAGGAGGTGGAGTTTATCAAGTTGGAACAAAACAATATGACCGTGTCGCAATACGAGGCTAAATTTACGGAGTTATCCCGGTTTGCATCCCATTTGGTTGATAATGAGGAGCGAATGACCCGAATATTTTTAAGAGGTTTGAAACCGGAGATACGATAATATCTTATTTCTCATAAACTGTGTTTGTATTCAGATGTTGTAAATAGGGCTCAGTTATTGGAGCGCGATAACGAGTCAACGCAACCAAGAGAAAGCAGCCGGCAGAATGAAAATACAAAGTGGTAGTACTTGATCGTGAAGCGGTGACAACAAACGTGGAGGGAATCAACATGCGAGAAATGGGTAACCACTTCGGTGGTAATCATAGGCAAGACAATAAAAATGGACATTTAAAGAAAAGGAGATTCAACAATGATGGAAAGGCGTCAAGACCAAAGACCCGTTGTTAAGGAAGGAGAACGACCACCTATCATATGCTTCAAATGTGGAGGAGGGACACATCACCCAAGCTGCGCGATGTCAGTCAAAGCATGTTATAATTGTGGAAGGAAGGTCACTTAGCTCGATTTTGTCATTCAAAGAAGACAAGTTCAACTAGAATGGAGGCACCAAAGGTACATCCCGAGAGAAAAGTCAAAGTTAGTGCAAGGGGAGCGTTTGTTGTGACCTCCCAAAAAGCAAGGAACCCGAACGAGGTTATCACGGGTAAGCTTATCATAAACTTTAGTGAAGTCTATACCTTATTTGATACCGGTTCTACCCATTCTTTTATTTTTCCTACTTGCGCTTAACGTTTAAATTTGACTCCGGAGAAATTAGACTTTGACTTATCTGTTGAAACTCCATTAGGAGAAACCTTCATTACATCCACTGTTTATAAGTCTTGTTTGATTCAAATCGGTAACCGCACGTTACCTGTCGATCTTATCTCCTTAAAAATACTTGCATTTGACGTGATTCTAGGGATTGATTGGTTAACTACTCATCATGCTAAAATTGATTGTTTTCGTAAGGTTGTTAGCTTTCATATTCCTAATAAACCTATTATGCGAATTCAAGCGACCAAACCATTAAAATCAATCACGGTCATCTCAAGCCATAAAGCTATTCGTTTATTGAAAAACGGATGTCAAGCTTTCTTAGCTCATGTCACAGATTTAAACAAAAATACGTCAGATTTGAAGGATATTTCTATTGTTAATAAATTTCCTGACGTATTCCCTGAAGAACTTCCTGGCCTACCCCCAGAGCGTGAAGTTGAATTTTGTATCGACCTTGAACCTGGTACAAAACCCATTTCCAAAGCCCCATATCGCATGGCTCCTATTGAACTTCAGGAGTTAAAGACCCAATTGCGTAAATTATTTAGACATTGGTTTCATTCGTCCTAGTACGTCTCCTTGGGGTGCTCCTGTTCTATTCGTGAAGAAGAAATATGGGAGTATGCGACTTTGTATTGATTATCGGGAGTTGAATCATGTCACCATCAAAAATAGGTACCCATTGCCACGTATTGATGACCTGTTTGATTAGTTACAAGGAGCACAATTTTTTTCAAAGATCGATCTTCGTTCTGGATATCATCAGTTGAAGGTTAAAACTGAGGATATTCCAAAGACTGCCTTCAGAACTCGGTATGGGTATTATGAATTCTTAGTCATGTCTTTTGGATTGACTAATGCTCCTGCTGCTTTCATGGATATGATGAATCGAGTATTCAAGGAATATTTGGATCATTTTGTGGTCGTCTTTATTGATGACATCCTCATATATTCCAAAAGTCATGAAGATCATGAGCAACACTTGAGGCTGATACTCCAAAAGCTTCGTGGAAACAAGCTATATGCCAAGTTGAAGAAATGCGAGTTCTGGCTTGAGGAAGTTTCATTCCTTGGGCACGTGATATCAAGCCATGGAATATCTGTTCACCCAGCAAAGATTGAAGCTATTCAAAGCTGGGAGCAACCAAAATCGATGGATAGAAATCGTAGCTTTCTCGGCTTAATTTGGTTATTATCGAAGATTAAGTAGAAGGGTTTTCTCGAATCGCTACTCCATTAACTCAGCTGACTCAAAAAGATACAAAATTCGGTTGGAGCGTGGAATGTGAGAAGATTTTTCAAGAACTCAAGAGGAGACTCATTTCAGCACCTGTTCTGACAATACCATCTGGCTCGGAGGGATTTGTCATCTACCGTTATGCTTCAGGCAAAGGGTTAGGATGTGTTCTCATGCAACATGGGAAAGTCATAGATTATGCCTCACAACAACTCAAAGAATATGAGAGGAATTACCCTACTCATGATCTAGAGTTGGCAGTTATCGTTTTGCGCTGAAGATTTGGAGGCATTACCTGTATGGAGAGAAGGTGGAGATCTATAAGGATCATAAAAGCCTCAAATATTTCTTCACCCAAAAGGAACTCAACATGCGACAACGACGTTGGCTTGAACTATTGAAAGATTATGATCATACCATCCAATATCATCCTAGAAAAGTTTAACGTGGTAGGCGGCCTTGAGTAGAAGATCATATGTGGGTACGAGTGCAATATTGTCAACGCAAAGGCCCATTTTGTATGACTTGTAAAGGATGGAGTTAGAGATAAATTCTCCAGGGACCCACATGATGATGGCAAACATACGAGTAGAACCGACTTTAATCGATAAAGTTAAAGCTGCTCAAGCTACAGACCTGGAGCTGATGCGTATGAAGAAGAAAGTACAAGAAGGTGCTATGCCGGAAGCAAGAATCGATGAAGAAGGAATACTTCGAGTCAACTCCAGACTTTGTGTTCCTAACAACCCTGATTTAAAGTATAAAATCATGATGAAGGCGCACAACACACCGTTTGCAATCCATCCTGGGACTACCAAAATGTATCGTGATCTTCGACATACATTTTGGTGGAGCAATATGAAGAGAGAGATATCAAAGTTTATCTCGAGGTTTTTAACTTGTCAACGAGTCAAGGCGGAGCATCAAGTACCAAAAGGTCCATTGCAACCACTTGAAATTCCAGAATGGAAGTGGGAGCACATTACTATGGATTTTGTTACTGGTCTTCCCAAGGTTTCTCAAGGCATAGATGCAATTTGGGTCATTGTTGATAGATTGACCAAGTATGTTCATTTCTTACCAATAAGAGAAACTTATACACTTGAACGTCTTGTTAGTATGTACATAAACGAGATTTTAAGACTGCATGGTATGCCAGTATCCATAGTTTCTGATCGAGACCCAAGATTCACTTCAAGATTTTGGGTTAGTTTGCAAAAAGCTATGGGCACGGATTTATAATTTAGCTCGGCATATCATCCTCAGACGGACGGGCAGTCGGAGAGGACTATTCAAACTCTTGAAGATTTATTAAGACTCTGTGTCCTTGACTTCAAAGGAAGTTGGGACAAGTTCTTACCATTGGTGGTGTTTTCCTACAACAACAGTTATCAAGCAAGTATTGGCATGGCTCCATTTGAGGCGTTGTATGGAAGAAAATGTCGTTCTCCAGTATGCTGGGATGCGGTGGGTGAAACAACGTTGTTGGGACCAGAGTTGGTACGTATGACTACGAAAAAGATTCAAATGATCCGACAACGTATAAAAACCTCACAAGATCGACAAAAAAGTTATGCTGATCTTCATCGAAAGGACGTAGAATTCGATATTGGAGATCATGTGTTGTTACGTGTTGCTCCATGGAAGGGAGTTACGAGATTTGGAAAGAGAGGAAAGCTCAACCCTCGATTCATTGGCTCATTTTTAATCTTCGATCGAGTAGAAACTGTGGCCTATAGACTTGCGTTATCGCCAAGTATGCTCGTGTTCATAATATTTTTCACATATCTATGTTACGTAAATATGTGATAGACCCGAACCACATTATTGAAATAGAACCAGACGAGATAGAGGAAGATTTAACGTATAAAGAGGTTCCTGTTAAAATCTTGGATAAGAAGGAACATATTCTACGCTCCAAGGTTATACCTCAAGTCAAAGTTTTGTGGAGAAACCACGATGTTGAGGAAATGACTTGGGAGTTAGAATCCAAAATAAATCAAGGTATCCTCACCTCTTCGACATACCAGGTACGCACCCTAATTTCGAGGACGAAATTTCATAAGAAGGGGAGGTTGTAAGACCCCAACTTTTTGAATAAAGATTAAATTTTCTCGAAATATATTTTTGAATATTATGGTGTGGATTTAATATAATGTTATAGTTGTGGGTAATATTTATAAATTTTGCAAAATCATGCAAGTTGTTATATAATATTCGATTGGTAGGGAATATTCGTTTTAACGAGGGAATATTAAATATAACAAGCACAATCATTGGTGGACCCCACAACGGAATTATTGCGGATTAAGAAAATGACAAAAATACTTTATGAAAATAACGGCGGAAGTTTTACTGAGATTAAGCTGTTGAACTACCCGGTAGTAAAAGTAAATACGATGCTGGCGTGGTTGCATAGTAGCACGTGATTGATTATTGATGCTTACGTGAGAAGTCACTCGGTTATACTCAATTATTGCTACTGATAATTCTTTGCATCATATCTCTCATATTATTGATTCGATTATTGTCGTAGTATCATCTACATAATATGTTATTTTATTAAATCAATAATTGAGGCGACAAAGTTATTCATATTATTAAATTACAATATTTATAATGTCTAGAAGTTACATCGAGGAGAGGTTTGGTCACCTAATTGCGGCGCATAGTGGGGAAATCCTTATTGAAAGCCCCTCTTTTCTAGAGCGACTGGTTGATAAATATTGTGAGTTATAATATTAATGATGAATTTTATTAAAATTAAAGTTGTGTTAGGAGTTGAATTTGGAGACGCGGACGTGATATTTGAGTCTGGAATGATGAAATTAGTAAAAATAGTCAATAAACACAAAATTTTCCGAATTCACTATTTGGTGAAAAAGTCAATGATTGACTTTTAGGAAAAATCAAACTTGAAATTTCAAAATTTATATCTTTGATAAAAATGGTTTCATTGTGTTGGAATTATTTGTGTTAGTGAAAATCGACAATTATTTCGATAATAATTGATGTCTGGAGGTTATATTGACCAATCGGGTATTTAACAGGATAAATGAGCAATTGATTGCTATTATTTCACATGATTATAACTATTTGTTCATATGTGTATACTATTGTTTCACATTCTTGTTACTATTAGGGGAGTTGGTGCAAGATTGATAATACTTGCATGACTAAGTTAAAAATGGAGGTATAGATGGAGGTACTATACTGTAATTCGTATTTTCACATGTCTAGAACTATTGAATCACATTATTTACTATTAGGGGAGGTGGTGCAAGTTTGATAATACTTCCATGACTAAATTAAAAATAAAGGAAAAGTTGGAGGTATTGTACTGTAATTTTTCGAGCCCCAAAACGTGCAATTATCGAAACTATATTTTTCTATAAATAGAAACTCATTCTTCCTTCATTTCTCACCAATTCACAAAAGCTTTAGAGTGATTATTATAGAGAGAAATTATAGAGAGAAAGAAGAAGAGAAGTCTGCTACCTCACTATTCCAGTATCCAGTTTTTTCAAGGTAGGGAGTATTATTTCTTTTTTATCCATGAAGAGAACTTCTGTTATTCCATTCTTTATTATTCTATTGGAATAACCTGTATACACGGGCTACCCTATACTTGGTGAAATTCTTCTGTTATTCCATTATTTATTATTTTGTTGGAACATCACATGTACATGCGTTCTACTTGGGACTGGTTAAAATCTTTATTATTCTGTTGGAATATCACATGCATGCGTTTTTCTTGGACTGATTAAAATCTTTATTATTACATTGGAATATCACATGCATGACGTTTCTGTGGGACTGATTCCGTTATTTATTATTATATTGGAATAACTTTTGCATGTATGCGGTCTATCGCATGCACTGGTGATTTCTTTTGTTATTTCATTCCTTATTATACTCGGTTGGTTAAAGTTTTGACTTTATACTCCATGAAATTAGTGGAATATCCTTGATATTTGCGCTTCATCCGATATCTTTTCATAGAAATATTCTTACGAGCATTCTTGAATTTTACTCTACAAAGCGATATCATGTTGACAATTTGGATGTTATTAGTTCCTGGATAAATTAATTCTTGAACTTGTTTTATTGAATTCTTATATCATTGTCATCATCCTCATGTTTATATTTTATTGAAAGTCATTTGTGGCCTATAGTGCATAGATGGACTTGGTATGATTATGACCGAGGATTATTGATTGTAATCATAACCGTAATGTTACAAATGATGTGGAAAAAGTCTTCATTGGCCGTAGAGCATTGATAGAGCTTGTTGTTGGCATGATCATGACCATTATTGAATACACAAATATTCTTGGCCCGTAATGCATGGATAATTGTGGTCGTGATACTAAAAAGAATATCCTTGGGTAGTAGTGCGAGGGGTGATTCGATGATGTGGATTATTTATTAAAAGTTGAGTCCCAATGATAAAAGTGATGAAAAACCTTATAAATCATAAAAGATAGTAGATTTTATTCTCTACTTGACTCTTTTAATGGATTGCTTGTTCATTCTTGATTAAACTTGATGGTTGTTATATTGTATCGTTTAACTTTGTTGAAGGCTAACGATAATATATTAATGCATTATCTTAGTTATAATATTTCCTCTTGGGCTAGTTGAGCTCACCCTTTTACTTTCATTGTTCTCTTTGGAAATGAGAACGCGAGCGAGGACTAGTCGGGGAGCGGGTGCCGGACGAGATGATAGCATTAGTAGTCCTCACTATTCAGTGAAATAGTGGAAAATAAATGTAATAATATTGAATTTGAGTTTGAATATTTTCTAGACGACAATATTTGTATTAAATCTCACAGTTTATGTTTTGTCGTACTTTACACGACAGTTGTATAATTAAGTTGTATTTGTATTCTGTACCATGTATTTGACGACTCAGAATAGATGATGTATACCTATTTTCGGGGCGTCATAGTAATAGTCTTGCTGGTGAGAGTTTTCAAAAGATCTACATCTGTTCTTTTTCGTGGATTTGTCTGAGAATTTGTCTAAATCTTTTAATTATTTTAATATGGAAGAAGAAAATGTTTGCCAAGTTTACCCTTGCTTAAACAATTTAAATTAATAAAATGGTAAAAAATAATTTTTTTTAAAAGACAAATCAGCTACACATGGCCCCACTCAGGGGGCCACGTCAGTATTTACTAATGTGGCAGACTCAATTTGTTGAAATTAGAAAAAAAATAGTTCAATCATCTAATTTACAAAATTGAAATGTGGATCATCGGAGTGGAATATGACATATAGTTTAGGATAGTAAATTATATTTAAGCCTTTCTTAAACTATAATTTTTGTACTTTTTGATGAATTCTTTGACGACTAAATTGTAAATCTGACCAGCTTATTTGTAATGTTTTAGCTAAACTATTTTCTAAACTTTTTTTTTTCATACAACTGTTTCTCATAAATGTGTTAGTCATGCAAATGTGTTCCTCCAATGTTTTCTAAACTTTTTTTAGCACAATTTTTCCTCATATATGTGCTAGTCATGAAAATGTGTTTTTCCAAAAAATTTAACCTATTAAAATTTGATTTTCTGTCTCCTCTCTCCTCATTTTTTTAAATTTTTTTTGTAAAAAGTATACTCTTCTTCTTTTTATTTATTTATTTTTATATTGATATTTTAAATTCAATATGAAATATCTCTAAATTCAAAATTAGTATAAATTAATTAATTTTAGATAATATAATTACCAAAATTATAAACCTTACTATTTTTTATTTTATTTAAATGATACGATAATATTTGTATGATTTATTGTTTTCAAAGGTTAAATGATGTGCATCAATTTTAAAATTTAATATATCTCAAATTGATTTAAACAAATCAAACTCGATCCTATATTTTGAACAAAAAAAATATAAATTTGAAAATATTTTCAAAATTTTCATCATAAAACTATTATTAATAGTTCAACTCAGTATTTTTAAAATTTTCTTTGTCTGTCTTTAAAAATATAGGATCAAGTTTGATTTGTTTAAATCAATTTGAAATATATTCAAATTTAAAATTGATGTATATTATTGAACCTTTGAAAAGAATAAATCATATGATATTAGTACCATTTAAATAAAATAAACAAATAGTAAGATTTATAATTTTGGTAATTATATTATCGAAATTAATTAATTTATATTAATTTTGAATTTAGAGATATTTCATATTGAA
Organism: Panax ginseng; assembly: GCA_020205605.1. Taxonomy (NCBI): domain Eukaryota; kingdom Viridiplantae; phylum Streptophyta; class Magnoliopsida; order Apiales; family Araliaceae; genus Panax; species Panax ginseng. The sequence continues at coordinate 36,187,709 of CM035136.1, read as the reverse complement.
TTCAAAATTTTAATATAAAAATAAATAAATAAAAAGAAGAAGAAGAAGAGTATAATTTTTACACAAATTATAAAAAATGAGGAGAAAGGAGAGAGAAAATCAATTTTAATAGGTGAAAAAATTTGGAGGAACATCTTTGCATGACTAACGCATATATGAGGAACAATTGTGCTAAAAAAGTTTAGAAAACATTGGAGGAACACATTTGCATGACTAACGCATCTATGAGGAACAGTTGTGCTAAAAAAAAGTTTAGAGAACAATTTAGCAAAAATATAACAAATAAGAGGGTCACATTTGTAATTTAATGTTCTTTGACTTATATACTAATTCAGTGTTATAAGTTTTAATTTTATAAATTATGTCTAGAGTCTAGACTTCATAATTTATATATCCATGCGAACAGAGCCGACCCTGGGCTAGGTCTACTAGGGCTACCGCCCAGGGCCCAAAGCTCAAGAAGGCCCAAACTTTTAAAAAAATGATGTATATATGTGTATAAAAAAATAAAAAATTAATTATAAATATAATATAAAACAAATCAATAAATATGGAGAATCAAAATAAACTCTTAGCCACAAAAAGAAGGAAAAACCCTTCGACCCTCTCCGTTCAAAAGGCAAATTTTTTTTTCCGACGATTCTCCTCTTTTCCAACAAATATGGAAAATAAATCATCCACTAGCTAGATCAATGCCTTTCTTTGAAGGTAATTTTTTTTAAAGATACATATAGAATCTAGATAAGTAAATTTTGTAAATTGTAATATATATTTTTGTTAACTTTTTCTTATTTATTATTTGATTCAACAAAAAACTTGGCTCAGATTCTTGTTCTTCATTTTTAATGCAATGTTTACAATTCGGGGTACTTCTTTTCCTTCGTTTGGGGTTTTGTCCCATTAAATTTTCCCCAAAAAAGTTTTTTAACGAGGCCCCAAGGTATTCTTACTTATCTTTTGTAAATTCTTATAATTTTAATTAAATTTAATTAGTTGATAATTTATTTATTTTTCTTGTTTAATTTGTATAAAGGGGCACACTTGAATTTTTTTGCCATGGGCCTTACAAAAACTAGGACCTGCTGTGACGCCCCCAAAATAGATATACATCACCCATCTTGAGTCGCCAAATACATGGTACAAATTTCAAATACAACTTAATAATCACTACAACAAAAAGGGTTATTTTTGACGGAATATTCCGTCGGTAATAAGCATATTCCGTCGAGGTTAACCTTATTTCCGACAGAATGTTCGGTCAAAAATTCGGTCGTATATAAGCAGGTCGAAATTAAGTCCGTCGATCTTTTAGTCGGGGATACTTAACATCGACGGACTTATCCTCGACTGTATAGTCCGTCGTGGGTAATATAGTTCCGACTGAAAATATTCTGTCGAGGCTATTCGGTCGATGATAATCATGACGCGTGGCAGCGTGACAAAAATGGCAGATTCCTTAAACTCGACAGAATTCCGTTGAGCGTATCAATATTCCGTCGAGAATAGTTGTGACACGTGTCACATGACCAAAATGGAAAGGACTTATTTCTGACGGAAATCCGTCGAGAATAGTATTATTCTGTCGAGAATAGTGATTTTTTTAATATTTTATTTATTTTTGCAAATATCCAGGGATTTAACCCACATCTTGTACCTGTACCTGTATTCCAACAGCACATACACATACACAAGCTAACAATATAACCAATAACACGAATTACAATTACCAAGGCCGACAATATGTCAAAAACCAACTAAATGAGAAGTAAAAAGGTCAAAAACATCCCATTAATCTAAACTAATGTATATCAAACATCTCATTAAGCTAAATTAAACTAAATGCCAAGGTTTAAACTACAATACATCAAAAATAATGTAACTCATAATGTAAACTAAGACAAAAATAATGTAAACTACAAACGAATGTAAACTAAGTAAAACTAGTAGAGCCCCCGGTATGAGGAGGTTCATCGACAAGGCGTCGTATTTGCTTTGCTACGGAGTATGAAAATCGCCACCATCGTCATCCCGCTCGTCAGTCCGCTCATCACCCTATTGATACAATATAACACAACTCATTAGTCTATATATATGATTCAGTTAAAGATAACTAAATGAAAATTAAATTACATGAAGAATATATATTTGAATTTAAAACGAATAATATACCTGAGCAGTCGAGGGCTGACTCAACATCGACCCAAACGCGTCCTCGACTAAGGTAACCACCATCCGAACAACCTTGTCGCGTATCGCTACCATCGCTCAGGAGGATACCGTATTCTCGGCGGTGGCACCGGTACGCAACGTCTGCGTGGTCGATGGGGCGAAGCAATTTGGGAGTCTGACGATGCAACAATGGATCGGTCTCAAACCTCTTCGACACATGACCATAACACACTGAACAAAGCATCGTCTAAGCCCACCAGTATGTGATTTGGTCCCAGGGGGGCTCTCGGACCTTGACACAAGGCTAGAGCCTACAAAAATAAATATAACATGAATAATATGGCAAATTTTCTTTATTCAAAAACAAGAAATAAACTAAAAATATTATACCTCTTGGCAGTGTATAGTGTGACGCCCCCAAAATAGGTATACATCACCCATCTTGAGTCGCCAAATACATGGTACACAATATAAATAAAAACTTAATTATACAACATGAGCTGTGAGTTTTAATACAAATATTGTCTTTTAGACAATATACAAACTCAATGGGGTCCTCATTGCATTTATTATCACACTATTTCATAGAATAGTGAGGACTACTAATGCTATCATCTGGACCGTCACTCCGTTCCCCGACTAGTCCCTGCTCCGTTCTCATTTTCTGAAGAGAACAATGAAAGCAAAAGGGGTGAGCTCAACTAGCCCATTAAGAAATATTATGACTAAGATAATGCAGAATAAATTATCATTAGCCTTCAACACTGTTAAACTGATACAATATAACAAACATTAAGTTTAACTGCAGCGGAACAAGCAATCCACTAGAAGAGTCAAGTAGAGAATAAAATCTACTATCTTCTATGATTTAAAATGTTTTTCATTACTTTTATCATTTGAAACTCGACAATAAATAATCCACATCATCCACAGCACTTCTGACCGAGGATATTCATTTAGTATCACGACCACAAATTTTCCATGCACTACGGGCCAAGGATATTCGTGTATTCATCAATGGTCATGATCATGCCAACAACTATCCATCAATGCACTACGACCAATGAGGATTTTTACCACATCATTTGTAACATTACGGTCATGATTATACCGAATAATCCCTGGTCATAATCATACCAAGTCCATCTATGCACTATAGGCCACAGATGACTTTCAACATATTATAAACATGAGGATGATGGCAATTCAATAAAACAAGTTCAAGAATAAATTTTAAAGATTTATAAGTTAGTTTATCCTGAACTCAATAACGTCCAAATTGTTTACATGATACTGCTTTGTGGAGTAAAATTCAAGAATGCTCGGAAGAATATTTCCATGAAAGATCTTTGGATGAAGCGCATAAATAACAAGGATATTCCACTAATTTCATGGAGTATAGCGATCAAAACTTTAACCAGTTGAGTATAATAAAGAATGGAATAACAAAAGAAATCACTAGACATGTGATAGGCCAGATGAACGAGTTATTCCAACAGAATAATAAATAACGGAACGGGTTATGCGTAAGCGCACGAGGCGAGGATATTCAACAGAATAATAAATAATAGAACCGGTCGTGCGTAGAAACGCATGCGCATGCAGGATGTTCCAACAGAATAATAAATAACGGAACCGAAGTCATGCGTAACGCATATGGACGAGGATGTTCCAATGAGAATAATAAAAAAAATGGAATAACGGAAGAATTTCACCATGTATGCGGTGCCCGCATAGATAATGAGTTATTCAACATAATGATAAAGAATGGAATAATGAAGAATTTCACCAAGTATAGGGTAGCAGCGTATCTGAGTTATTCCAACGAATAATAAAAATAGAATAACAGAAGTATTTCACCATGTATGCAGTACATTGAATAGACAGGTTATTCCAACATAATAATAAAGAATGAAATAACAGAAGTTCTCTTCACGAATAAGAAAGAAAGAATATTCCTTATGAGTACAACAAATAATATCCCTTACCGTAAAAAAAAGAGTATTCCGACTGGTAGGGCGAGGATATTCTTGAAGAAACTTGCACTACGCTCAAAGCTTCTTAAAACTCTAAAAAAATACACTCAAGATTATAGAAGAATTCTCTGAACTTTTGGTGTGGTTTTCAATTCTAACTAAGCATCATATTTATAGAAAAATAGAAAGGATACTATGTTGCACTATGCAATAAAATATAATATATTCTATATATATATATATATATATTTATATATATTTATATATTTTATTTAAAATCTAATAAAACAAATAACTTTATAAAAGTATTACATTTATATAAAAAAATTTTACTATGCAAAAAATATATGCGAGCACTATGGAACACTATGCATAATAAAATACAATATATTCTAATTATTGTCTAATAAAACAAATAACTTTATAAAAGTATTACATTTTTATATAAAAAGATTTTACTATGCAAAAACTACTATGCATAATAGAATATTATATATTCTATTTATAGTCTAATAAAGCGAATAACTTTATAAAAGTATTACATTTTATATAAAAAGTTTTTCTGTTTTATTACATTAATAATACTAATAAAACAAACTTTATCACCATTATTATAATTCACAATATTAATCGACTGTGTCGTTTCCAGGAAAGAGGAGGCTTTCAATAAGGATTTTCTCCTATTAGCGGCGCAATTAGGTGACCAAACCTCTCCTTGATGAGAACTTCTAGACATCGTTAATATTGAAAATAATAATATTAATAACCTTATCGTCTCAATTATTGATTTAATAATATATAAAATATTTACAATAATTGAATCAAATAACGTGAGATCTTATCACGGCAATTCTTGTAGTAATAATTGAACAAAAGCGAGTGACTTCTCACGTAAGCATCAATAATCAATACTGAGTGTGTGCTACTATGTAACCGCCAGCGTATTCTTTGTACTTTTAACACGGTGTTGAAGCAGATTAACAGTAAAACTTCCGCCGTTATTTTCATAAAAGTATTTTTGTCGTTTTTCAATCAAACAATAATTCCGTTATGGGGTCCACCAATGATTGTGCCGTTGTACGAATATTCCCCGACCAATCGAATATTATATAACAACTTGAGTAATTTGCAAAATTTATAAATATTACCCACAACTATAACATTATATCAAATTTACTCCATAATATTCATAAATGATATTTATAGAAAATTCATCTTTATTTATAAAAGTTGGGGTCTTACATATAGGCTGGTATGTTCTGTAACTCCAGCACTCGATACCGGCCGCTAGTACTTAGTGGGAATATCACGAGCCAGCGACCCAAAGAGCCGTCTCCTCGTCTGAGATAAACTAATCTCGGGCGGTGGGACTGAGTGGAATCTAACGTCTCAAAGATCGCCCTAGCGACTTTCTGCAACTTCGCTATCTGTTTGGCTTCTCAAACCGCTCTTGTAATTTGATATATGTACATGTGAGTTATCTTGGTATCATCATATAAATTACGTAATATTATCCTAAATAATATTTATTATAGTAAATGTATTACCCGTATAACTAGTGTTGCTAGAGACATCGTAAATGCGACCAAGTAGAGACCTTGGTATGGACTCTATCCCGAACTCCATCATAGTAGGAGGTGAATTACCAAGCTACTCGCATGACCCAAATCATATACATTAAATAATATCAACTTAAATTACTATAGTTGCGGTTTAATATTAAACTAAACTAAAGATACATACCACTTTAACCTCCTAAAACGCATGCGAACCGAAGTATGTACAACTCATGACTTGCCTCGATTCTTCTTCATCCTTTCGACTTGGTCTTGAACGCAAAGACATCATCCCAAGACGCACACATCATGATTTCATCTTTGGATCCGATCTTGTCGTGGTGATGATCTCATAAAGTAGTCTCGGGTGATTCTTCTATCGCCTGGACTGCCCTCTATCGCATCTCATACAGCCAGCCATCATAATTCTTTGAGATGTGGGCAATGATAATGATATGGCGTCACCATCCGCCTCGATGATCTTGGGTCTCGTATCTATAGTATCTCTATCAAACAGACATAACATACATATAATTAATTATTTGAACAATATGTAAATAACATGAACCTTGATTTAATATATGTAATTCGACTTACGTGAAACTCATGCAACATTTGTCACCATGAAGCCGGCATCGTGGCTTAGATAATTGGCTAAATCGCATCTGACCCGAGTGGGGAGATCGCTAAGCGAGATGGCGTGTCTACGGTCGCCTTAATGACGGGATCCATAATACTAGAACACAAAATTTATTAAGAACATTTTAATTTATTAATCACATAATAATATCATCGCGATTGAACATATATAAGTGGTAGTTGAAACCTACGACAAAGCCGACATCAAGCTGGAGCGATGTCGAGTACTCGCTGTGAAACCAGACGACCTAATCGAGCGAGGTTAGGCCCGACGCCGTCGACGTCTAGCATCTCAGTATGTTTAATATAGTTATGACATTGTCAATGAATGTATAATATAGTTATGAAAAACACGTTCTTGAGCCAAAATAAGAAATCAACTCACTAAGCATTCGAAGGCGACCATACGGGAGCCGTCGCGCTCGATCCGGAAATGCCGCCACCATGGCCACCTCCACCGCTATGTCGAGGAATAGGCGTGACAACCCCAAAATAGGTCCATTCCATCCAACCCATTACGAGTCGCCAAATACATGGTACAGAAAACAACTAAAACTTTATTACAACAATTGTCGCGTGCAAAATACAACAACACATATCTTTGTGAGTTTGGATACAAATATATACCAATGTGACACTCATCCCAACCTTGGATAAGACGTCACAATGACACCTTACATAAAGGTATAGTCAAAAGCTGCATTTTAGAAATTAGAATCTTTGGGAAGTGCTTAAGGAAATCTTCGTACATGGGAGGCCATGTGTCAGGTTATGATAGATATCATATGGCCACAGAATTATCCTTGGTTGACCCAATAGACCCCAAAGAAAAACGAGAAGATTACTATCATATTCATCCCAATGGTGAATCTTCTCTTGACTTATCATTATCTCCACTGTCTCAAATTGAGAATTATACTTCAAACAAACACCAAGATTATATAGGTAGTGCTCGTATATATACTCAGCAAGTGGATGAGCACATCCCTGTCTTATGATGATACGAGGTTGTATGTCATTAGGCATCTTGTATGATAGTAACAAAACACCCTTCTAACGTTGGGTTCGCCTATCCCTATATGATTCACCAAATATAACTACTAAAAGATGTATACAACACACTTCTATACTGTTTATGGAGAAATCCACAGCTAGAGACCACCGTTCTAATCCCTTGTTACTCCCGCTCGACCCAACTACACTTTTATTACCTCAAAAGAGCAGTACTTTTGACTGGAATATCGGATGAAAAACCGAAGGAAACTTCTACTAAATAGAAACTCTCAAAGTATCTAAATACTCTCAAAAATATGCTTGATAATATAGAGAGAAAGAAAACTTGTTTCTGGTGTGATTTTCAATTCTAACTTAGCCCTCTATTTATAGGAAAATTTTAGCAGACTTGACCTGCAATCTGATGGCTTTACCTGCTACTATTCCCACCCACCACATTTGAAATAAAATTCAGCACATTTCTTCACCAACCACAAGTGGGGCCCACTCAATTCTAGAATTTTCCACCAAAATGCTAAATTCGGATACTTCAACAATTTCTGAACCATTCACCTCTTAAAATTCATAACAAATCATACATTCATTTTTAACGGTTCAAAATTTGTGGACATATACTCAACTTATATATGTATAACATATCCAAAAATTACAACGATCCAACGGTCAGATTAAAAATTATAACTCACGCAATATATCTTAAAAAACTGGTTTAATTTTTAATACCTTCATTCCGACAAAAATACTGATAAAATACCTCAACATTAATTCCTTCATTTATAACCACATAAATAAATCCATCATTTATATCCACATCAAATAAACATTTCTTTATCATATAAATCAATAATTAATTATTCACAAATAATATTACAGAATCACAATAATGACAACCAGGCAGTTCCCAGGAAAGAGGGGGCTTTCCGATAAGGATTTCTCCTCATCTTGCGCGCAATTAGGTGACCAAACCTCTCCTTGATGAGAACTTTCTAGACATTGCCAATAATGCTATCTAATAATATTATTGAATAATATGAATTATTGATCCGATAATGGAAAAATCGTGGCAAAGTTGACAATTATTGAACAACAATAATATAAAATTTCAACGTAGCAATTATTGAATCAAGAAAATAAAATATTGAACAGTAATTACTGTAACAATTATTGAGTAGTGCCTTCTTACGTAAGAATCAATAATTCAAAAATACTGTGTATTGTCGTGTGCTACTGTGCAACAACGCGTATTACTTTATTTTACCAAGCGGGTATTCCAATAGTGTTAACGGTAACGATTACGCCGTTATTTATAAAAACTTAATTTTGTCATTTTCTTCATCCGACAGTTATTCTATTATGGGGCCCACAAATGGCTCCATCGTCGTGCGAATATTCCCCGACAGAAAGAATATTCCACGACCAAACGAATATTCCCCGACAACAATGAATATTTTATAACCACTTGTGTATTTTGAAAAAAATTTCATATATCACCCTTAACTTTAACTTTTATCAATTTAACCATTTACTGAATAGTAATTATAAGAAAAATTGAATACTTTTATTTCATAAAATTCAGGGTCTTACAATAGCTGTACTACTGAAATAACAGACATAGATACGATGACATTAATTAAATTTCATTGCAATTATTATATCTAATTTCATTGTATAATATTTACAAAACACCAATTAGTGAAGTAGTACGTCGTCAAACCCGTCAGAATCAAAATCATTTTCATTTCCATCTTCTGATTATGTCTCTTCCTCTTCTGTATCAATTTCTTCCTCAGTATCATCTTCTACCACCACATACGGACTGACAACCACGTCTTCCTCCACTTCGTCAACGTCGAGTACGTCAATGACATCATCAACCAACACATCGTCATTATATAGCAGAATGTGGCTGGGATTGCTAACTTGTTCTTGCAACGGGTCATCCGTACCATCAAATGACTGAGTCTTCGTTGTGACAACTGTATACCAGGGGGTTCTATAATTTACGACATTAGGGGCGTAGTACACTTGAGTTGCTTGGATGGCTAACACAAATACGTCCTCAGACTGTAAATTCGATTTTATATCTACTGTGACGATTCTATTACGATCAACTTTAACACCCTTTGTAGTATCAAACCAGCGCACTTAAATGTAACGACCTTTTTAGCACCTGGAAAATTGAGCACAACCATTTCCTTTAATCTTGTGACAACCCGAGAAATTGGAAAATTATTAAAATCTTAAATGATTGGTTTAAGGTCAAATAATAGACCTAGACAGAAAATAAGTGTATGTGTTTGATATTTTCAGGAAGGAATTTCTAGGATCTAAAATTTCTTTTAGTGAATTATTCAGGATTAAGGGTATATGTGTATATGTTACGTGATTACTAGTATTATGTATACGAGAATGTGGTTAAAGGGTCGAGGTTGACGGATAAATTAAACTAATGTCAAACCCTAGTCGTATATATATTAAACGTCCACGTTCGGTTAGAAAATTTTACGTTTGACAAGAAACCACAGAAATCGATTCGGAAACCCTAATTTGATTCCGGAATCCAAAACCCTAATTTGGTATTTGCAAACCTTAATCCGAGAAACTATTGGATAAGTATAATGCTTAAGTGCTATTAATTATAATACTAATTAGGGTAAAGCTTAATTAATTAGCAAACCCTAATTTCAGAATTTTCGAACCCTAATTGTTCTGTCAGGAAAACCCTAATTTACAGTTATGGAATTAATCGTTAAATTAGCAATATTTAATTAGGAAATATTAATCCTAATTATAATTTAGAGATCTTAATTTTCTATTTAGAAAATCTAAATTTAAGATATTAGAAAATTAATTTTTGAAAACCCTAAGGGTTGTAGCAAATGTCTAAAATGCCCTTGTGCATTATTAAAGGTAGAATTTAATTATTAATGTGGAAATTACTAGTTTACCCTTTTTGTCATATTTGGTGAATTATTGCTAGTAAAATGCCCAAAATACCCTTGTGCATTAGTTTTGGTATGGAAATTACCTAATTAACCTTTGTGAATTATTGTTCAATAATTTTGAGAGTCGGTGGCAAGCTTAAATCATGGGTGGATTAATAAAAGATAAACGTATGTGGGCGACTGAATTAGGGAGAATACATTATGGGAGAATAATTCAAGGGAGACAAGGGCATGTGGAGGGAATAATTTATAGGAGACGTAGCAATAATTCCGATCGCGGGTAAAAGAATAAAAGAAAAGAACAGAGAATCATGCATGGCTACTGTTTTTGGTTTTTCATATTCTCTCTTCATGGTAACCAAGAAATTGGAAGCAACCATGTCATGGTCTTTAAATTTTTCAGTGGCTTATATTGAGTGCTATTGCTTCTTCTCCAAGCTTAGCTCCACACTCTCTCACCTCTCATGCCTTCCGGCCTCGCCGGAATATGCTGCCAGAGAAAGTGTTGAATTATCCTCCATGCTTACTCAATACGATATTGCAGAAGTCCAAGAACACGGCAATGTCTACAGTGAGTTCTATGCCAAAGTCGGCACTACTCAAGGTTTTTTTTTAAATTCATCAAAAGCTTCCCTTCTTCCTGACGTAAATATTCCGGCGAACTATCTATCAAAGCTGCCGATGAAGCTATTAAGCCATGAAGAATGTTTGCTCAGAGCAGATTCTGGAGAACCTCCCAATGAGTACGACAGCTACTGAAAAAGTTGGAGTTGTGCAGCAGTCCTTTATCGGCGTCGCCGTTTTTCCAGTGGCGAAAGTCATACGCGTCGGTAGCTTCTCAAATGCTGTCTGAACATCACCTCCAAGAGGCCTCCTTCGGCCGTCTTCAGCTGTCTCATCTCCGACGTCGACGGTGGCGAAGTATCCGATGACTTTGTCTCCACTAGAAAGTCCGGTCGCTGCCACATCCGGTTTCGAGAATCCTGGCTGCTGAGACTACAAAGCAAACCCGTTTCCTTGCCGTCTGATTTTTCTGGTATTATATTTGTTTCGCCGATCGCCGGCGAAGAAATTTAGAAAGTATATCGCCGGATTCAGCTCCTTTTGATAGCATACGTTACGCCACCGTGAGCGACGGCCTGTCGCTAGAATTCGATCGGTCTCAACCATGACCAGCACCAAGAGTCTTTGTTGCAGGTCTCTTCCGCCCGTGTGGATGAACTTGTCGAAAAATTGGTGTGCTCTGGTAACCCTCCGAAACTTCCTTGGTCTTCACTTTATATTATCACTTTGACCTCTTCAGGCAGAATGGTTTCCATATATTCTCAAGTTACTGGAAGGTACTGTGGAGCGGCTGCTGGACCGGCTGCTGGACCGGATTGATTTGCCGGCGAGTGTAATCATGTACAATGAGTTCCTATCATGGTGAGTGCTGACTTAATCGGCGGTTATCAGGACGCTGGAGATAATGTTAAGTTCAGGTTTCCGATGGCATTTACCACGACGATGTTGGCTTGGTCTGTGATAGAATTTGGAGATAGCTTGCCGGCGGGGTTTACGTTTAAGTTCTTGGCTCCATATGCACGGCTGGGGTCACTTTGTATGTTGCTATATATTTTTCTCCACCTTCGTTTTCATGCTTCGGCACCATACGTACCAACTGTTCAGGTGATGGTGGTCTTATTTTGCGGTCACCAACCAAAATCTTGTTACCGTTTCTGTGTAAAAGGTGACTGTGATCATATTGTTTTGTCCGGATTTACATCACAGACGGAAGCAGGTACTGCGATGATGGTGTTAGAAAACAATTTAAGTTATTTTGATAACTTTTAATATTTTGTGATGAAATTCATTAATTAATCAACATTAATGATAATTAGTTATTTAATAAATATATTAAATAGATTATAGAAAAATAGAATTAATGCTTTAAAAATCATATAAAAATGATTGTGTGTTAGAAAATATTATGAGTTATAAGCTACAACTTTTGATATTTTTGGCATTAAAATATTAATATTTTATTATTAATATCAATTATCGGATAATGGATTTTATCGTTTAAAAAAAAAAAATGTTTTGACTGATAAGAAAATTATCTGTGATATCGTTAAGTGTTTAGGCAAAGTTTAATTAAACTTAGATTCGTTAATTGTCCGATTAGACCATCGGGATGATAAAATTGTACCGATTTCAACCCTCGAATTTGAAATAGTATGACTTGATGCTATGTCCTATGTGTATAAGCGAGTGATAAGATTATGTGGTAATATGTTTAAGTTATTTTATAACTGTGATGATATTATTCTAATACTGGAGATCTATATTATTAATATTAGGTCTTGGGAGAAGCTTATTATATTGTATTCTGAGTAATCAGCGGTTCAGAAAGTTTTTTTCAAGTTCTTTTACTTAAACTCTTTTAAGAGTGGTTTTGAGACAGATATGCTTATGAATTGTACTGTACATCTTGTATGTATAAATCGGGTATGAAAAGGTCGATCACCTTCATTACCAGTTGGGCGAGATATATTGTTATTCCTGTTAAATACTTGTTCAGTCAAAACTTTGTTCATGCTAATTCACAAATACATTGTGAAGGATAGTCAGCTTATTATTCAAACTCTTTCCATCATGATATATCTTTGCATTGTTTTTAAACTTGATGGGCAACTTTCATGCTCACCCTTGCTATATCATGATAAAACATTGCAGATAAGGCGAATACGGCCAGTTACAGGAAAAGGAAAATGCCAAGTTCAGCTTGGGATAAAATGTACTGCTAATTTGTAAAAGTATAGTTGAAGAATAGTATTGTTATGTGTTAGATAGTTTTTGAATTGTGTATAAGTTAAGGTTACTCGACCTTGGGGAATAGTGTGTAATGTAATGTATAAACAATTTATGTTTATATCTTCCGCAAAAAGTTATAGAAAGATTATAAGCCGGATCATGGCGATTTGGGGCCCGAATTAGGGACTTCTAAATCTTCCATAGTAATTGGACTCAGAATCTCCATAAAAACTTCCCAACACGACAACGCTAGAGTTGACTGATGTTAATTCATTCAAGTCATCAACCTTGAATCTATACCCATTCACGATACAACCTGGAAATGAACTAACGAGTTTATGCGGGCCTAAAATGACATCTCTAAAGCGCTCATAATCGTTCTCTTCTTGACCCTTCTCTTAAACCAGCGATGGGAATTGTCATTAGTGAATGCTTCCATCTGTGATGTAGTCGACCCCGGGTTGGAAGCTTCATGATTCCAATTCGAATCATTTGCGTACAATAATATGGCAATTGTTTAATTATTTGATTAAGGTGAAAAAATCATTTTCAACTTAAAATAATACATACTTGATGTCTGACGATACTTCGGGCATATTCGAGAAGCATATATGTAGATCTGATCTTTAAATCTTTATTGGTTAGGTAAGTCGTTGTCTCATGTCCAAATGGTTTGGTAGAAAAGTGAATCTGACCAACTCATCTGCACGCCGCGTTTGGGGATCAACGGCGACCTCATTCCGACTTAGACGATTGTGCTTCATTGAGACTACATCGTCAAAGTATAGCGGAAGCGAAGTTGACAAGCTCTTCCTCAAGTATAGCGTTAAATTTATAGAACCCTCTACACGAGCTTTGTTTTTAACTTTTTATTTTAATCGACGCATATACTTGAAATAAGACAATATATCGGCTAAAACAAATATTCAGGTGATGATTATAACACAATGTAGGTGATATTATCTCTCAAAAGGATACTTCCATCGATATTGCACCGGTCCTCCAAGCTTAAGTTCATATGGCAGATGAATAGGCAAATGCTCCATCGAGTCAAAGAACCCTGGAGGTAAGATCATTTCAAGCTTACACATTGTTAACACTATATTTTTCTCCATCTGCTCCACATCACTATACCTTATAACAGTATAGCAAATATCCCGAAAGAAATTTGAAAGTGCGGTAAATGCATCATTAATATTCCTCGGTAATACTTCACGAAAGGCAATTGGAATCAACTTCTGCATGAATACATGACAATCATGACTCTTGAATCCGGTAATTTTCAACTGCTCAACCTTAGTACATCGAGAGATGTTAGAAGCATAACCATCTGGTAGCTTCAATACACTAAGCCACTTGCAAATGTTTTCAACCTGTTGCTTGGTAAGATAAAATGGAGGTTTTGGTTTTGAGTTGTTAGGACGGAGCCACAATTCCCGCCTGATGTTCATTTCCTCCAAGTCTTTACGTGATTTGTCATTGTCTTTTGTTTTACCACTCGTATCTAGCACGGTGTAAAACAAGTTCTCGAACACATTTTTCTCCGTATGCATGACATCTATGCAATGACGAAGTGCTAGTGTGCCCCAGTATGGCAACTCAAACCAAATGGGCGAGTGTGTCCAATTATGAGCTTTCTGGTACCCTATTGCTCTCAACTTACCATGCTCATTCCCCGAGCGGTGGAAATGTCAAATCATTTAGCCATCCCAATACATCATTTGCTGACAAGGACCAACAACCCCTTCTTTTTACATTTTTTCTATTGAGCGTGTAGACATCTTTCTATAAATGTGCTCAGCAGGCAAGAATCTTGAGCGAGTTCAAAGAAACTAGTTTTTCACCCATGGCGCTTGATTGTGTACCCTGTACATCCCCATCTGAGAATGGACATGACAAGTTACCATGGGTCGACCAACCACTTGACCATCCCAAGTGGCAGGAAAGTCGGTGATAGTCCACAACAATTTGCCTTCATCAAAAAATTTTGCCCGACAGATTTATCAAAAGTCTGAACCCCTGTTTCCCACAACATCTCAAGTTCATCGACTAACGATTTAAGGTACATGTTGATGTCTTTTGTAGGACTCTTATCCCTCGGTATTAGTAAAGTCAAGAAAAGATACGGATCCCTCATGCATATTGACGGTGGAAGATTGTAGCTACCATAATCGGCGGAAAGACAGTATGGTGACTAAAATTATTAAACGGACAAAATCCATCTGTAGCCATGCCAAGCCTGACATTCCTAACATCGTCGGAAAATTGTGGAAAATTAGCACCAAAATTCTTCCACTCATCTTCATCTCTTTGGGTGAGTAAATGACCGGGGGGACGGCGTCCCTTGTCTCTATGCCAACGATATCTTTGGGTGCGATATTCGAAGACATGAATAAACATTTGCAACCTCGGTATGCAAGAGAAAAATGTAAGTAATATCTTCTTGAACATGTTTCTCCTTCCCCCATGTTTTGTGATTTTGTACCGAGGCAAATTGAATATATCACACATTGCACCTTATCTTTGTCCTCCCGTAGTATAACACTCTGATCCTGCTCACAAGCATCGATCTTCTCATACCCAAGATTCAACCCTTAACCATCTTCTTAACTTCATAGTAACTTTCATGGGCAAGGTATTATCCTTAGGTAAGAACTCCACGAAAATAGCAAGCAAATCATTGAATCCTCTCTCATTGCGGTCATGCTCATTCTTGTAGTGTAAAAGCTTAAATCCTGCGCAGAAAGCTGGTGTGCTTGTCATGTTCAGGATCTGATGGGGTCCCGATTCAGATAGCATCTTGTAGAAGGCAATTCTTTGAATCATTTGGCTTTTGTTGATCAAGCCTTTGCTTAGCGAGCTCATTTTCACCTAGTCGATATTCGTAGGGTCATAATACGCATCTACCAACATCTCCACGACATCATAGTTATCATTTGGTCTCTGATCTTGTCGCAGTTCTCTAAACTCAACTAATTCCCCGTGATGAATCCATACAGAATACCCATCCACAAACCCACGTGAATATAAGTCAAATTTCACTTCATCGGCAGTCTTCCATATCATGTTCTTACACTTGAGACACGGGCATCTCATCTTTCCGTTCAGATCATCAGTATGTTCTATTGCTTTGTTCATAAAATTAGACACCCGAAATCACCAGATGCATCAACTAATCCCTCCCATCAATCTTTATCCCTACGGTACATCCAACTCAAATCGGCATCCATCTTTAATTGAAGAAAATACCCAATTAGATCAAGAATATTCATGAATGTGGTCCAAGCATGAATTTAGTTTTCCTAGTTTATATCTCCACTCTACAGGGGTTAGACTTCTATCCCGTTCCTGGATGCGTCTCCTCACTAGTGCCAATCTTAAGCACGTTACTACTGTTTTCAGAAATTTTCAACAGCACCTCCCCATGGTCTCCAAGTACACGAAATAGACCAAGAAAACTTAGTCTAAGTATGCACTCAAAGAACATGAAGAGACACCAGCTGAAAGTTCCTCAAATTTTATAAAAACGCACCCTGTGCATTGGCACCGACATAAGTGAGAGACATAACATCCAGTAACAGTCCCAAACTGGGGACTATTCGACATTCACTCCTAATGAGTGAATGTCGAACGGGTTTCTAAGTTGCAAAGTATCGTGTTTTATCGTTACGTGTATTGAAGATTAAAGGGAGAGTATTATTGAGTTTATTGAAATTTGTGGCAAACTAAGCAAATGTTACTTAGTTTATTTTGCCAATGATAAACTAAGTAAGTGGTACTTAGTTTATGAGAATTGTTATTTATATTCTATAGAGACTACTGTTCAACATTCAATCGTACTTGTCGATGAGGTTTCTAAGTTTCATAGCGATTCTTTTGTAAAGTCAAACGGGTTTCTAAGTTTCAAATATATTATGTTATTTTAATTTATGTTTATTTAATTATTAGCTTTGATTTAATTTAATTATGGATATTTTTTATGTAATGGAAAACTAAGCAAATGCTACTTAATTTAAGATAATTATTGTATTTTATTTTATTTTACTATATTTTATTTTATTTTATTTTAACTTTATTATTAAATTTATTTTATTTATTTTAAAATTAATTTATTATTATACTTTTATTTATTTATGTATTTTAATTTAATTTATTTTGTATTATTTTATTTTATTTTTTATTTTATATTTTTTTTAATTTAATTTAATTAAATTAAATTAAATTATTTATTTATTTAGATTTATTTTTTTTTATTTTATTTTATTTTTTATAATATTATATTAAATAATAAAGTAAATTTATTTTATTGTATTAAATTAAATTAAATTAAATTAAATTTATTTTATTTTATTTTTAATTATATTATATTAAATAATAAAGTAAATTTATTTTATTTTATTAAATTTATTTTATGTTATTAAACTTATTTTATTTTAAAGTTTATTATATTATATTATAAAATATTATATTATATTATATAATTTATTACAGTTATTTAAATCTCCTAGTATTTTTTTGTATTAATTTATTAATTTATTTATTTTTTCTAGTATTACTACTTAGTTTTAGTGGCAAACTAAGCCCTAAATGTCTTTTATATAGTTAATTAAATATTTATTTAATAGAAATTCAGTCAAAAATTCCGTCGGAATTAATACTTAACACCAAAATAAGGGAAGTCTTCAATTGATTCACAAATTAATATTCAACATGTTGGAAAAGGCAGAAATCAGAACATTGCAAATTAAGTTTATCACACTGCATTATAACTCCTCAATATCAGATAACAAATTAAACACACTATTAATTATGGACATTATAAGCGATTTGAGCACAAATTAAACACTAATTTGAAGGATACGATAAACCAATACTGATAAAACAATATCGGTAAACCAATATCAGTAAAGACCGAGCATCACAGTCCCAAAATCAGTTTCATAC
Organism: Panax ginseng; assembly: GCA_020205605.1. Lineage (NCBI taxonomy): Eukaryota > Viridiplantae > Streptophyta > Magnoliopsida > Apiales > Araliaceae > Panax > Panax ginseng. Next base: position 36,169,673 of record CM035136.1, on the reverse strand, counting down.
CAAACTAAATTAAACCCTAAATTAAATATAAAACTAAAATTGAACATTCAACCTCAATCAGTTTCATATATAACAAGACAAATTAAAGCCTAAATTAAGCCCCAAAATCAATTGCATATATAGCCTATATAATATTCAAACCTTAATGGTGGTAATGGCGAAGATAGAAATTAATTGTGTACCTCAATTGATTTGAATGCTAGAAATAGGACAGACGATATACTACAAGGCCGCCACTGACACCCACGACGTCGCCGGAAAGCCAGCTAACCGTGACAGAGAGATAGAGGAGGTGAAGTGTGAGGACAAGGGTTTTTCCCTTTACGGTCGATATATACTAAAACAACTATCTTGAACCATCACTCCACACCCCAGAGCTAGTTCCGCTTTATATTCTCGTCTCACGAGAAGAAAATTGGAACACAAAAGGAAAAGGGTGAGCTCAACTAGCCCGATAAAGAATATTATGACTAAGATAATGTACAACAAATTATCCTTAGTCTTCAACGAGGAAAAAATCTGATAGAATACAATAGACAACAAGTTTTAGATCGACAACTGCAGCGGAAATAACAATTCATTAGAAGAGTTAAGTAGAGAATGAAATCTACTATCATCTATGAATTTAAAAGTACATCATTGATATTGTATCCCTGTAACATCAATCAATATACATCATAAATCAAATATTCATCTTTGCACTACAGGCCAAAGATATTCACCGATTGGTCATGTTCATCTAAAACACTGTTCATCTTTGCACTACTGGGCAAAGATATTCATCATAAAATCATTCATCTTTGCACTACAGGCCAAAAATATTCATCATAAAATCATTCATCTTTGCACTACAGGCTAAAGATATTCAGTTATATCATCATTTAGGACTGAGGAAGATGAAAAATATTTTAAAGAAAATGAATCCAGTGAAACAAAAGAACAAATATTAAGGATTCGTGCTTTAAACAATCCAAGTTCAAAAATACTTCATAACTAACCAAAGTGGGGTAAAATTCAAGAATGAAGACCAAAACATAGATCTCATCAAAGATAGGAATCATAACAGACAATCTTCGACACAGAAAAGAAAATTTAATTTTTTTGTGAATAGTGTCGTATTCGTGAATAGTTCCGTATACGTGAATAGTAACTCCGACACCAAAAGATAGAAATTTTACAAAAAACATCATCATGCTTCGTGAATAGTACTCGTGAATAATAACTCGTGAATAGTAACCCCGACATGAAAAAGTTCCAAATTTGATAAAATTTTCCAACCAATATTTCGGCATAATGATATTGAAGAAATAATATCATTTTCAAATAAAATAACATCCCTTACATCAGAAAGAATAGTACTTACGATTTGGAATCTTTGGATATAGTCTTTGAAAGAACTTGCACCGTATAGCAATACTCAAAGTACTAAAATACTCACAAAATACGCTCGATATTATATAGAGAGAAAGAGAAAGAAAACTTATTTCTGGTGTGATTTTCAATTCTAACCTAAGCACCCTATTTATAGGAAAATGCTTAGAACACCAAAGCAGAAAATTTAATATAATAATAATATATTTACAAAATTGTCAAGCCCACCTTAGACCAACTGAAATCAGCCTATTCTTATCACATGTTGAGCCCACTAAATTGTAAAAAACGTTTTTCATAAAATAAATAATTAAAACTTCTAAAAATTAATTATTTCGAAAGTTCGGAACTTCAATAATTCATAATAAATATCCCTTTTATTAGAAAATTCGAATCTCGCGAGGTTTTATAGGAAATTCAATTCTCTACAACTTTTCAGAAGAAAGTTTTTCCAAATTCTAAACAGAAATTTATCAAAATCCATAAACGGACGATTTTACAAGCTATAATGTAAAGAATATTATGACTAAGATAATGTACAACAAATTATCCTTAGTCTTCAACAGGGAAAAATATGATAGAATACAATAGACAACAAGTTTTAGATCAACAAGCTGCGGTGAAATAACAATTCATTAAAAAGAGTTAAGTAGAGAATGAAATCTACTATCATCTATGAATTTAAAAGTCCATCATTGATATTGTATCCTGTAACATCAATCAATATACATCATAAATCAAATATTCATCTTTGCACTCTGAGGCCAAAGATATTCACCGATTAAGTCGTGTTCATCTAAACACTGTTCATCTTTGACTACTGGCCAAAGATATTCATCATAAAATCATTCATCTTTGCTTGACTACTGGGCCAAAGATATTCAGGTTATATCATCATTTAGGGAGTGAGGATGATGAAAAATATTTTAAAGAAAAGCGAATCCGGTGAAACAAAAGAACAAATATTAAGGATTCGTACTTTAAACAATCCAAGTTCAAAAATACTTCATAAATAACCAAAGTGGGGTAAAATTCAAGAATGATGACCAAAACATAGATCTCATCAAAGATAGGAATCATAATGAGACAATCTTGGACACGAAAAGAAAATTTAATTTTTACGTGAATAGTGTAAATGATTCGTGAATAGTCTTTGTATACGTGAATATAGTCTTAAGATATCGTGAATAGTAACTCAGACACCAAAAGATAGAAATTTCACAAAAAACATCATCATGCTTCGTGAATAGTGCTCGTGAATAGTAACTCGTGAATAGTAACTCGTGAATAGTAACTCATGAATAGTAACCCCGACATGAAAAAGTTCCAAATTTAATAAAATTTTCCAACCAATATTTCGGCATAATGATATTGAAGAAATAATATCATTTTCGAATAAAATAACATCCCTTACCTCAGAAAGAATAGTACTTCTGACTGGAATACTGGATATAATATTGAAAGAACTTGCACCGTATAGCAATACTTAAAAGTACTAAAATACTCACAAAATACGCTCGATATTATAGAGAGAGAAAACTTGTTTCTGGTGTGATTTTCAATTCTAACCTAAGCACCCTATTTATAAAAAAATGCTTAGAACACCAAAGCAGAAAGTTTAATATAATAATAATATATTTATAAAATTGTCAAGCCCACCTTAGACCAACTGAAATCAGCCCATTCTTATCACATGTTGAGCCCACTAAATTGTAAAAAACGTTTTTCATAAAATAAATAATTAAAATTTCCAAAAATCAATTATTTCGGAACTTCGGAACTTCAATAATTCATAATAAATAGCCCTTTTATTAGAAAATTTGAATCTCACGATGTTTTATAGGAAATTTAATTCTCTACAACTTTACAGAAGAAAGTTTTTCCAAATTCTAAACAGAAATTGACCAAAATCCATAAACGGACGATTTTACAAGCTATAATCAAATTTCAGTCAAGAAATGAGGTCCACTGACACACAAAACATGTGTTAATCATTTAATGCAAAAAAAAAATACTCTTTCTCCTCATATACTCATATATCCCACATTCATTGTAAAAATATCACCATTATTCTATTATAATAATATAATAAAATATTATTTTATCAGAAAAGATAAAATATCAATTTTTAACAATTGTCACTTTAAAATTTTCTCCATCTATATCCACATAAAATTAATATTTTCCTCATCATATAAATCAATAATTAATTATTCACAAATAATATTCTGAGAATCACGATCTTTGTGACCGGATCGTTCCCAGGAAAGTGGGGGCTTTCCAATAAGAATTTCTCCTTACTGGTGCGCAATTAGGTGACCAAACCTCTCCTTAGATAGAACTTTATAGACATCGCCAATAATGTTTTCTAATAATATTATTCAAATAATATGAATTATTGCTTCGATAATGAAAAATACTGTGTATTGACAATTATTGAAACAATAGTAATATAAAATATCAACGCAGCAATTATTGAATCAATAAAATAAAATCTTTGAGCGATTTTCTTTGTAACAATTATTGAGTAGTGCCTTCGTACGTAAGAATCAATAATTGGTGCAATCTGCAGCCATCTTCTTGTGCAAACGCCAGCGTATTCTTGTGTTTTAACCACGAGAGTATTCCAACAGTATTAACGGTAACAATTACGTCGTTATTTATAAACAACTTATACTTGTCATTTTCTTCATCCAATCGCTTTCCGTTATGGGCCCACACAAGGCGTCGCCGTAAAGAATAAAACGAATATTCTCCAAACAACAATGAGTATTTTATAACCACTTGCTTATTTAAAATATTTGCGCATTTTACCCATAACTGACCACATTAATCAAATCAACCCCTTACTATTTCAAAATAATAATTAGAGGAATTTAAATCTTCATTTATAAAAAGTTGGGGCCTTACAACCTCCTCTCCTTATGAAATTTCGTCCTCAAAATTGACATGCGTAGGACATGCTCCTTTCCATCCAAGATCTTGTTGGTACCTCACTCTCAAACGTTAAATCTTACATTATCGTGCGGTTCTAACTCAATAATGTGGTTCGGGTTGTCCACATATTTACGTAACATCGATACGCGAAAAATGTTATGAACACGCGTCATACTTGGCTGTAAAGCGAGTCTATAAGCCATAGTTCCTATTCAATCGAGGATTTCAAATGGACTAATAAATCAAAGGTTGAGATTTCTTCTCTTTATCAACTCTTACTTCTAGAATAACGCCTTCTTGCACCTTCTTTTATATATTCATCAGCTCCGGTGTGTAGCTTGAGCGGTTTTAACTTTATCGATTAAAGTCGATTCTAATCGTATATTTGTTATCTTCACGCAGATTCTTGGAATCTGTAACTCTATCTCCATCTTCTGTAAGTCGTACGAAATGGGTCTTTGTGTTAACAATATCTCACTCGTAACCACATACGATTTTCTACTCAACACGTCAGCTACCACGTTCGCTTTTCCAAGATGGTATGGTCAGAACATGTGCCGAAATGAGTCTCCTCTTGAGTTCTTCGAAGCTCTTCCCACAATCCTTGCTCCATTCAAATTTTGTATCTCTACGAGTCATCTACGTTAATGGAATAGCGATTCGAGAATATCCTTCAACGAATCTCTGATAATAACCAACTAAGCCTAGAAAGCTACGTATTTCGATTACTGACTTAGGTTGCTCTCAACTGTGACTTATATCCCAACCTTGGATAGCACGTCACAATGACACCTATCAGTTTACTATCGCACAAATATGGCATCCCCTACGGAGAGTCTGGCTTCGGTGTATTCCACAAAGGAAGTCACCAAATAAAGGCTCGGGTACAAACTTCTACAGTTGAATTTTTAACTCTTGAAGTTCAATAGGAGCCATGAGATTTTAGAAATGGGTTTTGTACCGGGTTCAAAGTCGATACAAAATTCAATATCACACTTTGGGAGTAAGCCAAGAAATTCTTTAGGAAATACGTCGGAAAGGAAACAAAATATTATTCAAAATGACGTATAAAGTCCATAACATGAGGGTAAAAAGCTTGACATCCATTTTTCAATAAGCGAATGGCTTTATGGCTTGATATGACAATGATTGACTTCAATGGTTTGGTTGCTTGAATTGAATAACGAGTTGCTTAGGAATATGAAAACTAATGACCTTACGAAAGCAATCAATTTTGGCATGATGAGTAGTTAATCAATCAATCCCCAAAATCACATCAAAAGCAAGTATCTTTAAAGAAATAAGGTCAACGGGTAATGTGATGGTGCCAACTTGGATCAAAAAAGATTTATAAACAGTGGATGTAATGAAAGTTTCTCTTAACGGAGTTTCAACAAATAAGTCAAAAGTCTAATTTTCTCCGAGTCAAGTTTAAGCGTTGAGTATAGCGGGAGAGATAAATGAATGGGTAGAAGCAGGGTATCTATAAGGTATAAACTTCGTAAGAATTTATAATTAACTAACTTGATGCTAACTAACCGTTCGGGATCCTCACATTACGAATAGGTCACGACAAAGCGTACTTCGAGAACCGATTGACTTTGTCTTTTTCAGTATTCGCCTTTGGTGCCACCATTCCATTCATTTGGACTTGATTTATTTCTGAGGACAAAATCGAGCTATGTGACCATCTTTTCCACAAATAAAACATACCTTGGAAGGCTGTGAACAGTTTGGACTTATATGTCCCTCCTCTCCGCATTTGTAGCTTCTAACTGGCAATCTTTCTCCTCCTCTAAAATTCGTTGTTGGTGTTGGTGCCGACGTCTTCCCGTCATCGTTAAATCTTCTCTTCTTAGATCGGACATCTCTTTCCACAATATCAACGCGTCGTGCGGCTTTTACCCATGCATCACTCATTCTCACTCGTTCAGTTATTTCTTCTTTCATTTCGATTCGGCTTTTTATCATCTTATACTCGCCAAAGAGTGCTTATATTCAAGCATAACATATCGGGTAACACAAGCTTGAATCGTTGCATCCTTTTGCTCCACGACTGCCTTCCGTTCTTCAGCCTGCTCTTCTAACTCATGAATACGATTTTGCAATTCCATATTTTGATCATAAAATACCTCTAATAAATTCTCCTCAGGTACCTCTTCTTCCCCATCTTCCTCACTCTCAGTTGTTACCTCTCCGACTATCTCGGGTAAAACTATCAATTCTTCACTCACCACATGGATATCTCTAATTCCTTCTTCGTGTGACATTACATTAGCCTGGTTGGTGACTAAAGGTGTATCCACAATCTCATTCACTCTATTGTTAATGTTCTTAGTCGACATTCTTAAATACTGCAATAAAACAAGGGTTAATTAAAGATATTAACAAATCACATAATACCCCTATATTATGACCGACCAACAAATAAGCTTAGGTAGGACACACTAGCGAAGGATTTATCCTAGTTCTATTCCCCAATCTCCCCCGGAGATCATATCCTAAGCTCGATACCAAGCTGTGGCGCCCCAAAATAGGTCCAATCCAACCAACCCATTACGAGTCGCCAAATACATGCATGCACAACTACAACTTCATTAATACAATTGTAAATGCAAAATCGACAACACATAAAGCTGTGAGTTTAAATACAAATATTATCTTCTAGACAATATCCACACTCAAATAAAGTCCTTATTACAATTATTGATACACTATTTTACAAAATAGTGAGGACTACTAAAACAACTGTCTTGAACCATCACTCCACACCCCGACTAGTTCATTTATATTCTCATCTCACGAGAAGAAAAATGGAACAAAAAGGAAAGGGTGAGCTCAACTAGCCCGATAAAGAATATTATGACTAAGATAATGTACAACAAATTATCCTTAGTCTTCAACGAGGAAAAATCGATAGAATACAATAGACAACAAGTTTTAGATCAACAACTGCAGCGGAAACAACAATTCATTAGAAGAGTTAAGTAGAGAATGAAATCTACTATCATCTATGAATTTAAAAGTCCATCATTGATATTGTATCCCTGTAACATCAATCAATATACATCATAAATCAAATATTCATCTTTGCCCTACAGGCCAAAGATATTCACCAGTTGGTCATGTTCATCTAAACACTGTTCATCTTTGCACGGGCCAAAGATATTCATCATAAAATCATTCATCTTTTATCTTTACTGGGCCAAAGATATTCATCATAAAATCATTCATCTTTGCACTTCTGAGGCCAAAGATATTGATTATATCATCATTTAGGGGTGAGGATGATGAAAAATATTTTAAAGAAAAGCGAATCCGATTGAAACAAAAGAACAAATATTAAGGATTCGTACTTTAAACAATCCAAATTCAAAAATACTTCATAAATAACCAAAGTGGGGTAAAATTCAAGAATGATGACCAAAACATAGATCTCATCAAAGATAGGAATCATAACAGACAATCTTGGACACAGGAAAGAAAATTTAATTTTTTTGTGAATAGTGTCGTATTCGTGAATAGTGCCGTATACGTGAATAGTAACTCCGACACCAAAAGATAGAAATTTCACAAAAAACATCATCATGCTTCGTGAATAGTGCTCGTGAATAGTAACTCGTGAATAGTAACTCGTGAATAGTAACTCATAAATAGTAACTCATGAATAGTAACCCCGACATGAAAAAGTTCCAAATTTGATAAAAATTTCCAACCAATATTTCGGCATAATGATATTGAAGAAATAATATCATTTTCAAATAAAATAACATCCCTTACCTCAGAAAGAATAGTACTTACGATTGGAATCTTTGGATATAATGTTGAAAGAACTTGCCTTAGTATAGCAATACTCAAAGTACTAAAATACTCACAAAATATCGCTTCGATATTATAGAGAGAGAAACTTTTTACGGTGTGATTTTCAATTCTAACCTAAGCACCCTATTTATAGGAAAATGCTTAGAACACCAAAGCAGAAAGTTTAATATAATAAAAATATATTTATAAAATTGTCAAGCCCACCTTAGACCAACTGAAATCAGCCCATTCTTATCACATGTTGAGCCCACTAAATTGTAAAAAACGTTTTTCATAAAATAAATAATTAAAACTTCCAAAAATCAATTATTTCGGAACTTCGGAACTTCAATAATTCATAATAAATAGCCCTTTTATTAGAAAATTCGAATATCGCGATGTTTTATAGGAAATTTAATTCTCTACAACTTTGCAGAAGAAAGTTTTTCCAAATTCTAAACAGAAATTGACCAAAATCCATAAACGGACGATTTTACAAGCTATAATCAAATTTCAGTCAAGAAATGAGGTCCACTGACACACAAAACATGTGTTAATCATTTAATGCAACAAAAATACTCTTTTTCCTCATATACTCATATATCCCACATTCATTGTAAAAATATCACCATTATTCTATAATAATAATATAATAAAATATTATTTTATCAGAAAAGATAAAATATCAATTTTTAACAATTGTCACTTTAAAAATTTTCTCCATCTATATCCACATAAAATTAATATTTTCCTCATCATATAAATTAATAATTAATTATTCACAAATAATATTACAGAATCACGATCTTTGGTGACTAGGTCGTTCAGGAAAGAGGGGCTTTCAATAAGAATTTCTCTCCTTACTAAGCCTTGATTAGGTGACCAAACCTCTCCTTGATGCAGAACTTTCTAGACATTGCCAATAATGTTTTCTAATAATATTATTAGGATAATATGAATTATTGCTTCGATAATGAAAAATCTTTGTGTAGTGACAATTATTGAAACAATAGTAATATAAAATATCAACGCAAAGCAATTATTGAATCAATAAAATAAAATCTTTGAATAGTATCTCTTCGTAACAATTATTGAGTAGTGCCTTAAATACGTAAGAATCAATAATTGGTGCAATCTAGGTGTCTTCTTGTCTGCAACAACGCGTATTCTTGTATTTTAACCAAGAGTATTCCAACGGTGATACTTGGTAACAATTACGGCAGTTATTTATAAACAACTTATACTTGTCGTTTTCTTCATCTAATCGCTTTCCAGTTATGGGCCCACACAAGGCTCGTGCCGTAAATACGAATATTCCCAGATAATAAGAATATTCCACGACTCAAAACGAATATTCTCAAACAACAATGAGTATTTTATAACCACTTGCTTATTTAAAATATTTGCGCATTTTACCCATAACCGACCACATTAATCAAATCAACCCTTTCTATTTCAAAATAATAATTAGAGGAATTTAAATCTTCATTTATAAAAAGTTGGGGCCTACTGACCTCCCTCCTTATGAAATTTCATCCTCGAAATTGACATGCGTAGGACATGCTCCTTCCCATCCAAGATCTTGGTGGTACCTTCTCGTCACGTTAAATCTTACATTATACGGTGCGGTTCTAACTTCAATAATGTGGTTCGGGTCGTCCACATATTTACGTACTGTCGATACGTGAAAAATGTTATGAACACGCGTCATACTTGGCTGTAAAGCGAGTCTATAAGCCATAGTTCCTATTCAATCGAGGATTTCAAATGGACTAATAAATCAAAGGTTGAGATTTTTCTCTTCATCAACTCTTACTTCTAGAATAACGCCTTCTTGCACCTTCTTCTTTATATTCATCACTCCGGTGTGTAGCTTCGGCGGTTTTAACTTTATCGATTAAAGTCGATTCTAATCGTATATTCGTTATCTTCACATGATTCTTGGAATCGTAACTCTATCTCCATCTTACGTAAGTAAATGCGAAATGGGTCTTTGTGTTAACAATATCGCACTTTCGTAACCACATACGATTTTTCTACTCAACACGTCAGCTACCACGTTCGCTTTTCCAAGATGGTATGGTCAGAACATGTGCCGAAATGAGTCTCCTCTTGAGTTCTTCGAAGCTCTTCCCACAATCCTTGCTCCATTCAAATTTTGTATCTCTACGAGTCATCTACGTTAATGGAATAGCGATTCGAGAATATCCTTCAACGAATCTCTGATAATAACTAACTAAGCCTAGAAAGCTACGTATTTCGATTACTGACTTAGGTTGCTCTCAACTGTGACTTATATCCCAACCTTGGATAGCACGTCACAATGACACCTATCAGTTTACTATCGCACGAATATGGCGTCCCCTATGGAGAGTCTGGCTTCGGTGTATTCCACAAAGGAAGTCACCAAATAAAGGCTCGGGTACAAACTTCTACAGTTGAATTTTTAACTCCTGAAGTTCAATAGGAGCCATGAGATTTTAGAAATGGGTTTTGTACCGGGTTCAAAGTCGATACAAAATTCAATATCACACTTTGGGAGTAAGCCAAGAAAATCTTTAGGAAATACGTCATGAAACAAAATATTATTCAAATATGACGTATTAAATTCCATGACATGGGTAAGAAAGCTTGACATCCATTTTTCAATAAACGAATGGCTTTATGGCTTGATATGACAATGATTGACTTCGGTGGTTTGGTTGCTTGAATTCGAATAACAGGTTTGTAACGACCCCAAAATAGGTCCATTCCATCCAACCCATTCTGAGTCGCCAAATACATGGTACAGAAAATAACTACAACTTTATTACAACAATTGTCGTGCAAAATACAACAACACATATCTTTGTGAGTTTGGATACAAATATATACCAAATGTGACACATGTGTCCCAGTAGTGGACAACACCTCACAGTGACACCTTACATAAAGGTATAGTCAAAAACTATTTTAGAAATTAGAATCTTTGGGAAGTGCTCAGCGAAACCTTCGTACATGGGAGGCCATGCTTACAGGTTATGATAGCTATCATATGGCCACAGAAATTATCCTTGGTCATTAATAGACCCCAAAGAAAAATGAGAAGATTGCTATCATATTCTTCCCAATGGTGAGTTTTCTTTTGACATATCATTATCTCTACTATCTCTAATTGAGAGTTAAATTTCAAATAGACTCAAGATCATATAGGTAGTCTTTGGTAGATATACTCGGCAAGTGGATGAAAGCACAACCACATCTTATGATGACACGAGGTTGTATGTCATTAGACATCTTGTATGATAGTGGCAAAACACCTTCCAAGTTAAATTCACCTCACCCTCAACATCTATAGACCACCGTTCTATTCCCTTGTTATTCCCCGCTCAACCAAGCTACACTCTTATTACGAAAGGAATTGTGAAGCAAAAAGGGTGAAACCACAACTAAGCTTAGTAAAAAAATATCATGACTAAAGATAATTAAATTATCAATAGCCTTCATCAATAATAAATCAGAGATTTAGAACATATGGTAGATGATAAAAAATTTCAACCATAGTTGCAGCGGAACGAGCACTCCATTAGAAGAGTCAAATAGACCATAAAGTCAATTATCTTCTCCATGTTAAAAGTCCACCAACAATGTTTTATCCCTGTAACATCAATCAACAATTCCTGTCCACAATCACATGTATAACTCATAATCGTAATTGTTGTTCTAAATTCCTTTTCTCATTCAGGACGAAGATAATTTTCATCACTTGTCTTTACCTGAAATATCAAAGATCATGGTTATACCAAATCACAGTTCATGTTCATAATCATACTAATAAATTCATCTTTGCACTACGGGCCAAAGATATTCATCAACAAGTCATCTTTACCACTACAGCCAAAGATATTCAACAACATGAGTTATCTTTGCACTACGACCCAAAGATATTCATCAACAATTCATCTTTGCACCTGGGCCAAAGATATTCCTCAACGATTCATATTTGCATTACGAGCCAAATATATTAATATATCTCAAAGAAATATATAATCATTTCAGAATTTATATAAACAATAATTATAACCATGTTGATCAATTCACCTTTGCACTTAAGCTAAATATATTCAATTATAAATTCAATGATCATGATCATACCAGTCACAATTCAACTTTTCACTACTGGCCAAAGAGAACCCTAGTCATGATCATACCAATAATCTACCCATCTTTATACTCCAGTGAAAGAGAATTTCAACATCAGGGTTATAAAAATGTTATATATGATAATAAAATCAATATAATCAATATATAGTTTTAATCTCCAGAGTAATATTCATAAATCAACTATAATTTGGTTAGAAAAAGAAACCAATTTTGTCATGAATAGTAACTCATGAATAGTAACTTCGTGAATAGTATCTCATGAATAGTAAACTCGACTCAAAAAGGTAAAAATTCTACAATAAAATCCATATCAATATTTGGGTATAATGATATTGAAAGAATAATATATATTTTTTTAAGCTTATAAACAATTTATTTTAATTGTTTACACTTTACTAAATAATGCATTTAATCATTCTAAAATGCCACAAACTCATAAGATTTCATCACCAATAACCAAAATCCTCATCAAAAATCTGCATATACCTCATGTAGGATTCTCAAGCCATAAAATCCTATTTTCTAATTTTTTTACTTCACATAACATATTTAATTCATTTACTCATAACTAGTCTATTTTCATGAAAAATAACAAATCAGTTCCAAAAATATTTCTTTTTTGGGATTTAACAGAATATAGTCCTATATTGAACATATATTTTTCTCAGAATTTTTAAAAGTCATTTACTATTTTTCACATGGCCAAAACCACCGAATATTTAAACATTTATCATAAATTGTACTTTTATCCAAAAATTCCGAAATTCACAGGGTATACTGATATTATATAGATATACTTCCAATAAAAATTTCATCAATTTTGGAGTTAACCACAAGGAGTTAAAAGGGTTTTCTTTTAAAATAGTCTTTCCTCATAAAATTCATAACTCTTAATCTATACATCCAAAAATCGCCATTTTTGGACACAATCAACAAAACTCATCAAAATATCATTTTAAATTTTTTTCAGAATTTTTGAAGGTTCAGAAAAATTTCGAAATAATAACCCTTAAAATCCCTTATTATCCCTTACTCAAAAAAAGAGCAAATTACTTACGATTTGGAATAACTTATTTGAAACGAACTTGCAATCAGTATAGCAATACTCAAAGTATACTCAAAATACTCACAAGAATACGCTCGATAATATAGAGAGAAAACTTGAGTTTTACGGTGTGATTTTCAATTATAACCTAAGCACCTATTTATTGGAAATTACTTGTAACAAAGAAAGCAGAAAATTTATTAAAATAATAATATTATATTTTTTTTCCAAGACTTCATCGTATGCTCTCAACATCAGAACTCAGCCCCTAACATATGTTAAATGAGGAAACAAAATGTAAAAAATGTTTTTTGTTATTTAAATTATTTTAAACTTCCAAAACTCAATTATTTGAACTTGAACTTCAATAATTCATAATAAATAGCCCTTTTGCTAGAAAATTCGAATCTCATGAGTTTTTATAGGAATTCAATTTTCTACAACGTTCTGAAGAAAGTTTTCCAAATTCCAAACAAAAATTATTTGAAATTCACAAGCAGACGATTTTACTGGTATAATCAAATTTCGATCGAGAAATGGGGTCCACCGACACATAAAACATGCTTTAAATATTTTTGGTAACAAAATACTCCTCCTCCACATATACTCATATATCCCACATTCATCGTAAAAATATCATCATTAATATATTATTAAAATAATATATTTAATTGAATTATTTTATCGGAAAAGATAAAATATTAATTTTCAACAATTGTCACATTAAAATTTTCTCCATCTATATCCTCATAAAATCAATATTTTCCTCATCATATAAATCAATAATTAATTATTCACAAATAATATTACGAAACACATTATTGATGACGAGGCGGTTCCCAAGAAAGAGGGGCTTTCAATAAGAATTTCTCCTTCTTTGGTAGCTTGATTAGGTGACCAAACCTCTCCTTAGAGCAGAACATTCTAGACATTGCCAATAATGCTATCTAATAATATTATTCAAATAATATAAATTATTGATCGATAATTAATGAAAATATCGTAGTAGTGACAATTATAAAATATCAACGCAAAGAATTATTGAATCAAAATAAAATATTGAGCGATAATTTTTGTAACAATTATTGAGTAGTGCCTTCTTACGTAAGAATCAATAATTGGTGCAATACTGTGTCTCTCTTGTGCAACAACGCGTATTACTTTACTTTACCCACGGGTATTCCAACGATATTAGCGATAACAACTACGCCGATTATTTATAAACAACTTATTCTTGTGCGTTTTCTTCCTCCAATCGCTTTTCGTTATGGGGCCCACAAAAAGCTGCAAGCATGATCATCGAATATTCCCTGACAAGACGAATATTCCACGACCAAACGAATATTCTCCAAACAACAATGAATATTTTATAACCACTTGCGTATTTTTGAAAAAAATTTCATATATCACCCTTAACTTTAACTTTTTATCAATTTAACCATTTACTGAATTGTAATTATAAGAAAAATTGAATACTTTTATTTCATAAAATTCGGGGTCTTACAAGGTTGCTTAGGAATATGAAAACTATCAATTTTGGCATGATGAGTAGTTAATCAATTAATCCCCAAAATCACATCAAAAGCAAGTATCTTTAAAGAAATAAGGTCAACAGGTAATGTGATGGTGCCAACTTGGATCAAACAAAATTTATAAACAGTGGATGTAACGAAAGTTTCTCTTAACGGAGTTTCAACAGATAAGTCAAAAGTCTAATTTTCTCCGGAGTTAAGTTTAAACGTTGAGTATAAGCAGGAGAGATAAATGAATGGGTAGAACCGGTATCTAATAAGGTATAAACTTCGTAAGAATTTATAATTAACTAACCGTGCTAACCGTTCGGGTTCTCGCATTCTAATTAGGTCACGACAAGCGTCACTTCCGTGAGGCAGATTGACTTTGTCTTTTCAAGTATTTGCCTTTGGTGCCACTGTTCAAATTTGGACTTGATTTATTTCTGAGGACAAAAAAATCGAGCTATGTGACCAACTTTTCCACAACTAAAACATACCTTGGAAGGCTGTAAATAGTTTGGACTTATATGTCCCTCCTCTTCGCATTTGTAGCATCTAACTGGCGGTCTTTCTCCTCCTCTAAAATTCGTTGCTGGTGTTGGTGCCGACGTCTTCCCGTCATCGTTAAATCTTCTCTTCTTAGATCGGACATCTCTTTCCACAATATCAACGCGTCGCGCGGCTTTTACCCATGCATCACTCATTCTCACTCGTTCGATTATTTCTTCTTTTCATTTCGATTCGACTTTATCATCTTATACTCGCCAAAGAGTGCTTCTACATTCAAGCATCACATATCGGGTAACACAAGCTTGAATCGTTGCTTCCTTTTGCTCCCACGAACGCCTTAGTTCTTGATTTCGCTTCTTCTAACTCATGAATACGATTTTGCAATTCTACATTTTGATCATAAAATACCTCTAATAAATTCTCCTCAGGTACCTCTTCTTCCCCTTCTTCCTCACTCTCAGCTGTTACCTCTCCGACTATCTCGGGTACAACTATCAATTCTTCACTTACCACATGGATATCTCTAATTCCTTCTTCGCTTGAAATTACATTAGCCTGGTTGGTGACTAAAGGTGTCTCCATAATCTCATTCACTCTATTGTTAATGTTTTCAATCGACATTCTTAAATACTGCAATAAAACAAGGGTTAATTAAACAAATTAACAAATCACATAATACCCCTATATTATGACCGACCAACAAATAAGCTTAGGTAGGACACACTAGCGAAGGATTTATCCTAGTTCTATTCCCCGATCTCCACCAGAGATCATATCCCTAAGCTCTGATACCAACTGTGACGCCCCCAAAATAGGTCCAATCCAACCAACCCATTCTGAGTCGCCAAATACATGACAACTACAACTTCATTAATACAATTGTCGTGCAAAATACGACAACACATAAACTGTGAGTTTAAATACAAATATTATCTTCTAGACAATATCCACACTCAAATAAAGTCCTTATTACAATTATTGATACACTATTTTACAAAATAGTGAGGACAACTAAAACAACTGTCTTGAACCATCACTCCGCTTTTACACTAGTTCGTTATATTCTCGTCTCACGAGAAGAAAAATGGAACAAAAAGGAAAAAGGTGAGCTCAACTAGCCCAGTAAAGAATATTATGACTAAGATAATGTACAACAAATTATCCTTAGTTTTAACAGGGAAAAATCTGATAGAATACAATAGACAACAAGTTTTAGATCAACAACTGCAGCGGAAACAACAATTCATTAGAAGAGTTAAGTAGAGAATGAAATCTACTATCATCTATGAATTTAAAAGTCCATCATTGATATTGTATCCCTGTAACATCAATCAATATACATCATAAATCAAATATTCATCTTTGCCCTACAGGCCAAAGATATTCACCGATGGGTCATGTTCATCTAAACACTGTTCATCTTTGACTACTGGGCCAAAGATATTCATCATAAAATCATTCATCTTTGCACTACAGGCCAAAGATATTCATCATAAAATCATTCATCTTTGCACTACAGGCCAAAGATATTCAGTTATATCATCATTTAGGACTGAGGATGATGAAAAATATTTTAAAGAAAATGAATCCAGTGAAACAAAAGAACAAATATTTAGGATTCGTACTTTAAACAATCCAAGTTCAAAAATACTTTATAAATAACCAAAGTGGGGTAAAATTCAAGAATGAAGACCAAAACATAGATCTCATCAAAGATAGGAATCATAACAGACAATCTTGGACACAGAAAAGAAAATTTAATTTTTTTGTGAATAGTGTCGATTCGTGAATAGTCTTAGTATCGTGAATAGTAACTCAGACACCAAAAGATAGAAATTTCACAAAAAACATCATCATGCTTCGTGAATAGTACTCGTGAATAGTAACTCATGAATAGTAACTCATGAATAGTAACTCATGAATAGTAACCCCGACATGAAAAAATTCCAAATTTGATAAAATTTTCCAACCAATATTTCGGAATAATGATATTGAAGAAATAATATCATTTTCGAATAAAATAACATCCCTTACCTCAGAAAGAATAGTACTTCTGACTGGAATACTGGATATAGTGCTGAAAGAACTTGCACCATATAGCAATACTCAAAGTACTAAAATACTCACAAAATACGTTCGATATTATAGAGAGAGAAAGAGAGAGAAAACTTATTTCTGGTGTGATTTTCAATTCTAACCTAAGCACCTTATTTTTAGGAAAATGCTTAGA
Source organism: Panax ginseng (assembly GCA_020205605.1). Lineage (NCBI taxonomy): Eukaryota > Viridiplantae > Streptophyta > Magnoliopsida > Apiales > Araliaceae > Panax > Panax ginseng. The sequence continues at coordinate 36,152,122 of CM035136.1, read as the reverse complement.
ACACCAAAGCAGAAAATTTAATATAATAATAATATATTTATAAAATTGGCAAGCCCAACTTATACCAACTGAAATCAGCCCATTCTTATCACATGTTGAGCCCACTAAATTGTAAAAACGTTTTTCATAAAATAAATAATTAAAACTTTCAAAAATCAATTATTTCGGAACTTCAATAATTCATAATAAATAGCCCTTTTATTAGAAAATTCGAATCTCTCGATACTCTATAGGAAATTTAATTCTCTACAACTTTGCAGAAGAAAGTTTTTTCAAATTCCAAACAAAAATTGACCGAAATCCATAAACGGACGATTTTACAGGCTATAATCAAATTTCAGTCAAGAAATGAGGTCCACTGACACACAAAACATGTGTTAATTATTTAATGCAACAAAAATACTCTTTCTCCTCATATACTCATATATCTCACATTCATTGTAAAAATATCACCATTATTCTATTATAATAATATAATAAAATATTATTTTATCAGAAAAGATAAAATATCAATTTTTAACAATTGTCACTTTAAAAATTTTCTCCATCTATATCCACATAAAATCAATATTTTCCTCATCATATAAATCAATAATTAATTATTCACAAATAATATTACAGAATCACAAGATCTTTTGGCAACCGGTAGTTCCCGGGAAGAGAGGGCTTTCCAATAAGAATTTCTCCTTACTATCGCGCAATTAGGTGACCAAACCTCTCCTTAGACAGAACTTTCTAGACATTGCCAATAATGTTTTCTAATAATATTATTAGGATAATATGAATTATTGCTTTGATAATGGAAAATCTTGTGTAGTGATAATTATTGAAACAATAGTAATATAAAATATCAAACGCTTGAGAATTATTGAATCAATAAAATAAAATCTTCGAAGCAAGAGCTCATCTTGTAACAATTATTGAGTAGTGCCTTTTACGTAAGAATCAATAATTGGTGTAATACCGTGTCTTCTTTGTGCAACAACGCCAGACATTGTGTTTTTAACCACGGGTATTCAACAAAGATATTCAGTAACAACTACGCCATTATTTATAAAAAACTTATACTTGTCGTTTTCTTCATCCAATCGTTTTCCGTTATGGGCCCACACAAGGCTGCGCCGTCGTACGAATATTCCCCGACAGTAAGAATATTCCACGACCAAACGAATATTCTCCGACAACAATGAGTATTTTATAACCACTTGCTTATTTAAAATATTTGCGCATTTTACCCATAACTAACCACATTAATCAAATCAACCCCTTACTATTTCAAAATAATAATTAGAGGAATTTAAATCTTCATTTATAAAAAGTTGGGGCCTTACATATACTGTGTGTGAGAGAGACCCATGAGAGAGGGAGGAGGGCATGACCAGATAGAGAGGGTATGAAGAGAATTTGTCAAGGCCAGAGAAGAGAGAGACCAGAAAGAGAGACGCGGTAGAGAGAGAAGAGAGAGATCAAAAATAAAATAAGAGAAAGAAGGAGCTGAACGGTTTATAATCGACTATTCTCGATGGAATATCTGTCGAAATTGGTTCCATCGAGATTACTATATTTTCGACAGATAATTCGTCGACTATAAATATGATTCCGTCGTACTTATAATTCGCGTAACGCGAAATGTTCAAGCGCTTGGACGGTGTTATTAAATCAATTACATCGGAGATAACATATTTTCGAGGGATCTATTATCGACTGAATATTCGGTCGAAATTACAATAAGGTCGACTGAATATATTCCGTCGAGAATATTTCCGTCGGTCTTAAGCCATTTTCTTGTAGTGAATACAACTGTCGTGTAAAATACGACAAAATATAAACTGAGAGTTTTAATACAAATATTGTCTTCTAGACAGTATTCAACTCAAATGGAGTCCTCAATACATTTATTATCACACTATTTCATAGAATAGTGAGGACTACTAATGCTATCATCTGGACCGTCACTCCATTCCCCGACTAGTCCCGGCTACGTTCTCATTTCTTGAAGAGAATAATGAAAGCAAAAGGATGAGCTCAACTAGCCCAGTAAGAAATATTATGACTAAGATAATGCAGAATAATTTATCATTAGCCTTCAACAGTGTTAAATTGATAAAATATAACAAACATCAAGTTTAACTGCAGCGGAACAAGCAATCCATTAGAAGAGTCAAGTAGAGCATAAAATTTACTATCTTCTATGATTTAAAAGGTTTTTCATCACTTTTATCGCTGAGACTCAGCTTAATAAATAATTTATATCATCGAATCACCCCTGCACTACGGCCAAGGATATTCATGTATTTATCAATGGTCATGATCATGCCAAAAATTGTCCATCAATGCACTACGGGCCAATGAGGACTTTTACCACATCAATTGTAACATTACGATCATGATTATACCGAATAATCCCTAGTCATAATCATACCAAGTCCATCTATGCACTACAGACCACAGATGACTTTCAATATATTATAAACACGAGGATGATGACAATGATATAAGAATTCAATAAAACAAGTTCAAGGATAAATTTTTAAAGATTTATAATTTAAATTATCCAGAAATCAATAACGTCCAAATTGTCAACATGATACTGCTTTGTGGAGTAAAATTCAAGAATAATATTGTATCAAAAATAATTTGGACCGAAAAATAATCAATTTTTGTCATGAATAGTACCCCGGGTGAATAGTAACCGAGTGAATAGTACCCAATGAATAGTAACTTCGGGAATAGTAACCCCGTGAATAGTACCCCGACATGAAAAAGTTAAAACTTATCAAGAATGCTCAGAATAATATTTCCATGAAAAGATATTAGATGAAGCGCAAATATAAAGGATATTCTACTAATTTCATGGAGTATAGAAGCCAAAATTTAACAAAATGAATATAGAATTCGAAATCTGAAATGAAATAATATTACTTACATACTACAGAGTATGGAAGAAAATATTATTTCAAGCGAACATTGAACAAAAATAACATCCCTTACCTTGAAAAGAAGAGTATTCCAACTGGTATAGCGGGGATATTCTTGAAGAAAACTTTTACTGTTTTCTATGCTCAAAGCTTTCTTAAACTCTAAAGAAATACGCTCAAGATTATAGAAGAAGAATTCTCTGATTCTGGTGTGATTTTCAATTCTAACTAAGCATCCTATTTATAGGAGAATGAAAATGATACTATTTGGACGCACAGTACACAAAGGTCGCGAGCGAATTCTTCGGCTGATTTCGTTGAAAAATTTGATTTTACTATGCAACACTATGCAATAAAATATTCTAATAAAACGAAAACTTTTAAATATAATATATTATATATATACATATTAATATAACATGTGCGGAGAAAAAAAATCACGGGTGGAAACCCGAAGTGAACTCATTTGCCAACTTTTTAAATCTATTTATATATATATATATATATATATATATATATAGAAAAGAATCAAGTGCATACCCCCTTATCTTACTACCGTCAGTTTACCCCCCTTTAAGCGACGGTTTGCTGGTCATACAACCGTAAATGTCTATACTTTTAGTGACGGACAACATATAGCATCGCTAAAAGTATGAGCGATGGTTGTATGATCGAAACCGTCGCCTAAAGGGGGGGTGAGCACTGTGAATAAGATAAGGGTATACTGACTGATCCGTGACCGATATATATATATATATATATATATATATAAGTACTTTCCTCCTTCCCACGCCACTTTCCCCCCCCCCCATTTACTACATGTATATATATATATATATATATATATATATATATATATATATAAATGAGATACTTTTCTCCTAACTATTTTGAAAAATGGGTAAGTGGGGATCCAAATAATACACAAAATTACATCAACTACTTCATAAAAATTACCTCAATATTTTTAACAACATTTATTATCTTTATTATAATTCGCAATATTTAACAACCAAGTCGTTCCCAGGAAAGAGGGGGCTTTCCAATAAGGATTTCTTCTATATCACGCCGCAATTAGGTGACCAAACCTCTCCTCGATGCCAGAACTTCTAGACATTGTCAATATTGCAAATAATAATATTAATAACTTTGTCATGTCAATTATTGATTTAATAATATATAAAATATCGATAATAATTGAATCAAATAACGTGAGATATTATGCAGTAATTATTGTAGCAATAATTGGACAAAACTGAATGACTTCTCACGTAAGCATCAATACCATGTGCTACTATGCAACCACGCGTATTACTGTACTTTTAACACCGGGTGTTTCAATAGTTAACGGTAAAACTTCCGCCGTTATTTTCATAAAAAGATATTTTTGTCATTTTCTCAATCCGACAATAATTCCGTTGTTGAGTCCACCAATGATTGTGTCGTCGTACGAATATTCCCTGTTAAAACGAATATTCCCCGACCGATCGAATATTATATAACAACTTGTGTACTTTGCAAAACTTATAAATATTACCCACAACTATAACATTATATCAAATTCACTTCATAATATTCCAAAATTATATTTATAGAAAATTTATCTTTATTCATAAAGGTTGGGGTCTTACACCGACTCTGCATGCGAAACAAAGTTTTAAAAATTATATATGGAACAAATTTTAAAAACGATATATTTAAGCGAATATTTGTAATAATAATAATGCACACATTTTCATCTAATAAGGGATTTTTGAATAGTAAGATCATCACTTCTAGAAAATAATTGGTCCAAGAGATTTTATAATGTAAATGAGATAATTTTATATTAATTAGATTCATAAATTAAGAAAATTAAAGATTAAAATACTCTTTTTTTTCTTATTTTTGTATTAATTGATACGTTAATTATAATATAATAGTAATACTAAAATATTAGGCAAGTGTTAACATTTGCTTATATCTTCCTAAATAACACAGCAAAAAGCCTAACACACATGTATATATAAATCTAATTCAAAAAAAGAAGAAGGTCATATTTGTTTTCAATAATTATAATTCTGGGATTTATATGATTATAATATCAGAAATTACAGAATATTATGGTTATTTTAGAAAAAAGTTGTGGTTAATTTTGTCTAACAATTTTTAATCCCAAATGACAAGGATTATAATATCAGGTAGAACATGGTATTATATAATCCCACATCTTAAACTATTTTATAATCCCATGATTAATAGTCTCAAGTTCAAATTAAAAAATAAACAAGACTCTTTGGCTATGTTTGTTTTCAAGAATTATAATTTCGGGATTATCCAAGACTATTAATTCTATGATTATAATATCGGAATTATAATTAAAATGTCAAGACTATTAAGCCATTTTATAATCCCGATACTAATAATCCTAAGTCTAAATTTGAAAACAAACAAGACATTTGGGATTAATAGTAGTATCCCATATATAATCATTAGAAACAAATATAGCCTTGGATTAATAGTGATATCCCAAATATAATTGTTCGGGAGCGTTTTACCGACCATCATGTTGGCTGTAGGCCTGGGCTGGAATCGATGAGGTTGGGTCGATATGGCCGAAGGCATATAGGAGGTCGAGGACATTCGGGTTCGGATACCCGAGCCCAATAGGGCGGGATCCGGTTGTGATCATGGAGGTCGGGGTCGGGTCTTCGCGTCCTTTGGACCGAGGCCCAGACCGGTGCTTATGATGCTTGATGGGTTGGGCCTGTGCAGTCGGACAGCCCACATGCAGAGTTGGGAGTGATAAGGGGTATACGTGGTTAAGGGTCCTAACCCTAATCATATGTTGATAAGGCAACTCCAAAGGTAGTATTAGAAAGGGATTCTACTTGCACCTTTTAAGGATATTGTGTTGGACCCAAATATAGGTAACTACCATATTTAGGAGTCCTGTTCCGACTCGAAGAGGGACTCTTGGGAGATGAGAATGGTTATAAATACAATGCTTAACTACAATTAACAGGTAATACATATTTGAACACTAAACACTTAAGCCTCCATTGTTAAACCTTGTGAACGGCTTGTACTTATTCTCACACCGGAGCTATCCCCCGGCGGCACAAGTCGTCAAGCTTCTGTGTGATCCGTTATTGTGCAGGTTTCAGCTCGTGGATTCAGTGATTGGACGCACGGACGAAACTTGGCGTTAACAATAATTATTGCAAATAATAATAGCCTAAGTACATTATCTTTATTTTTTGTAATATCATAAGTATTAAATTACCAATTTTATAAACCTAGAATGCACAACACTGAAATAAATCAAGGCAACACAATTTTTTTTTAATAAGACTAAAAGACAATTTGTACCCTAAACTTTACACCCTTGTTGACTTTTGCACCCCAAACTGAAAAAGGTGTCTAAGTACACCCCACACTTCATTATACGTAACAAAACGCATATTTTTTTCACTTAATCGATCAAAAATGACCGGCTAAGGCTGTAACATAAGTTTGGGGTGCAAATTGTCTTTTAGTCTTAAAAATTGGCAAAAATAATTAACTTTAAATAAAATAAAATAATTTAAAAATAATTAATTTAAATAAAATAAATAATTTTAAAAATAAAAATAAAATAATTAATTTTAAAATAAAATAATTAAAATAAATATTTGAAATTAATGATTAATAATTAATCATTAACTTGTAAAATGATTATTTTATTTTTATTTTAAAAGTAATTATTAATCATTCAAGTTAAAAATATCATTAACTTGTAAAAAAATCATTTTTGCCACATAAAAAAAAAAATTGTTTTTGTTTTTAAATTTTTTTTAAAAATAGAATCTTTTTTAAAGTAATTTTATTTTACAAGTTAAAAAAAATTCTATTTTTGTTTTTAACAGCAGAATTTTTTTTTTAAAATAAGATTTTTTAAAACAGAATTTTATAAAAACAGATTTTTTTAAAACAATTTTTTTTTAAAAACAGAATTTTATTTTAGAAGTTAAAAAAAAAATACAGAATTTTAGAAGACAAAACAGAATCTGATACTATAAAATGAAGCTCAAGTTATTCATCACAAATATATTAACATCACTACAAAATTAGATATTAAAGAAATTTTAATATTAAACATGTAACATAAATATAATTTTAAAAATTTTAATCTGATAAATAGAACTTTGTTTGTGAAAATATTAATTTTTTTCATGAAAATAACAACTCCCATTTAGAATACCAAGTCAAACTGTCAAAGCCATAATTTAAACGAGAAGGATAAATGTTATTCCATCTATTTCACAAACAAAGTTCTATTTATCAGATTAACATTTTTAAAATTATATTTATGTTACATGTTTAATATTATAATTTATTTTATATCTAATTTTTTAAAAATTTGTTTTTAAAAACAAAAACAGAATTTTTTGAACTTAAAAAATAAAATTATGTTTTAAAAAAATTATATTTTAAAAAATTTGTTTTTACAAAATTTTGTTTTTAAAAACAAAAAGAATTTTTTTTTTATGTGGCAAAAATGATTTTTTACAAGTTAATGATTTTTTAACTTGGAATGATTAATAATTAATTTTTAAAATAAAAATAAAATAATCATTTTACAAGTTAATGATTAATTATTAATCATTAATTCAAAATATTTATTTTAATTTTATTATTTTAATTATTTATTTTAAAAGTAATTATTTTATTTTTATTTTTAAAATTAAGTATTTTATTTTTATTTTTAAAATTAATTATTTTATTTAAAATTCATTATTTTAAAATTATTTTATTTTATTTAAAGTTAATTATTTTTGTCAATTTTTAAGACTAAAAGACAATTTACACCCCAAACTTTGTATTCTGATCTTAGCCGGTCACTTTTGTTGGGTTAAGTGAAAAAGTGTGTGCGTTTTGTTACGTATAATGAAGTTTGGGATATACTTAGACACCTTTTTAAGTTTAGGGTGCAAAAGTCAACAAGGGTGTAAAGTTTGGGATACAAATTGTCTTTTAATCTTTTAATAATTATAATACTCTTTTTGTTTCAAATTATAAAATTATTATTTTCGGTACCGGTTCGGCCGATGAGCAGCCATGTGGGGGTTAACCTTAGCCACATATTCTTTTCTTGTATTCTTCTGAAATCAGTGCTCTCATTTTCAATTCCTTTCTTATGAATCGTAAGTAAAAATCAATGGCATTGAGTTTTTCTTCTTCGCTTTCCTCTACAAATCTGAGTTCCATTTCAGTTGAGTTCAAAAACCCTAGAACTTCACTTCCTGTTAGGCATGTTTTCTCGAGTTTAGCTTCTTCAAATGAATCCCCAAATTCTTCTGCCCCAAAAGCTCGATTTGTAGCTAGGAGAAAAGAATCCGTCTCTGTTAAACCACTCCAACGCCCTCTAGGTAATGCACACTCTGTTTTTGTGTATCCATATGTGTTTATATATATATATATATATATATATATGTGTGTGTGTGTGTGTGTGTGTGTGTGTGTGTGTGTGTGTGTGTGTGTGTGTGTGCGCGTTTGGGCTTAAAACCTGTGATTGTAAGTTACATAAGCTGCTCATGTAAACGAGCAAAATGTTTAAACTCCAAAATCTCCAAAAGCCCCAAACGAAACATGTACTTATTAGTTTAATGAGTGAATTTGCAATGTAATTGAATGTTTTTTTATTGCAGTTGAGTATATGAGCTTGCCTGCTAGTCAGTACTCTGTATTGGATGCCGAAAGGATTGAGCGAATTGATGACGATACATTTAGATGTTATGTGTATAGATTCAAGTTCTTTGCTTTTGAGGTGTGCCCTGTTTTGTTAGTTAGAGTTGAAGACCAACCTAATGGGTGTTGTATTAAGCTCTTGTCCTGTAAGGTATATCTATTGGTAAAGCAGTTTCTTGTTGAATTTTTGACGTATTACTTAATGTTTTAAATGCTTTGATTTTTGTTTGGTTGGCTGGTTGTAGCTTGAGGGTTCGCCGATTGTGGTTGCACAGAATGATAAATTTGATGGTAAGTACTATTCAGCTTATTTTTTGTGGGAAAGAACTTTTGATTTTATATGGTCCCATAAGAGTATAACAATATGCTCGTATGTAAACTAGCGTGTTAGAAAGGTGGTTACTGTTAATTAATTGATGGATTTTGCATGCTTATCTGGTAGAGGATATAATGATATAGATTCGTTACATAACAGGGACTGATGGGATATCTGAACCGTTTTTTTTGATGGAGTGATTGCCAAAATCTCGTGCAGATTTTCTTTCATGGTTAGGGTTAACTGGCTTGATTGGATGACGTCTTAATTGTTGGACTGAATTGAGTGGCTCAGGTTTGTTTCTTTATTGGGGAAATAAAGAAAAAAAAGGGCTGTCACACTTCAAGAGATTTTATAGACTAACCCTCCCTCCTAAACCTTTTAGGACTTGAGGTTTTAATTTAATTTCTAAACTATTTAAGAACTAAATTATTTATAAGGGTTAATGACAAAACTGTCCCCCACGTTTGGACGAAAATCAATTTGATACTCAAAGTTTAGGAATCTTCAATCAATACTTCTAAGTATTTTAAAACAACAAATGTATTCCCTTTTGGCCAGATCGACCAATTTTAAGCCAGAGATTGCCACGTGTCGATTTTTTATTATGTATTATACGTTTTAGATGTAGGCATACATGTATTATGATTTTATACAAGTATATACACTCCAAAAAAATTATTACAATTTAAAATAAAATATTAAAAGACCAATTAATTAAACAAATAGAGGAAGAGAGAAGGCCCAGGAATATAGAGAATAGCGGCGGAGCGCCGTGATAGATAGGGGCATGACTTGCTTGCTTGGCTATTTTTTGTTCCTAACCGCTTGCTTTATTTGAACGGAAAGAGCTTTGCTTGCTCGTGTTTTTTGGTTCTCCAAAGGAGGCTCTTATCTTTGCTTTTTGACTTTTGTTTTGGGAATAGTACCTAACTCACAGGCTCTGGGCGCGAGCGGAAGAGAGAGAAAGAGAGAAGGCCTAGGAAGAGGTGAGAGAAAGAAGAGAGAGGACAGAGGAAAGAGACAATGAGGAGAGGAGAAGAGAAGGAAGAGAGAGAAGTTTGATAAAGAAGAAGAAAAAGGATAAGAAAAAAGAGAAAGAATTTATTTGATTTTTTGATTTTGTTGTTATTTTCTAATTGTTTTTTTTTAAAAATTATGATCTTGTTTTAAATTTGTCATCTTACCATTGATGTTTTATTTATTTAATTTGTTTTTATTTTAGTTTCTTCTTTAAAGAGACTATGATTTTAATATTATTAATTTTTATAATTTTTATTTATTTATTTTGTATTTATAGATTTCATGAAAATATTTTATATGTAGATGGAGATAATGTGTCACCGAAAGGGAAATTATATTTATATTTAATTTATTATTTATCGTCATTGTTTTTATAAATAATGTTAAGATTTTTTTTTTAATTTTAAATGTTGGGGGAAATGAACTAAGTAAAGAATAACATTATTTGAGAAAATACTTATTAAATACAAGTTAAATACAATCCAAATGTATCGAGAAGGTCAAAGTACAAAAAACGGTAGTCAACCCTTAGTCCGGCGAAAAATTGGTTGGTTCGGCCAAAAGGGAACACATTTGTTGTTTTAAAATACTTAGAGGTATTGATTGAAGATTCCTAAACTTTGAGTATCAAATTGATTTTTGTCCAAACTTGGGGGACAGTTTGGTCATTAGCCCTATTTATAATAATAATAATAATAATAGAGGTAATGTGTCACTCAAAAGGGAAATTATATGTATATTTATATTAAATTTATTATTTATTGTCATTGTTTTTATAAATAATGTTAAGATTTTTTTTTTAATTTTAAATGTTGGGGGAAATGAACAAAGTAAAAAATAACATTATTTGAGAAAATACTTATTAAATACAAGCCAAATGTATCGAGAAGGTCAAAGTACAAAAAACGGTAGTCAAACCGTATTCCGGCGAAAAATTGGTCAGTCCGGCCAAAAGGGAACACATTTGTTATTTCAAAATACTTAGAGGTATTGATTGAAGATTCCCAAACTTTGAGAATCAAATTGATTTTTGTCCAAACTAGGGGGACAGTTTGGTCATTAGCCCTATTTATAATAATAATAATAATAATAATAATAAGACTCCTTTTATTATTTATAATTAGTATTTTTAAAATACTTAATTATAAATATTAAGCTATTTAATTTATTCCACCAATAAATTAAATATACTTAACTTATTATTATTAATGCAATTATTTCTAAAATTAAATTTCTCTTTTTGTGGTGTGACCCTTTAGGTTCAATATTAAGCGGTAGTAGAATAAATAAATTAGAACCATTCTAATATTATTTATAATGAATTAAATTTCTTTAATTCAAATATAAATAAATAATATTTATTTTACATCATGAGTGACACCTTACATCAATATATCATGTTTATCCGAATAATATGAAATCAACATTTAATCACAAAGAACTATTTACAGTCCAATACAATCATTCTACCATACAATATTCCAATCAAATATAAAACATGAAATTACTGTCAATTTTTATTATTTGATCATATGTATTTCGATTCTAAAATGCACAACTCTATTAATGTAAATTAGAATCTCCTTTTTAATTTTCATTCACCCTTTGTTGATCATTCACATACCTCTAAGTATGCTTTATTATACCCAAACATACCCTTTGATATACCCAAAGAGTCTTAAGGAATATGACAAAGTATAACTCAGAATACACAAGGTACTATGATGATCTCAAGTTCAAGGATCACTTGTACTACTATCACTATAGAAACTCTTATTGACATGCATGTAAACCTTCATTAGGTGTTCCTTTAAGCGAGTTAGGTTCAATGAACTTATTCTCCAATAGGCACCTACATACTTACTTTAGTATCTTTACACAAATGATTATGAGATCAATCATCCTCTTCAACAGAGCAATCATAATGTGTACTAATCTATTTGGAATCAGTAATCCCATATTAGTGATCCAACAATTAGGAATATTTTAGTTTTGAGCTATCTAGAATTTAGATCTCATTAGTATGATCAACATCATAATTCTAAAAACATTGTTCCAAAACTACGAGTTTATCACATTTATTAAATTCAACCAATTAAACATGGATAAAGAATGGTTTTAATAAATTAAACTCTTTTATTAATAAATGAACAAGATTACAAAGTAAATGCTTATCACATCTAATGTGATTGGCTTGAGGACATGCTATGTAATAACCCGAGATTTCCTAAATAAAATAAATAAGAAAATTTGCGTATAATTTTTTTTTTTTATTTAATGACGAGAATAAGTGAACGATAAATACGAATATATTTATTTCTTTAAAAATTAGAAATAATTTTGGAATTATTAATTACTACAAATTATATTTTATGGTAATTAATTTCTGTAAGCATAAATGTTTTTATTAATTATTTTCCATGAAAACATGATTGGAAATAATATATGAAGTGATAATTAGAATTTATATAATATATATTTTATTATATGAATTGTTCGTAATATTTAAATCAAGTATTTTAACTTGATATGCTGAAAGAGAAGTAAGATATGAGATCCAAACCACGAATTGGGATTGTGATCAAGAGATGAGAATAATAATATTATATTATTGTTATAATGATTTTAAAGTACAATAATTATGTATCTGTGTGTATAAAAGTGACGAGATAATATTGAAGCAATGACGGCCAATTAGGTCATAAGATATTACCGTGGTTGTGAAACCCTAATTATTAAACTTAGTTATGAGAAATGACCGAGTAGTATTTGTGTATATGAAGTTTTTGTGTGTATATGAAGGTTCTTTGTGTATAAGATGTCAGTAATTAGAAGAAAACCCTAATTATCGTTGTTTGTCGATAATTAGGACAAACCCTAATTATTACAACCCTAATCGGTTGAAGTTAGAGACCGTAATGACTATGTTAGAACATACACAGATAATTAGAGAACCCTAATGGTTAATTAGAAACCCTAATTGATGGCGTTAAGAAACCCTAATTAGAAAATCCTAATTTTCTATAAAAAACCCTAATTTAAAATTATTGGGTTTAATTACGATGTTAATGTATAAAAGTTTTAATTTACCAAAGGATAGAATTAATTGGTAAATGATAAGAATTACCATATAGTGATTAAATACTACATTTAATTGCCTTGTACAAAAATGCCCATGAAATTTTATGTGAAATTACCAAAATGCCCTTTTTGGCTTATTAGTGTATTATTAGTGTATTATTGGAGGAATCTTGCTAGCAAAGCATGGCAAACATACTTACCCTACCAATTAAGCATCCAAGACTCAATTATGCAGATTCAATCAACCATTGAGTAGCATCCAATGCATCTAACTTGGTTTATATATAGATTGGAGAGAGATAATATATTTTGTACACTAAAATACATCCAACTCTCATCCTTAAGCTTCTCTCTCTAAAACCTACGAATTATTGTAGCATATCAGTCCCTAAACAAAGCCCAACCATCACAAACAACAAATCAGAAGCATCAAGAAGCCAGAAATCAAAAATCAAGCTTCAAAAGGTAGAAATCCTAAATTCTAGAAATCCTTCGATTCGATGTTAATTGATGCAATTGATTGTTTAAAGTAGTGTAATAGAGAGTCTATTAATGTTCTGGGTTGTAAAATCATGAACCCATAACATCAAAGTGCACGAATTTGAAGATTTGAGCAAGTTGGAAAAACCGAATTATGTTATTTTTCACCAAATGTCAGAGGCTATAACTCTTTGTTCGATCACGAGTTTTGTTGTTTAAAAGTTGTTATAGGTAGCCTGATATGTTGTCTTTAAACTCCAAAAGGAATTAGGTCTATATCTATTGTAGATCGGGATTTATAAGCGGTCAAAGTGGGTTGATTTAAGATTGACCATTGTTTTTCAAACCCGAGAAAATATTCTAAGTGTCCGAAATTTTTTTTTTGGAAAATGTCAGCCTTATATCTCTGGTCATCTTTAATGTGTTTTGTGTTCTAAAGGTTGATATGTGTAGCTTGTTATGTGGTATTTAACCTCCAAAAAGAATCAGTCCATATATATTACGGATTAAGAGTTATTTAAGGTCAAAGTGGGTTGATCAAGATTGACCGTAAAAAATTCGGGCAATTTCTTAATTTTCTAAGTGTTAATTTTTCCGACAAGGTTTGACCATACTTTAGATGCTTGATTTCTTGTTGTTATGATGATGTTAAGTGTTAGAGTTGTAGTCCTACATGTTGTCTACCTACTTCGGAATTGATAGATCACATAAAAGTTACACGATCATCAAGTTATAGAGGTCCAAAGTAGGCACCTCGAATCGTTTCTTCGTGAAGAATAGCTTTGGTAGCTACTTTGATGGTGATTTATCCCAGATCGATGTGTTTGTTTAGAGGTTATGATTGTTGGATCTTGTAGTCTTGTATTTCCTCTACAAGACCCAATTTATAGATTGTCCAAATTCGTTAAGATGAGAGAGTCTTGTATTTCCTGCTCGCCTTATGAAGATCTCTGGTAGGCTCAAGAACACCTATAGCGACACTTACGTCATTATAGGGCCTTTAGCGACAGCTTTTAATTATTTTAATTTCGATTTTCAGAAAAATGATTTAAAAATTAGAAAAATTAGTTTTAATTATTAAAATACTAAATAAATTATGAAAAATTATTTTAAAGTCCGAAAAATAGTTTTTAATTATTTTGAGTATATTTCATAAATATTTAATATTTTTGAAATATAAAAGATATTTATTTATTTAATTATAATATTAAATAAATGATTTAAAAATAGTTTTAATTCATGAAAAATCATGAAAATTATTTTATGGTATAAGAAAATATTTTGAGTTATTTTCCATGACTTTTAATATTTTGTGATGAATTTCATTAATTAATTATATATTAATGATATTAAAGTTATTTAATGATTATATTAAATAATTTAGTTTAAAAATGATTTTAATATTATAAAAATCATTTTAAATGAAATTAAGGTATTTAAAAATATTTTAAGTTATAAAATAAAACTTTTAATATTTAAAGGATAATTTCATTAATAATTTAATATTAATGATATTAAGATAATATTAATGATATTTAGTTTATTTAATAGTTATTATTAAATAAATAGTTTAAAAATGGTTTTATTTATTTAAAAATCATTTAAAGAGGATATTAAGGATTTAAAAATATTTTAAGTTATAATTAATGACTTTTAATATTTGGATGAATAGTACATTAATATTTATATATTAATGGTGATTATTTAAAATGATTTTAATTGTTTTAAAAATCATTTAAGGGTAATATAAATGTTTTAAAAATAGTTTGAGTTATTATAAATAACTTTTATATTTTGGCAATGGTTTCATTAATAGTTTAATATAAATTAATTATTAATGATAATGGAATTGTTTAATGTTTAAATCATTTAATTATGATTAGATGTTTGAAAGTTATAAATGGGCCAAACTAGTGACTTGAGAACCGATTATGAAGTTATGAAGTTTTGAGGAACACCTATAGTAACATTTATATCACTATAGGCCCTTGTGAGTGATGATTTGAATTATTTTAAATTTTTAATTTACGGAAAATTGAAAATGATTAAAAATAAAATGTTTGATATTTCTGAGATGTTGAGGTATAGGATAAGAGTCTTAGACTCAAGTATTTACCCGATAAAAGTTTGTCGATGCCGACAAATGTCGGACTCTATAATAGAAAAAAAGGCTTCGTAAGAGCATGGATGAGATATTTGAAAAATGTATAAAAGTATAGAATAGAAAGTATGATCACTGCGATTATGTGATGGCGTGATTAGACTATGTCTCAACCATAATTGACAAGATTACTATGTGTTATGATATATTGTTCTAATCGAACGAATGACCTGCTTATTGATAGGTTGTGATAAAGAGATAAAACCTAAGTTGAGATTTGTAATCATCAAATCAGGCAAGTATCCTACCTTTGCATTTCCTTTATGCAATGGACATGAGTAAGAAGTTTCAGAATTATTCTATTTCTGTACAAATTATGTACGTTTTGATTATCAACATGTTAGCTCAGATATATATTCTGTTAAGTTGATTTCTAAATGGTTATACAAGTGTCCCCACTTGGATAATCATGGCATTTATTCACATGTTGATATACCATGTCAATTACCCGTATACCTATATGTTGAATTACATATTATTGTTGAGCAAGATTAAAAACCTTCGGGTTTGGAACCGTGCATGTATGAACATCCCGATAATGGGAAAATTTTTATGCGCTTGGCCCGGACAAAGGATGAGCGATGAATGTCGTTCTAGTTATGTAGTATTGATCAATACAGTGGTACAACTGAAGTGATCACCCCTCCGCGTTCTAAGTAAGTTATGACGGCCATGGATGAATTTTCGCTAAACCTTTTTGAAAATGAAAACAATGTTCATAGTATGTTCCTTAAACCCTATTCATGGGTAGAGCAGAGCCAAATTTAAATAATTTGGAAGAGAGTTGTTATGTGAATGTTTTATCAAGATCAGATTACTTCACAACTTTTGATTCGTTGTAGAAGTGTTATGTAAAGAGAATACTTATATTCTTTCAAACTTATATATATAATTGTTATTACTTCTTTGGGCACTCAAATGCTCATCCTTGCTTAAACTAAATGTTTTCGATTCGTCTGATCAATTCAAGGCTCGAGCACGAACAAGGAAAAGAAAAGCTATTCGAATGAGATTTAGTATGAGTTAATGGTTATAGTTAGTAAGACAATGGAATCTATTGTCAGATATTGTAAGGAATGTATTTGAAGGTCACGTACCTGGGGAAGTAAACTTTGATGTATGTAAATTAAGTTCGAATGTATTATTATTTAGTATTATTCAGCTTAAAGAAATGATATCGTGGAGAACCGAGTTCGGGTTTCAAGTATCCGGATTTGGGGTCGCCACATGCTACTTTCAATAATACCACCAGTCTTTGTGCCTCCACCTCCGGCAACCTGATCGGATAACCCGACCCCAACTTTCGAGAGTTGGCTTTGATACCATATGAAACAACCCGGCTCAAATCTCATGTCCAGAATAAATCTTGGGTCAAATCTCAAATCCAAATCAAATCAAATTCATCCAAACAAGGCATTAAACCACTAGTCCAATAGTATCTTCTTGGGTCATCTTAGCCATTCACATTTTCATCCAAAAAGTCATGACTGAATGTACTATTGTTAGTAACTTAATTTCTTATATACATACAAATTTTTCTCATATCTTTCGATGCGAGTCTGGAGTGTTGCACGGAAGAATTTCTGTACTTGTTACTTATTATAAAAATGGAGCTTCTATACTGAGTCAACAGTCTGTTTTCAATTCTTTTGTCATTTGGTTCTGAGTTGAATTACATAATGCTTTTTCAGGAGTGCTTTGACATAATTTGGTATGGGCATGCAGCTTCTATGGTGAATAGAATATCATGTGATAGCAAAGGGAGCAACTCGTTCATTCAGCAACTCACTTCAGACACAGTTATTGAGGTATTGATTGTGCATTGGCTTCTTTATACTTTCAGCATTATTCTTTTTAATTGAATGTATACTCAACTTGCTTCTGTAAACTTATTTGCTCTTCAGGTTAGCATTAAGATTCCTTTTGCATTTCGAGCAATTCCAGTGCAAGCTATTGAATCCACCGGCACCCAAGTCCTTGATCAGATTCTAAAGATCATGCTCCCCCGCTTTATGGCACAGGTACTTGACATTAACTAATTAGTTTCTGTAATCACACACTCAACTTTGCCTGGTGATTTATCTTTGTAGTTCTCACAAGCTAAATGACTCCAGACCAATAACAATTTAGATCTTTCAAGTGAACTTTTCTTTCCTTTATTTAAAAAATGTGTGCGTTGGTGTGTGGGTGTAGATTCCGAATAGCACATGTAGCGAGGGACCTGTCGTAACTTGGGGCATGAGCGGTAACTGTTAGAATTTGAGACTAAATTTAAGTGGGTTTCATTAGAGATGAATCAACATATCAATGTGTTCTACTCCATGAGTAGATGAAAATCAAGTATTAGGAAGCTCAAATCCACGGGGTAATGAATGAGAAATTTACTCCCAAAGATCACCTGTGAAGATGATAAATAAATGGTTGTGGGAAGTAAAAGTCCCAAATCGATTGAGAACTAAACATTAAATGAGTATATATACAATTAGATTGCTCTTGGGTTTGGGCACTCCACTTTTGTGGAGGGGAGAAGGCCTAGTCAAGGCATGGTTTGACCACGCACGCCGCTGCTGATCGATCGACCGGCCGGGATCGAGGTTGTGGGTCCTTGTATATATCTTTTTTTGGCTTAGTTCCAATTTTTTATTTATTAGTTTTGGGGGACCAAGGCAAGTGAAGAAGTGTAATCAGTGTGCCAAGCGCAACTGCGCAACAACGTTTGTGTCGAGCGTAGCTGCGCTCATTGGTTCACAAAGGTCATATCCAATCATCAAGGGTCACTAATCCTCCTATAAATATCATATGAATTCAGTCATTTGAGCATTCAATTTTGTATCATCCTTTCTATCATATTCATAGTTAAATTGAGAGAGTTCAGAGCATTCATTGGTTCGCTGTGTATGCTATTTGTAGTGCTGCTATAGCATACGTTGTCATTGTATCATGTGAGACAAGTGCTGATAACTCTTAGCATTGAAAAAGAGGACATTATTGTCTTAAGAACATAGTTCCAAGTACTAGCCTTGACATACTACAATCAGTTTCTACATTTTTCTGCATTTACAATTCTAGTGTACATGAGATAAGTAACTCTATATAATATTTTCCTAACAATCTTAAGACAATTATTGTTTTATATATATTTAATTTATATTTGCAATTAATGGCTACTGAATTTATAACTATAATCGGTTCGTCTTCTGCACGAATGATACCTATTGTGTTTGTGAGCCATGGAGAAAAACCAGAAAAGTTCAATGGAACATAATTCAAAGAATGGCAACAAAAGATGTTTTATCTTACTACACTAAATTTGGCGAGATTTCTTCATGAAGATCCTCTTGTGCTTAGTGAGAATGAAACAGATAGGCAAGTTCTTGCAATTAGGGGGTATGCATTTTTTCGGTTTTTCAAACCGGATCGAACCCAGCGGGTCGGTATAAAAAGAACGATCTAAGCCAAATTACAAAAAACCCGATATGTCTAGTTTTTGATTCTGGGTTTAATCTGACCTATTTATGGTTCGGTTTTATCGAACCAGGACCTATATATACTAGGTTTTTTAATTTTTATTATTATTATTAATAAATAATTAATAATAAAAATAATAAATTATGATTATAATAATAATAAAAAAACAATATTAATAAAAATAATAATAAAATAATAATAATATTAATAAAAATAATAATAAAATAATAGTAAAAATAATAATTAATTTTTCAGAAAAAGCAAATGCAAGAATTGGTAAACTTGTTAAGATATATCGATCCAACCAGAGATATCGATATCGATCAAGAAATTTGACTAATTTGGTACCGATTTGCAGTGCTAGAATGGGTTCGAGCCAGTAAAAACCGGTTGCACACCCCTAGCTGCAATAGATGCATGGAAATATGCTAATTTTTTGTGCTGAAACTACATCCTCAATGGATTGGATAACATTATACAATGTGTATAGTTCTATCAAAACAACAAGAGAATTATGGGATTCCTTGGATAAGAAGTATAAAACAGAAGATGCTGACACGAAGAAATTCGTAGTTAACAGATTTTTGGACTATAAGATGGTGGATTCCAAGTCTGTCATCAATCAAGGTCAAGAACTTCAAGTAATCCTGCATGAAATACATGCAGAAGGTATATCCTTGAGTGAATCTTTTCAAGTAGCAGCCATCATTGAAAAGCTACCACCATTGTCGACAGATTGTAAGAATTATCTTGAGCATAAGCGTAAAGAGATGAAACATGAAGACTTGATTGTGAGATTAAGGGTAGAAGTGGAAACCGTGCTTCCGAAAAGAAAGCAGGAAAATCCTTTATGGAATTTAAAGCTATAAAATAATGGAACAAAGTCAAAAGTTCAAAAAGCGGAAACACTCCGGAAATGGGCCTCAACACAGAACCAACAAAAAGTTTCAAGGCAAGTGCTACATTTGTGACAAGCCAGGACATAGGGCAAACGATTGTCGTAAACGTAAAGACCAAAACAAGAAGTCCGTACAAGCTAATGTAACATAAGTGGATGGTCTTCTTGAAGATGTTTACGAAATGAACCTATCGGCGGTAGTTTCTGAAGTAAACTTGATTGGAAATCCCAAGGAATGGTGGGTAGATACTGGAGCAACCCGCCATGTGCGTTTTGATAGGAAGATATTCTCCACATATCAAGAAATTGAGAATGAAGAACAATTATACATGGGGGAATTCTTCCACATCCAAGGTTGCTGGGCAAGGAATGGTGGTTTAAAAGATGACATCTGACAAGTAACTCACCCTCAACAACGTGTACATGCCTAATATTCAGAAGAATTTAGTGTTTGGATATCTGCTTAGTCAAAAGGAATTTAAATTGGTCTTTGTATTAGACAAATTGTCCCAACAAAAAATGGGATGCATGTGGGGAAGGGATACCTGAGCGACGTGCTCTTTAAAATGAATGTATTGACAATTTTACATTTCAACATGAATGAAAATACATCTTCTGCTTATATGATCGAGTTATCTAATTTATGACATGATAGATTAGGACACATTAATTATAATACTATACGTAGATTAATTAATATGGAATGTCTACTCTCTAATCATAAATGTGAAGTTTGCGTTACAAACAAGAGGGGGTAATAAATATTTTTTTACTTTTATAGATGATTGTATAAGATACTGTTATGTTTACTTATTGAGAAGTAAAAATGAGACATTTGAAATGATTATACATTACAAGAATGAGGTTGAGAATCAACTTGATAGAGGTGGGGAATATGAATCACCTTTTGCTCTTTATTCACCGCAACAAAATTGTGTTGCTGAAAGAAAGAATAAAACTTTAAAAGAAATGATGAATGCATTGTTATTAAATTCTGGGCTACTTCAAAATTTGTGCGGGGAAACAATTATTTCAGCAAATTATATTATCAACCGAATACCTCAAAAGAAGTCTAACAAAAACCGTCTTATAAATGACGAAAACCGTCTTATAAACACTTAAATTGTATATTATGGAAATGACGAAAACCGTCTTATAAACACTTAAAAATGTTGGGGTGCTTAGCAAAAGTAATGGTTCCTCCACCCAAAAAGGTAAAATTAGGACAAAAAACAATAAATTGTATATTAATTGGCTATGCTAATAATAGCAGTACATATATATTTTTTGTTAATAAATCAAAAATAAAGGAAATACATGAAAATATTATTGTTGAGTCAAAAGATGTTGAATTTTTTGAAACACTATTTCCTAATAATAAGACACGAGCCGAGCTCTAATGAACATGAAACAAGTTCAAACAAAAGAACTTATAACACTGTTAGTGACAATGATCATGGTTTAGAAGATATTGATGAACCTAGAAGTAGTAAAAGTGTTAGAATATCAAAATCTTATGGTTCAGATTTTCTAACTTATTTGTTAGAAAATGAGCCTCAAACTTATAAAGAAGCAATATTAAGTCCCGAAGTTTCATATTAGAAAGATACTATAAATAGTGAAGTAAAATCCATACTGCACAATCATCAGTGGGAATTAGTAAATCTCCTATCAGGCTCTAAACCTCTTGGATACAAATGGATATTCAAGAAGAAAATGAAAGAGGATGAATCTATAGATAAATATAAAGCAAGACTAGTAATCAAAGGATACAAGCAAAATGAGGGGTTGGATTATATATTGATACCTATTCTCCTGTGACAAGAATATCTTCAATTCGGATGTTAATAGCCATTGCAACTATATACAATTTGGACATGCATCAAATGGATGTGAAAACAACCTTCATGAATGGTAATCTAGAAGAAGAAATATACATGGAACAACCAGAGGGATTTTATTGTTCCAGGACAAAAAAAGAAAGTTTGTTAGCTTGTAAAGTCTCTTTATGGATTAAAACAAGCATCTAAACAATGACATGAAAATTTTGACAATGCAATAATGTCAAATGGTTTCAAAATAAATGAGTGACAAATGTGTATATGTCAAGGACACTGTGAAAGGGTTTGTTATTATTTGCCTTTATGTAGATGATATGCTTATTATGGGTAGTAATAATGAAATCATTAAAACTACCAAGAAAATGTTAAATAATATGTTAACATGAAAGACGTGGGTGTTGCCGTTGTAATATTAGGAATAAAAATTTCTAAAACATTGGATGGGTTAGTGTTATCACAATCACACTATATTGAGAAAATACTCAAGAAATTTAATCTATATGATTGCAATCATGTGGGAACACCGATAAATATAAATCTATACTCGTCTAAACATAAAGGAGAATATATCACAACCTGAGTATGCATAAATAATTGGAAGCCTTATGTATGTAATGAATTGTACACGTCCTGACATAGCATATGCTGTTAATAAATTGAGTAGATTTACAAGTAATCCAGGACAAGATCACTAGAAAGCGATTATAAGAATTTTAAGGAATTTAAAATACACTCAAAACCTTGGATTGCACTACTCAAGATATCCAGCAGTACTTGGATGATACTGTGGTGCGAGCTGGATATCAGATACAAAAGACTCTAAATCCACAAGTAGTTTTGTGTTTACATTAGGTGGAGGAGCAGTATCGTGGAAATCTTTTAAACAAACATGCATTGCTCGATCAACAATGGAATATGAGTTTATTGCATTGGATAAGCCTAGAGAAGAAGATGAGTGGCTTTATCATTTTTGAGAAGATGTGGCCTAAACCCGTGCTTGCTATTTGTATCCATTGTGATGGTTAATCAACAATTGGAAGGGCACAAAATCACATGTATAATGGTAAGTCTAGACATTCATTGTAGACACAATGCCATAAAACAATTGCTCTCTAATGCATTATGACTATTGAGTACATAAAGTGAAAATAAAATATAGCGGATGTTAACTAAATGTTTGACTAGAGAGCAAGTAAAAATAACATCGATGGAATGAGTTTTAAGGCCCAACCTAGTTGACTGGAGATCCCAAGATCTAGGTTCAAAGGGACAACTAAATTATGAACGATTCAACTAAATCACTATGAAGAAATTAATTTCTTTCGTTCATTTCTATGATACGAGATAGTGATACCTGCAGCGATTTTAGGATAAGTTGTACTTTTAATAATTCTTATATCTTGATAAACAAGTGGTGTATGGCAGGATACTCTTATTAAGAATCACCTATGTAAGTGTGAATTGGACCAATCCTATGAGAATGATAAGGCTATACTTCTCTAGAGCACTCATAAATCCAGGAATGTTCAATGCCGAAATTAACAAAGTCATGAGAACCAAACAATGTCTACAAAGATTGTGTGAATTTATATCGTCTCGATTTACACAAACAGTTGGGTAGTTCAAGACACCACGCTCACTGAACAACCAGTAAACCCGATAGTCTTTTACAAAGGAAGGTTCAAAGTTAGAAGTCACCTGTCTCTATATAGATGATTTCCAATTTTGTCTCGCTTAGAGTCTGCATAACATTTGCATAGGCTGACATTCAATTACATTAATGTTGGGGGATTGTTAGAATTTGAGCCTAAATTTAAGTGGGTTCCATTAATCATTAGAAATGAATCCACATATCAATGTGTTCTACTCCATGAGTAGATGAAAATCAAGTATTAGGAAGCTCAAATTCATGGGGTAATGAATGCGAAATTTACTCCCAAAGATCACCTGTGAAGATGATAAA
This sequence comes from Panax ginseng, assembly GCA_020205605.1. NCBI lineage: Eukaryota > Viridiplantae > Streptophyta > Magnoliopsida > Apiales > Araliaceae > Panax > Panax ginseng. The sequence goes on along the minus strand of CM035136.1, from coordinate 36,128,264 downwards.
TAAATGTTTTTGGGAAGCAAGAGTCCCACATCGATTGAGAACAAAACATTAAATGGTTATATATACAATTAGATTGCTCTTGGGTTTGGGTCCCAAGGGGCACTCCACTTTTGTGGAGGGAGAGAATCTAGCCAATGCATGGTTTGACCACGCGTGCCGCCGCCGACTGACTGGCCGGGCCGGGCTTGGGGTCGTGGGTCCTTGTATATATGTTTTTTGGCAATTAATTTTTTGGCTTAGTTCCAAATTTTTATTTAGTAGTTTTGGAGAAGCAAGGCAAGTGAAGAAGCGTATCAAGCACAGTTGCGCTTCACAGCAGCGCAACAACGCTAGGGTCAAGCGCAGTTGTGCTCCAACACATCTCGCAATAGCGCTCCACGTTTTGTCCGGTTTGCTTCGCACCTGTTCAGCCATACCTTTTCATAGGTGTCCATTCTGTTCACAAAGGTCATGTCCAATCATCAAGGATCACTAATCCTCCTATAAATATCATATGAATTCAGCCATTTGAGCATTCAATTTTGTATTATCCTTTCTATCATATTCATAGTCAAATTGAGAGAGTTAAGAGCATTCATTGGTTCGCTGTGTATGCTATTTGTAGTGCTGCCACATCATACGTTGTTAGTGTATCCTGAGAGGCAAGTGCTGATAACTTTTAGCACCAAAAAGAAGAGCTTAATTATAATTGTTTTAAGGATATAGTACCAAGTACTAGCCTTGACATACTACAATCCTTTTCTACAATTTTCAGCATTTACAATTCTGGTGTACATGAGATAAGTTTATATATATATATATATATATATATATATATATATATATATATATGTACTTTATACCATTTTCCTAACAGTAACCACTCATGCCTCTTCTTGTGGGACTAGAAGAATGAGGGGATGGACTCAGTTTTCTCTCTGTGACCCTCAAAAGTTAAACGGGAGAGAGCATAAGAAAGTGAGGAATGACCCAATGGCCACTCTAATTTACACAAGCCTATATCCCTTTTAAGCACTATAAGCTACTATGGAAACTATGCTTTCCTACTATTTGACTTGAGAAATAGCAATTGATACTCCTATCTGACTAATGTTTAATCTTAGAATACCAAGCATATACCTGTAAAATCTAAGAAACAAGTAATAACATAATGCTAAGATAAAGACAATATGCCATTAACATACCTTTACTTTTAGTTCTTTAAGCTATGTAGCTTTGCTGAAGGCTAAGATGCTGTCATCTAAGCTACACTTTTCCACCTTACAGGTAGGGAAGATGTGAAAGAACGACCTTCAAGTAGCAAAAATCTTGTTAGAGAATGGGAGTCAAAGTTTCACCTATGATGTAATCTCCATGTTAAATCATGTGTGTATTGTTTCACATGTTAAGAAATGCAACTATAGAGAAGTAAGAAAAAGAAAAGATAAGGAGAAGGAAAGGAAAATGATAAATTGTGTCCATTCATGTAGTACAACTTTAGGAGTCCTATAATAGGTTTTGGTGGACTCATTGTCTCCCTTTTTGCTTCTGTATCTCTTCTAATATTATTTTTTTCTTTTATCAACAACCAAAAGAAAAAAACTATAGGAATCTTCATACAAGCTCTCTACAAGTGGTTTTGTGGTGAATTAGGGTTGGTTGGGATGATAACAGTTTTAAGTAGAAGATAATCTTGTGGGGTGAAGAGGTTTGTAATTTGTTCGAAAACAAGGTGCTTGGTTGCACAATTCTTAGGGCCTACTTTGGGGTGCTAGGATAGTATACTGATGGAGTTAGGAAGTGGACTTCACATATTTTAGAATTCTTAGGGTGGAGTGTAGTGCTTAACTAGGGTGGAAGAACAACATAAAAGGAAGAGAAAGAAAAAGAATCTAGGAATTCCACATGGACCCCCCTAGGAAGAAACCCCTAAGGTAAGATTGATGAGCATTGCACAATCTTTAATATCTTCAAACAAATTTCTTTAGTTTCTATTGTCTCTTTGCTTTTGAATTGTGAAACTATCAAACTTATAGATGCTGTGAAATTGTCTTAATTCTACAAGGACTAGGATTCCAATTAGAAACCTTCGACTTATTAATTCTTTGTATAGGCTAGTCTCTACGGGACTTTTTTAGAAAACTGTTATAATGTCATGTGATTACCTTGAGATTGTAAAAGTCTTTCATTCGAACTAGAAGCCTTCAAATACTGAAATGCGGAGATATTTTTCCAAATTATAGAGGCATAACATTCCTTCTGCAGAATGACCTATATAGAGCATGTTTTTGCAAGGAGTTATGGAGTCTTATCTGTTTCAAATTATGGCAACATAACAATGCCTCTACAGAATGTCCTCATCACAACCACTATCTAGTCATAAGAAAAACTAGAAAAGCTCCATTTAATTTTCCCTGGATTATATATTATTAAAATTTGAGTTACGGAGTCTTATTTTGTTACAGATCCAAAATACTGTTACATCTTTTTTTCTTTCTTTTTTCTTTTATATAAGGTTTGATGTTCTTTTGTTTGCTTTGCTATTTAGCTAGGTTGGAAGAATTTTGAGACGTGGCTTTATTTAGTGTAAATGTGAATGAGAGGCTGTCCAATTGTGTTTTCTCAGTTTTTAAAATTTTAATTTTGTGCTATAGGCAGATTCATTTTAAAAATTTAATGCAAAGGTATTTTCATGTACAAAACTAATTGGATTTGGACTGAACATTTTCTTTACCAATTAATCTTGTACTATATTAGAGTTGCATAAAATTTGAGGATTTACTAAAAACAATCAGCTATATACATGCAAAACCATTTTGAGACCCAAAATACTGTTATGTTTCCCCCTCTTTAATATAAGGTTTGATGTTCATTTGTTTGCTTTGCTATTCAGCTAGGATGGAGGAATTTTGAGATGTGGCTTTATTTAGTGTAAATGGGAAGGAAAGGCTGTCCAATTGTACTTTCTCAGTTTTTAAAATTTTAATTTTGTGCTTTTTTTTTTTTTTTTTTGGGGGTGTTGAGAGATTACTGAGGAAGATTCATTTTATTAATGGGGAGAAGGTTCAAAAATGCTCCTGACTTTTACCGCGATATTTACCGAGCACCCTATACTTTTTTTTTTTTGTCCAAAAGTACACTTAACGTTATAATTTTTGGGTCGTCCGTGCCCCTGCCGTTAACAGATCTGCCAACTAGACTAATGAGGTTACAATCTTGATGACGTGGCTGCCACATGAAAATACTAAAAATACTAATTAAAAAATACTAAATCAAGTCGAGATCTGAAACAGGGAAGGTCATTAAACCACCCTCAATTGGCGGGCAGAGCATCCGGTAACTCTTCCGGTTAGGAACACCCTGGAACATCAGGATAATCCAAGCCTCCATAGGCACCAAAACTCAATTAAAGGAAAACACTTTTGTCCAAGAACTATCCGAACCAACATAAAATCAATGAACAAAAAAGCATCAGTTGATAGGAAATTAAAACACTAATCAACTGAAACAAATATAAAAATAAACCCATATTCCGGCGAAATCAAGTCAAGATCTGAGAAAAAAATAAGCTTAGCAAAACATATAAACCCATCCCCAAATCAGACACAACAAACCCCAGACCATCCCAAATCGAGATTAGATCGCAACCCAAAAATTCGAACCACAATAAGTAGCGATTGGCAAGGAAATCAAATGCATTAACAGTCAATCCGTTTTGACACCATCACAGACCAAGCCCAACCTCTGTTCAGTACGAGAACAACATCAACCACCATGAACCCATAGCAACCCTCCACACCAGATCCAAAACAAACCAAATTCAATAACCCCAACACAGAATACTCCCTTACTCACATAAAGAGATCACAACCTCTATGGCCAATGGACTATGCCAAAATAGATGGAAAGTAGGTTTCTCTCTCTGTTACGTCATCAGATGTAACCTAACCTGTAATTCTTTTAAGGAATTGAAATTTGAAGATGAGGAAGAAGAGTTTCGGAGCCTTCCGTCCATCGCCGAACGACTGCTAGCCCCTTCTTTCTCCTCCCCCACCGCCGCCTCCTTCCATAACAAACGAAATACATCCGAACGACTTTGTAGAATAGATCCAAGTAGAATGGGTTTAGAGAGAGAAAATGGATCTGATATGAGTGAGTTTAGAGAGAAAATGAATTTGAATTTTTTTGGGTAATAAAATTTTTTTCAAGTGTCAATGTTGTCAGCCACGTTAGTCTAGGTGTTAGCCACGTTAGTCTAGTTGGCAGATCCGTTAACGGCAGGGGCACGGACAACTCAAAAATTATAACGCTAAGTGTACTTTTGGACAAAAAAAGAGTATAGAGTGCTCGGTAGACATCGCGGTAAAAGTCGGGGACATTTTTGAACCTTCTCCCAATTTTAATGCAAAGGTATTTTCATGTACAACACTAATATGATTTGGATCAACAACATTTCGTTACCGATGAGTCTTGTATTATATTAGAGTTGCATAAAATTTGAGGATTTACTAAAAGCAATCAGCTACACATGCAAAACCATTTTGAGACCCAAAATACTGTTATGTTCCCCCTCCCTATCTTTAGGTATTTTTGGTATTGAGCCCCTTTCTATTAGTCAACGCAAAACGAGCCCCTTTCTGTTAGGAAATTTGGATATTGAACCCTCAAGTGCCACATGTGCGTTAACTTGCCTACACGACACATGTGTCACCGATGTGTACTTTAACCAAATTAATTCCCAAAAAGATGGGGTTTCCAGATTTGATCCCAAAACTTCAAGTTTGAGGTTTTGGCGATGTGACCACCCGAGCACCACGGGTGTAGCTACTAAATTACCCAAAAAATATAGCTATATATTAAATCAATTCATTTCCCCCAGCATAATATTAAAAGACAAATGTACCCCCATATCAATTTAAAACATCTCCATTATCGTCTCTCACCTAAAGCTCATGGGAATACAAATAATAAGCTTTTGATCAAATATAATCATAATCATAGAAAACCAATAGTTGTCCCTAATCTCAGATTGATCTATTTCTCTATACCTTACATTTCAATCCAATCCAATCCTCTTTATACTATTGATCATTCCATAATCTTTTTAATTTCTCATTTTACACCTAAAACAAACAATTAAACAATTGTCCAAGTTTAATTCTCTCATACTCTGTTTTTACCATCCTGCTTGTTATCTCAATTTTCTCGGAAATTGAGATTTGAATGGAAAGTGCAATTAACAGGCAACTGTTGACGGGAGATTGAAACAGAAACAAATCAAACCACCTTCGAGAATTACTCAGAGAACACGATAACGGTAACGACAACATTCGTCACGTTCCTGGCAGAGCCCTAGGCTCCTGTTTTCGATTGCAAAATCAATACCCCAAATTTAAATCCTTGCTTGTCCTCAAGCAAAACAAAGATAAACTAACAATAACAATTAACTTCTACCCCAAACAAAACATAAGTGATGAGAAATTTGAAACTTCGAATTGGCCTCAAAGAATAAAGATTAAAGAGTACATAAGAACAACGCGAAGTTACAACTGACAAAGTCACTATACTCACAACTACTCAAGATCCTTTCAAAGTGTGTGTGTCTTGTATGCTTAGACGAGTTAGAATTTAGAAAACGAATGTACTAAAACATATGAAAGATTACACTAAAAATCTATCAACTCATCATTAGCATCAATTACTACTAAAACAAGTCAAACATATAAAAAGGGATCCCAAGGGTATTATTACATCAACTCACAACAAACTTCAATCTTGGTCGTGCAATGTCTAATTACATTAGGCTACAAAGTTACCCATGTAATGAGTGTTTGATCAATGACTCCCAAACCAGATGACTTTAGGGCATTAGGTGTAGAACACTCCTAAGAATCTACTAGCTTGAGTAACAATGGCCACGTAATCAAACTTAGTCAGACTAAAGTCGTTTTTATTCCTTCTTATTCCATAAGCTTAACCGTGCAATGTTTAATCACATTAGGCGATTCAAAGTTACCCATGTAACGAGTGTTTGATCAATGACTCCCAAGCCAGATGACTTTAAGACACTAGGTTGGAACACCCCTACGGATCTAATAACTTGAGTAACAAAGACCACGTAATTAAACTTGGTCAAACATGGTTATTTTTATTTTGTTTGCATTTTCAATTGCATTTTTTTTAATGATCACGCAAAGGATTCCCCTAAATTTTTATGACAGTCTGAATTTTGTAGTAAAAGCTGTTTAAATAAGTTCAATACATTTCAAGGATAATCCCTTAAGCATTTAAGCAAATATGTTTTCACAATACTAACTAGATAAGCAATTTGGATGTGTGCGCAAGGATGTGAAAGGATGAAAAAGAGTGAAAATCTAGTGAAGATGTCAAAAAGGTAACTAAGCATGCTCAAGACTTCTCATGATAACATAAATCGCGTCTTATCACCGGCCAATCTTAGGTTCCAAATAAGACATCACTCAACTAACACGACACACGAACATGCAATTTTTTTTTTAAATTTTTTTCATAATTTTTAACTACACCCCCAAACTTAAACTAAACATTGTCTTCAATGTTAAGATGGACAGAATTTAAACAGAAAACTCCCCTATTAGCACCAACCCCACAAAACTGAACATCTTATCTAAACTAACAAACCAAAATCAATCAAATGCAAACCAATACCAAATATAGCAAAAACTCATGCACCCCCAAACTTAAACTAGACATTGTTCTGAATATTTTAGATAGGAAAAAGTAAAGCATATAACTTCCCTGAGAACATGTCAGTCGTCATCAGAGTGTCCTCCTCGCCCATGAATGTGTGGTACAATTTTCTTTGTCAAATACTTGAACCTGAAAGCAATTGACTTATTGAATTAAAATGCAAATGAAACAAAAACAAAAATAAAGCATTAAACTTGGGTTGCCTCCCAAGAAGCGCTTGTTTTATAGTCGTTAGCCCGACTCCTTTATTTCTTTTCAATCTGACTCTATCGCAAAAATGACCATAGCATGCCGCCTCGCCGTCATTTCCTTGATTTGCATGGCATGCATGCATGGTTGGTGGACCTCAAACTCCACTTCGACCATTGGCAAATAGAAGCTTTCACCATCCGATTTGTCCATTAATGCACTTTTATCAAGATCGTCATGAAGACGCTCTTCATGAACCCATGGGTGCTCTATGGTGTCAAAAACCTTGAATGTGATTTCTTGGTTTTCAATTTCCTTGAAATTCCACCCATCCATTCTCCTCGTCTCATCAACCTTAGAATCATCCTCAAAAATAGGATGCACCCATTCCTAATTTCTTCCATTCTCCTCTTGCAACACCTCGTCCCATCCTTGTGTATCCATAGTGCCATGCTCTTCACCCTCCTCGATAGGATTAATTTTTATGAGGCTAGGTAAAGTGCTTTGTGGTTGATTAAGGATAATATTGGTGAGTTGTTCCATTTGGCTCTCAAGGTTCCGAATTGAAGCTTGTTGAATTGCCATTCTACCCTCATTTTGAGATATGAAATTAGGAAGAAGTTCCTCCACCCTTCTTTCCTCTTGTTGTTCTAAGTATTTGGAAAGAAATTCCTCCAACTTAGATGTATCCTCTTCTTGCTGTGGAGGTTGATACCAATTTTCTGAAGGGTAAGATGGACATGGGTCATAGAATTGATCTTGATTATTTTCTCATGAAAAGTCCGAATAGTTTTGCCAAGTCGAAAGATAGTAGTTTGGGGCATTCTCGGCTTGTTCCCGATGGTAGGCATTTTGATTGGCTCGACACATACGAGCATCAACAAGCCTTGAAAGAGTTGCAACTTGTTCTTGCAACCGCCCAAAAATCTCGTCGGACTCACATGATTGTGTCATCCTCTCATAAGGCCATTGATAGTTATTGATAATTATGTCCATCCATAATCTGAAAAAGAAAAAGAAAAACAAACAAAAAAAGAAATACAAATATATACAATTTAAATTAAGACTAATTTGATAGAAATTAATATTGATGAAATATTAGAAAACAATTCCCTGACAATGACACCAAAAACTTGTTTATCGATTTTGAAATCGAAAACACACGCGATCAACAAGTAATACAATGATAAGAGAGTTGTCGAACCCACAAAGAATTGATTCTAATAAACAACAAGTACTAATCGTGTACCAAATCTATCTTATTTAAACAAATGAATATTTTTGGGTTTTGTTGAATAATGCAAATTAAGATGAAAAGCATTACAAGATAATGAAAATCTAATATTAACAAGTTCTAAGATTACAATTTCCCCCAACACATCATTTGAATCTCTCAACTCTCTTTTAAGATTAATTAATCACATGATTTGACATCCAAAAAATCACAATTACATGAGAGCCTCTCTCGATGGTCAATTACGAATCTCCCTAATGCGGCATGTAAGTATATCTCTATCCCACACACTATCAAGCAACCAATCTCAGGAATAATTAACAAGACACACATCACTAAATCTTATTAACCGCTCCGAAGATTATCAACTCTCGCAAAGGAAGTCATTAAGATTAGATTCTCTATTGGTTGCATATGATATTTAGATATATCTCTATTCCAAATACTAGCAAGTTAACTTATTCTCTTGGATAAACACTAAGACACTTGTCACATAATCTCATTATCCACCCTCAAGAATCCTTAACTTTCGCATGATATCATAACTAGGTCTCAACCTATACTCTGTTTCTCAAGTTCATATAGGTTCCCATGGTAATTACTAGCTAGGTAATTAATGTATGAAGCACAAATTATGATAACCAATTCAAAGCAATCAATTAAAACCAAAGAGAGAGAAATTAATACAAACTATGTTTTGGGTTCCATTGGAATCTCAGAAATTAGGAACTAGTTCATGGTAGTTACAATTAACATCTTACCCAATTTATACATATTAACTAGGAATACAAGAATTGAATTGAAGAAATAGAGATAATACCACTTTTGATAATTTTCAGATTTGTTATGCCCAATTGGTGATGATCTCTAGCTTCCTCCTCCCAAGCCTTGCACTTCTTTGGCCTTAGAACCTTAGCTTTTGCTGAATTCTCCTTTGTATTGCAGCCCAATGCTCTCAAATTTGATGTTTAGTATAACCTCCCAAGCTTTAGATGCCGAATTATGAAGCCCCAAAGAGATATTATATAGTGCCCCATTGAAACCCCTAGTTTAGCCCTCCAATCTTGACCAAAGTGCAGCAAAAGTCAGCCCAGATCGCGATCTGGCGCGCCTGCGCCGATACTGGCATGCCCACGCCCGCATTCGTGTTTTGCTAGTTCTGCCCAGTTGGTGTGGCCGCGGCCCCAACGCACCGGCGCCCGCGCGCGCACAATCTGCCGCACACGCCCGACGCTGCTCACCCATGCCTGATGCTGCTCTACCGGCACCTCCTGTGCGCACCCCAACACGTGCCCAGCTGCCCCAATCTGTCGATGTCTGCTGCAACGTCTTGCACGCTGATGCACGCCGATGCACGCCGTGCACACGAAACGCCATGCTAGGAGTGGAGTGAGTGTGTTTTGCTATGGTGGAAGATATGCTATTAATTCGTTTTAGAGGATTTAGAAGTAAGAGGGATGCCAAAATTTTATAGAAGTGTGCCTTCTTTTCGAGGAATTTGGAATGAGAGTAATGTTAGTTATTTAGAGAAAGGTACTTATCTTTAAAGCTATTGAATGATGGGGTTATTTTTTTAGAGATATCTTTGTTAATGATTTATGTAGAGATTGGAGGGATGCACTTTTTTAACTGCTTTCTTGTTTTTCTTTTAATCAGCTGAGGGTGGACTTCTTGCCCCCCATTTATTGTATCCTTTCTTCTCTATTAATAAAATTTCTTCTTTTATCCAAAAAAAAAAACACTAATAGGATTTGGACCTAGAACATATTTAGTAAAAGCAATCAGCTATGTATAGAGTTGCATAAAATTTGAGAATTTAGTAAATGCAATCAGCTATGTACATACAAAACCATTTTCATAGTAGTGTTCAAATGTAATCAAGCTTTTACAATGTCTCAAAACCGTATTTTAGTTAAAGAGCAAAGAAAACTTGATTATGACATTTTATGTGGTGTTTGTTGTAGCTACACTGAAATTTTACTTTAAAAGAAATAGACTATGTCTAGCACTTTACTATAATGGAAGTATATTGTACAAGCATAATAGACAAATTTGGTGTATACTAATTATTAGTAGAACTTCAGTTTTAGTTTATGTACCCTTTCCCTCGTCACAGATTGAAAGGGATCAGTTCGTGGTGAGTGCTTGTTTGCGTATTTATTTATAAATGCGACAATCACTTCCATATTTGGATAAACTTTATTTCTGCCATGCTTAATTATGTTTACAGAAAATGGTTGCTTATGCATTTTAACAATGAATTGTGCTTTATTGATGTCATTTTCCTTTTTGGGTATACAGTTAGTGAAGGACTATCAAGCATGGGCTTCTGGAGATGCCTCACGGCAACCCCTTGGAACTGGTGAAATTTGAGAACGCAGAAGCAAATTTATCCAACTATTAGCTTTGACTTAGTAGCTTCTTTTGTCAAAGGGTTGTATTGTTTATGATAATGACAATGAGTTCTGCTAAAACGTGTGCCATTCCTTCCATTCCCTAAATTCTTTAAATTAGGGAAGAATCCAGTGGTTTTTTATTAGATAAAGATTTCCAAATTGTTGAAATGAAATTTCATTATGTTAGTTTCGTGTTTCTGCCATTCCTGGTGCATAGTATCTTTCCTGTAATGTTTTGTTATCAACCTAAACTCGCTGTAAGCACTAATGATATGTTTGGATTCCAGTAACCAATGTGGGAATTGAATTATTCATTCCTATTGAATGAAAAAAAGTGTTTAGTTGTTTTATTCGAATAGAATTTTAACCATTCTTCTTCCTGTCAGATTTGTAAATTTTATTCCATTGTACTCCCTCCGTTCCAAGATAAAAGTCCTGGTGGACTTTTCATGCATATTAAGAAGAGGAATAAAATGATAAAATTGTTCATAATAATGTCATTAAATATGGAGAGAGAATTAGAATAAGAAAAATATGAGATATTTAATGTTACGAGCATAATAGGAAAAAATGTGTAAAAGTTTGGTTATTAAAGGAAAGTGGGCATTTAACATGGGATTATCCAAAATAGTAATAAGGATTTTTATCCCGGGACGGAGGGAGTATAAAATAACTTATTCTGGTTAGGAATGAAATGAATCATTCTTCTTTATTCCATTCACTTCTCTATTCCATTCATTCACGTAATATAAAGAATTTGTTTGAACAAATGAAGGATCCCTCCTATTATAAGTGGTAGTATTAATAAATAATTTGCATGAATCATATATATACCTTCTAAAGAATATGAAATCCATAAGATACTGTTCTCATAAAATAAAGTTTCTATCATCAGAGGAAGATTATAGATTATAGTCGCATCTACTACTTTCTGCAGCCAAGCTACAGCTCATTTTCTTTTTATTACTATTTTACTTGAAATCTTCAAAAATTATGCCTTTAAGGATGTCGTGTCTGATATGTTGCGTCTTGGATTCAGTTTGAACAGCATTAATTCTAATTTCTTAACCTTAAATGGTTGAATATCGGTACAAGTACATAGTTCTTAATTTTTATTGATCTATTAAAAATACTTTCACTATATATATATATATATATATATATATATATATATATATATATATATATATATAGGGTCGAGATTAGGTTCGGATTCTCGGACGGGAATAAAATTCGGGCCTTTTTTTTTTATAAAAAAAACAACTAAAAAAAGAGTTTAATATTTTATGGAGCTGGAATTTTTTCATAATTTTACCGGACTCTCGGACGGGAATAAAATTCGGACCTGCTTTGTTATATGTATCCAAATCACACCCAAAACACTGTATTATGGAAAAATTTCAGTTCCATAAAATATTAAAATTTTTTTAGTTGTTTAAAAAAGAAAAAGCAAAAAAAAAGGTCATGATTTTAACAAAATTCGAAATCTCGGACCTGATCAATTATATATATATATATAGGGAATTAATTCATGACAATCGGTTGTCATAAATATTATTGAACCACCCTGCCACTACAGGTTGTAGTGGCAGGCCTTCCCCTTTGTCTTCCCTGCCACTACAGGTTGTAGGGGCAGGCCTTCTTCTTTTCCTTTCATGTCGCATCCCTTTTTTTCTTGGCCATTTGCTTCCCTTTTCTTATTAGTAAATTAGTAATAATATTAATTATAAATATTATTAGTAAATATTAATAGTAAACTTTAAATTAAAATATTAAATAATATTAATATTTATTAATTTACTAATAATATTCATAATTTATTATTAATATTAATATTAATATTTATTAATTTACTAATAATACTCATAGTTAATATTATTTAATATTTTAATTTAAAATTTATTAGTAAATTAGTATATATATATATATATATATATATATATATATATATATATATATATATATATATGGTAATAATACATAGTATACATCATCTATAACATTGAAAATAAGAATAAACGGTCGTGATTAGAAATTGAAAATCGACGTTCGCTTCCTATGACTAAAAAAAAAAGAAATATCATCTGCTATTAATAGTAGCGATCGCTAATCAGAATAAGAGTTTGACTTTATTTTAGAATTTAGTGTTTATTAGCTAGAGTTTAGGGTTTATTAAATAGGGTTTATGGTTTATTAACTAGAGTTTATGACTTATTAACTGGATATTAATAAGGTTAACAAACCCTAAATCTAGTTAAAATGAGTTAATAAATTCCAACTCTAGTTAATAAATCATAAACCCTATAAAAAAGTCGAACCCTTATTCTGATTAGCATTCGCTATTATTAGTAGTGGATGATATGTGGTTTTTTTACTGTTCGTTACTGATAGTAGCAGACGTCGATTTTCAATATCTAATCCTAACTGTTTTTTTTCAATGGTATAGATGGTTTGTCTATAAGAATTCATAGCAAATACATGATATGGATCATTCCCCACATACATATAGGAATGATCCATATCACGTATTTGCTATAAATTAGATAGATATATATATATATATATACACACACACACACACACAGCGGATCAGGTCCGGACTCCCGGACCTGATCAAAAACGGACCCCAAATTTTATTTTTATTTTTTTTCTTTTTTTTAAAATAACTAAAAAAAATATTTAATATTTTATGGAATTGAAATTTTTTCATAATAAAGTGTTTTGGGCGTGATTTGGGTACGCATAACAAAACATGGTGGTACAGTCCATTTTTTGGTATAGGTATTCAAATCACCCCCAAAATATTGTATTATGGAAAATTTGATTGCCCATAAATATTAAATATTTTTTTAGTTGTTTTAAAAAAAAGCAAAAAAAATTAAAAATCCCAGGCGTCAGGACTAGAAACAGGACTCTCTCTCTCTCTCTCTCTCTATATATATATATATATATATATATATATATATATCTTATTCCAGAATCTTAAGCTCACCCTTCTCAACATACCTTGCATACTATTATATATGACGCAAGATGAATCGTCCGTAAAATCGTCGCTAAAGTGGGGTATGCAAGGTATGTTAGATAAAGGGTGAGCTTAAGATCCGGAATATATATATATATATATATATATATATATATATATATATATATATATAGAAATGATCCATAACAAATATTTTCTATGGACCATAATAAGACAAACACCATCAATTGTGTTCATTTTGCACATCAAATGGTTGCGATTAAAAATTGAAAAATGTCATGCGGTACTAATAGTAGCAGATGTGTAATCCCGTCATCATCCGCTAGCGGATGTAATCCTTTCATCATCTACTAGCGGATTAACTCATCACTACTAATGGATTTACCATTTGTTAGTGGATGACATGTTCTAATTTTTAATTTCAATTGTTGGTCTATATGGTGGATGGTATGGATGCTATTCGCTCTATTATATATATATATATATATATATATATATATATATATATATATGTGTGTGTGTGTGTGTGTGTGTGTGTGTGTGCCTGTGTGTGGTAGTTCCCAGTAGGCACAAAATAGATCTAGAAGGGGGGTTGAATAGATCCTTTTAATTTCAAATACTTTTCTCGTTTATTTTGTATTGTTAATGATTTAGCATATGACAAACATAAGAATCTTTTCAATCACAGCGGAATAAGTAAAAGATCCCCTTCATTGATATATTCATAATAATACATACATTGTTCTTAGAGTTAGTTCAGTGGTAAGCAGTTAATACATACATAGCAGTTATAGCAGTCAAGAACATAATGTAAATGACATAAAGTAAAAGACACAATGAATTTTAAGTGGTTCAGAGACTCAATCTCCTAATCTACTCTTCTGCTTTCAACTAGCAGGATTTCTACTAAGGAAGGGCAGCACCCTGAATCACTAAGATTCCTTCAAGGCCAGCAGCCATTGAACTTCAGTTCACTAAGAACTCTTTAAGGCCAGTAGCCTTGGAACTTCTCTAGTTCCCTAAGAACTCTTCAAGCCTAGCAGGCTTGGAACTTCATTTAGTCCCCCCCGGACAAGGACCCCTCAGGCCCTGGCTTTTTGTTGTTGTTGTCGTTGTTGTTGGTGCTGAGCTGCTAAGATGTCTTTAAACTTGAACATCTTTTGTACTTAACAGCTTGGTGTGGTCCTCTTTGCATTCTACTTCGAGTCTAGACCACATCTTTTTTAGTGTAGCTGATCTTCATTCTATTCTGCTCATCTTCATATGATGTCAGCTGTAAGACCCCAACTTTTATGAATAAAGATTAATTTTTCTCGAAATATATTTTTGAATATTATGGTGTGGATTTGATATAATGTTATAGTTATGAGTATTATTTACAAATTTTACAAAGTAAGCAAGTGGTTTTATAATATTCGATTGGTCGGGGAATATTCGTTTTAATAGAGAATATTCGTACGACGACATAATCATTGGTGGACCCCACAACGGAAGTATTGTCGTAGTTAGAAAACGACATAATTATCTTTTTATAAAAATAACGGCGAAAGTTTTACCGTTAAACTGTTGAACTACTCGGTGGTAAAAGTACAGTAATACGCGTGGTTGCATAGTAACACACGGTATTGATTATATATGCTACGTGAGAAGTCACTCAGTTATATTCAATTATTGCTACAGTAATTTCTGCATAATATCTTTCATATTATTGATTCAATTATTGTCACAATATCATCTGCATAATATTTTATATTATTAAATCAATAATTGAGACGACAAAGTTATTTATATTATTATTTGTAATATTGACAATGTTTAGAAAATTCTGTTAAGGAAAGGTTTGGTCACCTAATTACGCGCCAATAGGGAGAAATTCTTATCGGAAAGCCCCCTCTTTCCTGGGAATGATCTAGTTGTTAAATATTGTGAGTTATAATATTAATGATGAATAAGTTTGTGTTGATTAAAAGATGAAATTGATATTTCCATTGTGTTGAGATTATTAGTGTTAGTGGAAATCGACATCTATTTCGATAATAATGGATGTCTGGAGGTTATATTAATCAATCGGGTAATTAATCGGATAAATGAGCAATTAATTGCTATTAATTCACATGCTTATAACTATTTGTTCATATTTGTGTACCATTGATTCACATGCATGTACTATTAGAGGATGTGGTGCAAGATTGATAATACGTGCATGACTAAATTAAAAATGGAGGTATAAATGAAGGTATTATACTGTAATTATTTTTTTTTCCACATGATTGTACTATTGATTCACATGATTGTACTATTGATTCACAAGATGTACTATTAGGGGAGGTGGTGCAAGTTTGATAATACTTGCAGGACTAAATTAAAAATGAAGGAAAAGATGAAGGTATTATACTGTAATATTTTGAGCCACAAAATGTGCAATTATCGAAACTATGTTTTCTTATAAATAGAAGCTCATTCTTCTTTCATTCTTACCAATTCACTAAGACTCACAAGAGCAATTATAGAAAAAGAAGCCATAGAGAGAGAAACTTTAGAGAGAAAGTAAAAGAGAAGTCTGCTACCTCACTATTTCAGTATCCAGTCTTCTTCTGAGGTAAGGGATATTATTTTTGTTCAGTATTCATAAGAAATAAATTTTTTTCCCATACTCTGTAGTATGTGAGTAATATTATTTCGTCTCGTATTCCTGATTATACCCTCATTTTGTTAAAGTATTGCTTCTATACTTCGTGAAATTAGTAGAATATCCTTGAAATTTGCGCTTCATCTAGTATCGTTTCACAAGGATATTTTTTGCGCATTCTTGTTAAATTTTAAGCTTTTCATGTCGGAGTACTGTCCATGAGTAGTATTTATTTTTATGATACTATTCACAAAATACTATTCATGGGGTACGGGAGCTGTCGTTTACACTCCTAAATTAACCTCACTTTCACTTTACAAATTTAAACAATTAGCATAGTAGTAAGCAAAGATCGATCCCACAGAGAGTGATTTGTTTTATATTTATCCTATGATTTCTAATGAAAATGGGATTTTGAATTAATTAATTAAATTAACAAGAATAAATTAATAAGAATAAACAATGAATAAAAAGCTTCAGTTCTTCAGTTCAGTATCACCTTTTTACAATAATAGATTAATCAAGTGTAACATTATTTACCTTTCAATGAAACTAATAGCCCTAGGTAACAACAAGCTCTGCTACCCGAAACTCCCCTTAGATTGTCACTCAATGAAACAAGCTCTTCACAAGATTCTAACAATTATATAACCTAGAATAAGCTCTCTAGATTTAATATAATAGTAGCATTAAGAACTAGGAAATTAGACTATTCCAAGCAACAAACACATAAGCTCGGATTGTTTAACTTGTCTTCTGATAATCATAGCAATACTCAAAAGCTTGTCCACAATCAGATATTACTATTACTACTTGTGATTAGAAACAATATCAATTACACATAATATTATTCCTTGATCTAGCATATGAGATTTGTTAACCAACTCAATCATGCATAAATCAAATCAGTTAAGTCAAATAGAATTCAGAAATTAAATCAGATTATCAAGAATGAATTTCATGTGAGAAGGAATAAATAATGAATACTCAATTAACCATTAATTATAAATAAGGTTCAACATCCTTTAGAACTGAATAAAAAGAACTTAGCTCATGTCTTCAATCCTCCAATGTTGTAGATGAGAGAATGTAGTGGATGATTAAATAAATAAAACCCTGACTAGCATCCTCTATTTATAGTGCTTGACAGAGTCCTAAATCCTATGGGAACTAGAAATCTAAATCCTAAAAGGAATTACAAATCATAACTAGTTTCCATAAAGAAATAGAATCTAATTTGGAAATAAATATTAGTCTAAAGGAAATCCTAAAGCTAATAGAAATATCAATCCAATTCCATGTAGAAATCTACCAAAATCTGCATTTAGAATCTTTTAAAAAAAATCCAAGATTTCCCAATTTTTCCGCTCAAATTCGCTGGGGCGAATTTTCATTTTCTGCTGCGACGTCCTTTGTTAAAACGAGCATAACATTTGATCTGGGAGGAGTTACGGGGCCTGATACCTATCAAAATGAAGATATCGACGAGATCTACAACTTTAGTGCTTTGAGATTAGACAGATTCTAGCTGGATCAAGGTCGAAATCAGACTCCAAGTGACTGTTATGAAAATTATAACTTACAAACTTTGAGGTTCAACTCTCGTCTGGAAAAAGATCATAACTTTTTCATATGAACTCCGATTGGGACGATTCAAGATGTTCCGAAAAGCTAAGGAAGAGCTCTACAATAAAATCCAAGTCCCAAGCCAAGACTATGAATCCAACTTAATACTAAAAACCCTACAATTTTCCCTTTTTTCTTATTTCAGCTCCAATTCTTCTTGAAATCATTAAACACATTAATAAGCTCATATACACATGAAACATGGAATCAAACTAAACATAAAGGAATCAAATAAATGAATAATATGCACTCATCAAATTTCCCCACACTCAGCCTTTACACGTCCTCGTGTAAACTAAAAGTTTAATTTCTAGAAAAATTCTATTCAACCATTATGTCAAAAGATTTCAAGATACAAATCATGACTTTTAACACGAAACTCACAGAAATCTAATCAATGTATCATCATTTAACTCACAATGAACAACCTTACCATTTCACCAACGAACTTCATCAAACCAACATGTAACCACAAAAGAAACTTTCCTACAGTCCACATACTTACTCAACTTGGTTATTATGGAACAAAAACCGTGCACACTGACTCACAACCAAGAACAAATTTTCCTTGCTTTTTAGTTTTTTCATAGAACCTTTTCTTTAGCACAGATGAATGTATTTTCATACTTTTCTTGTATATTTTTTTTCTTGACATGTGCAATGTCTCCTTTTCTTAGTCTTTTCAGAGTTACCCATTAGTGAACTTTCCACCAACGACTCCCAAACCAGATGATCTTAGGGCGCTAGGTGTAGAGACACCCCTAAGGCTTACTTATTCAAGTAACAAAGGCCACAAAAGTCGACTAGTCAAGTTGCTTTTATCCATCACACTTTTTAGCGTGAATATCGATGCTTCCCGAGGCTTGGATACCCAGTTATTTCGCACAATGGACATTGAAACAGATTTTCATTTTTCATTTTTTCCTTCTCTTTTGTTTTTGTTTTTCATTCATCATTTTTTCACATGGTTCTGCAACAACATAAGCAAGTTAAACAGTTCCAAGTCATGAAATCAGTGCACATAGACAACTCCACAAATAGCTTAGCCAAATAAACATGTTTCTCATATTCAAGTACTCATGTATCACAAATTTAATTTAAATCAGTTACTATGGATCATGGATTAGTCTTCATCATTCATTAACCAACTAAGCATTAAATAGATTTTGAAATTTAGCATTAATTTTCAATCTTTGACTTTAATCTTTTTAACACATAGCTAGATAGAATCATGAAATCAAAATTTTCAAAAGCATTAATTTTTTAAATCCTCCATCAAAATCGAATCAATATTCCTAAATAAAATAAAAATCTAAATCTTCCTCCCACACTCAAACCTTACATTGTCCCCAATGTAAGAAAATCATGCAAAGAAGAAAATACTACTAGCTAACTTGCAATAAAAAAACTAAATAGTGAAGGGATAGAAAAATCAAATCTGAGATCTTGGGTTGCCTCCCAAGTAGCTGCCCTTGTTTATTGTCATTGGCTTGACATCATCATTCTCATCCTATGTAATTGGACTTGTGTACTTCAAGTGGACTGGTAACAATTTCAATTCTTCATTAGGAGCATCCTTCAGATCCTGATTTTGCTCCATTCTAGCCCTCAAATCCTCCTTGTATATTTGCTCAATAGATTCCTGCACTGTAGAGTCAACAACATCAATAGTAAAAATAGAATTAACATTACCAAGATACCTCTTAACTTCATATATATCGAACTGGACATGTGCGTCGTCCAATTCCATGTGTAAGGTCCCATGGTGTTTATCATTCAGTGTTGTTGCTAGTAACGGGAAAGTATCATCATCTATGTCCTCCTTATAGAAATCTGCAGGAATTATTAATTCTTCCGTCTCTACCTCTTGTTTATCCTTTTCAGACTTTGAATACCTGATTTCTTCTTCAAATTTAGCAGTAGTCTCGAGCACTTCCAAATGGTTTCCACTAGTGAACTCCTCATCATCTTTAAGTTCTTGTTCCCTATTCGCTATTTCTTCTAGGAATTTTTCATTAGACTCTCTATACCACGTTAAATTCTTTCCAACTTTCCAATTCCTTGTTAGATCTTGGGGAAAAGGTGGTTTTGGTTCATAAGCTGAAAGAGGTGGAAATTTGTGCTTGAGTACATCACTATTGTCGGACTTGCTTTGTATTGACTTTCCTTGATGCTGATCCTCTGCACCACATCTCAATGTTATAGCACTTACATTTTCAACAGTTTGAGAAAGTGACCTTCCTACTGTGGTTGCAAGCTGACCAACTTGGTCCCTCGGATCTTGAACAGAAGTTCTTGTCTCCTGCTGGAATTGTTGTGTCTGACTCATGAAATGTTGTGTTTGGTTCATGAATGCCTTGAACATATCCTCCATAGATGTCCCAGAATTGACAGGTACTTCTTGGTTTTCTGTGTGGTATTGAGGTTGAGCTTGCTGAAAACCTTGCGTATTCCTTGCAGGCATTTGTCGAACTATAGCAGTTAATTCAGAAATTTATTGCTCAATATTACAAGTGCTCACCTCTTTTACCATTTGTGATGCATGAGTCATCTTAGTACTATACTGGTGTGAGTTGGCTGCCATGGTTGTAATTAAGTTCTTTGCGTGATGTCTGGAGTTTTGTCTACGGTTACTCCACTAAGCCGTCGATCGATCATACTTCTTTTCATTGGTAGCAACCCCTCACAGAAGTATTGGATCAAGTGATGGTCATCAATTCCGTGAGGTGGACAGCTGGAACACAACTTCTTGAACCTTTCCCAATACTCATAGAGAGTTTCTCCATTGAACTGCCTGATTCCACATATCTCATTCCTTAGGTGGGCGACTCTTGATGCAGGAAAGTACCTTTCCAAGAATAGCCTTTACATATTAGTCCATGATCGTATTGATCCTGAAAGTAGATAGTATAACCAGTCTTTAGCCAAATCCGCTAATGAGAATGGAAAAAGTCTAAGCTTGATCTACTCCTTTGTCACTCCTTGTGCTTTCACCGTGGAACACACCACATGGAACTCCTTTAGATGCTTATATGGATTTTCACCTGTAAGACCACAAAAAGTAGGCAAAAGATGAATTAGTCTAGAGTTAAGTTCAAAAGCAAAATCTAAAGTAGGATATTCAATACAAAATGATGATTGATCAAGATCGAGAGTAGCTAGTTCTTTTAAAGTTCTATTTTTGTTTGGCACCGCCATCTTTTCCTCTTCAAGTGATGGAATAAGAGCTTCTTCTATATTTGCAGTTTTCTCTATATCTTGAACACAATTTTAAGTTAATAGAGTGAGAGGATTAAGTTATAAAAAAAAAAGAAAAAGAAAAAGAATAAAATAAATAAATGAAAACGAAGAATAAACAAAAACAAATAACACTCCCCGACAACGCCGCCAAAATTTGGGAGCTGTCGTTTACATTCCTAAATTAACCTCACTTTCACTTTACAAATTTAAACAATTAACATAGTAATAAGCAAGGATCGATCCCACAGAGAGTGATTTATTTTATATTTATCCTATAATTTCTAATGAAAAGGGGATTTTGAATTAATTAATTAAATTAACAAGAATAAACTAATAAGAATAAATAATGAATAAAAAGCTTCAGTTCTTCAGTTCAGTATCACCTTTTTACAATAATAGATTAATCAAGTGTAACATTATTTACCTTTCAATAAAAGTAATAGTCCTAGGTAATAACAAGCTCTGCTATCCGAAACTCCCCTTAGATTGTCACTCAATGAAACAAGCTCTTCACAAGATTCTAACAATTATATAACCTAGAATAAGCTCTCTAGATTTAATATAATAGCAGCATTAAGAACTAGGAAATTAGACTATTCCAAGCAACAAACACATAAGCTCAGATTGTTTAACTTGTCTTCTGATAATCATAACAATACTCAAAAGCTTGTCCACAATCAGATATTACTAATTACTACTTGTGATTAGAAACAATATCAATTACACGTAATATTATTCCTTGATCTAGCATATTATATTTGTTAACCAACTCAATCCCGCAGAAATCAAATCAGTTAAGCCAAATAGCATTCAGAAATTAAATCAGATTATCAAGAATAAATTTCATGTTAGAAGGAATAAATAATGAATACTCAATTAACCATTAATTATAAATAAGGTTCAACATCCCTTAGAACTGAATAAAAAGAACTTAGCTCATATCTTCAATCCTCTAATGTTGTAAATGAGAGAATATAGTAGATGGTTGAATAAATAAAACCCTGACTAGCATCGTCTATTTATAGTGCTTGACAGAGTCCTAATTCCTATGGGAATTAGAAATCCAAATCCTAAAAAGAATTACAAATCATAACTAGTTTCCATAAAGAAATAGAATCTAATTTGGAAATAAATCTTAGTCTAATGGAAATCCTAAAGCTAATAGAAATATCAATCCAATTCCATGTAGAAATCTACCAAAATCTGCATTTAGAATCTTTTAAAAAAAATCCAAGATTTCCCAATTTTTCCGCTCAAATTCGCTGGGGCGAATTTTCATTTTCTGCTGCGACGTCCTTTGTTAAAACGAGCATAACATTTGATCTGGGAGGAGTTACGGGGCCTGATACCTATCAAAATGAAGATATCGACGAGATCTACAACTTTCATGCTTTGAGATTAGACAGATTCTAGCTGGATCAAGGTTGAAATCAGACTCCAAGTGACTATTATGAAAATTGTAACTTCCAAACTTTGAGGTTCAACTCCTGTCTGGTAAAAAGATCATAACTTTTTCATATGAACTCCGATTGGGACGATTCAAGATGTTTCGGAAAGCTAAGGAAGAGCTCTAAAATAAATTCAAGTCCCAAGCCAAGACCATGCATCCAACTTAATACTAAAAACCTTGCAATTTTCCCTTTTTTCTCATTTAAGCTCCAATTCTTCTTGAAATCATTAAACACATTAATAAGCTCATATACACATGAAACATGGAATAAAACTAAAATAAAGGAATCAAAATAAATGAATAATATGCACTCATCAGGGTACTATTTATAGTACTATTCACAAAGTACTATTTATGAGTACTATTCACAAAGTACTATTCACGGGTACTATTCCCGAAGTACTATTTACGGGTTACTATTCACTCGGGTACTATTCACCCGGGGAATTATTCATGACAAAAATTAATTTCTTTTCGGTCCAAATCATTTTTGATATAATATCATTCTTGAATTTTACTCTACAAAGTAGTATCATGTTGGCAATTTGAACATTATTGAATTTTGGATAAATTAAATTATAAATATTTAAAAGTTTATCCTTTGTTTCTTTTAATTGAATTCTTATATCATTGTCATCATTCTCATGCTTATTTGGTGATAAAAGTCATTTATGGCTTACGTGCATAGATGCACTATTGATTGGTATGATTATGACCATGGATTATTCGATATAATCATGATTGTAATGTTACAAATGATGTGGAAAAAATCCTCATTGGCCTATAGTGAATTGATGGACAGTTGTTGGTATGATTATGACCAAGGATTATTCGGTATAATCATGACCATTGATGATTACATGAATATCCTTGGCCCGTAGTGCAGGGATGATTCGATGTTGTGGTTTGTTTATTAAGTTGAGTCTCAACGATAAAATTGATGATAAACTTTTTAAATCATAGAAGATATTAGATATCATGCTCTACTTGACTCTTCTAATGGATTGCTTGTTCCGTTGTATTTAAACTTGATGTTTATTGTATTTTATCAGTTTAACACTTTTGAAGGCTAACAATAATTTATTCTGCATTATCTTAGTCATAATATTTCTTACTGGGCTAGTTGAGCTCACCCTTTGTTTTCATTGTTCTCTTCAGGAAATGAGAATATAGCTGGGACTAGTCGGGGAACAGAGTGACGGTCCAGATGTTTGCATTAGTAGTCCTCACTATTCAGTGAAATAGTGTTATAATAAATGTATTGAGGACTCAATTTGAGTTTGAATACTATCTAGAAGACAATATTTGTACTAAAACTCTCAGCTTATGTTTTTTTGTATTTTACACGATAGTTGTATAATTAAGTTGTATTTGAATTTTGTACCATATATTTGGCGACTCAAAATGAGTGATGTATATCTATTTTGGGGACGCCACAGTTAGTATCAAAGCTTAGGGATATGATCCCTGGCTGAGATGTGAGACAAGAACTAGGAGGGGAGAGACGAGGAATTCCTTCGCTAGTATGACCTACCTAAGTTTATTTGGTATTTAATTGGTCGGGCAGAGTATAGGGATAATATGTGACATGTCAATTAACCCTTGCTTTGTGGCAGTATTTGAAAATGGCATCCGAAAATGTTGGGATAAGCAATGAAGCACATGAGACCGTTGAGTTACCAAAGATCAATACCCAGGATAATGTGCAACAGGAAGACAATAATCCTTAGGTAAACAATAACACCGATCAAATGATGAACGATGGGATGTTCAGAGGCTTTATGCAATTCATGCAACATCAGGCGAGAGCGACTCCTGTTCAAAATGCAGGTGGAATCACTGGCAACTCTCGGACGGTCACCGCTGAACAGTTCAAGGAGCTGAGACCACCAGAGTTTATTAGAGAGCCAAAACCACTTAAGGCAGAGACGTGGATAAAATAGATCACCAAGATATTTGATGTCTTGGGATGCTCCGTGGAGCAAAAGGTTCCCTTTGACACCTTTATGTTGTGAGGAGAGGCAGATTACTGGTGGGAATCGGTAAAGCATATTCAACCTGCCGTACTGAAGATGTCTTGGGAGAAATTCCAAGAACGGTTCAACGACAAGTACTTTCCTGAAAGTATTCGTCACATGAAGGAGGTGGAGTTCATCAAGCTGGAGCAGAAGAATATGACCGTGTCATAGTACGAAGCTAAGTTTGCCGAGTTGTCCCGGTTTGCGTCCCACTTGGTTGATAATGAGGAGAGAATGACGCGGATGTTTCTAAGAGGTTTGAAACCTGAGATACATCAATACATAATTTCTCACAAACTATGTTTGTATTCAGATGTTGTAAATAGGGATCAGTTATTAGAGCACGATAACGAGTCAACCCAACCAAGAGAGAGCAGCCAATAAAATGATAATACCAGTGGTAGCAGTCATCGAAGCGGTGACAACAAACGAGGAGGGAATCAACATGCCAGAAATGGTAACCACTTCGGTGGTAATCATGGCCAAGTTAATAGAAGTGAAAATTTCAAGAAGAGGAAATTCAATAATGATGGAAAGATGTCAGCACCAGCACCTGTTGTTAAGGAAGGAGAACGACTGTTAGTCGTATGTTACAAATGCGGAGGGGAGGGACATATAAGTCCAAACTGTAAGCAATAGTCCAAGGCATATTACAGTTGTGGAAGAGAAGGTTACCTAGCCCGATTTTGTCGTGCACCGAAGTCAAGTCCAGTTAGGATGGAGGCATCAAAGGCCATTCCAAACAAGATAAAACCGGTAGTTCAAGGGAGAGCGTTTATCGTAACCTCCCAAAAAGTGAGGAATCTGAACGAGGTGATCACGGATAAGCTAATCATAAACTCTAGTGAAGTATATACCTTATTTGATACCAGTTCTACCCATTCTTTTATTTCTCCATTTGCGCTCGACGTTTAAATTTGACTCCGGAGAAATTAGACTTTGACTTATCTGTTGAAACTCCGTTGGGAGAAACCTTCATTACATCCACTATTTATAAGTCTTGTTTGATTTAAATTGGTAACTGCATGTTACATGTCGATCTTATTTCCTTAAAAATACTTGCATTTGATGTGATTTTAGGGATTGATTGGTTAACTACTCATCATGCAAAAATTGATTGTTTTCGTAAGGTTGTTAGCTTTCATATTCCTAATCAACCTATTATACAAATTCAAGCAACCAAACCACTAAAGTCAATCACTATCATATCAAGCCATAAAGCTATTCATTTATTGAAAAACGGATGTCAAGCTTTCTTAGCCCATGTCACAGATTTAAACAAAAATACGTCATATTTGAATGATATTTTTATTGTTAATAAATTTCATGACGTATTCTCCGAAGAACTTCCTGGCCTACCCCCGGAGTGTGAAATCGAGTTTGGTATCAACCTTGAACCCGGTACAAAACCCATCTCCAAAGCCCCATATCGAATGGCTCCTATTGAACTCCAGGAGTTAAAAACCCAACTACAAGAATTATTAGATATCGGTTTTATTCGACCTAGCATGTCTCCTTGGGGTGCTCCTGTTCTATTCGTGAAGAAGAAAGATGGAAGTATGCGACTTTGTATTGATTATTGGGAGTTGAATCATGTCACCATCAAAAATAGGTACCCGTTGCCTTGCATTGATGACTTGTTTGACCAGTTGCAAGGCACCAAATTCTTTTCAAAGATTGATCTTCGTTCTAGATATCATCAGTTGAAGATTAAAACTGATGACATTCCAAAGACTACTTTCAGAACTCGGTACGAGCATTACGAATTCTTAGTCATGTCTTTTGGATTGACTAATGCTCCTGCTGCCTTCATGGATATGATGAACTGAGTATTCAAGGAATATTTGGATCACTTTGTGGTCGTCTTTATTGATGACATCCTCATTTACTCCAAAAGCCATGAAGATCATGAGCAACACTTGAGGTTGATACTCCAAAAGCTTCGTGAAAACAAACTTTATGTCAAGTTGAAGAAATGCGAGTTCTGGCTTGAGGGAGTAGCATT
This sequence comes from Panax ginseng, assembly GCA_020205605.1. Taxonomy (NCBI): domain Eukaryota; kingdom Viridiplantae; phylum Streptophyta; class Magnoliopsida; order Apiales; family Araliaceae; genus Panax; species Panax ginseng. Next base: position 36,101,783 of record CM035136.1, on the reverse strand, counting down.
CCTTGGGCACGTAATATCAAATCATGGAATATCTGTTGACTCGACAAAGATTGAAGCAATTCAAATACGGGAGCAACCTAAGTCAGTGACCGAAGTACGTAGCTTTCTCGGCTTAGTTGGTTATTATCGGAGATTCGTAGAAGGGTTTTCTCGAATCACTACTCCATTAACTCATTTGACTTTCGGAAAGATACAAAATTTGGTTGGAGTGAGGAATGTGAGAAGAGTTTTCAAGAACTCAAGAGGAGACTTATTTCAGCACCTATTCTAACAATACCATTTGGCTCGGAGGGATTTGTCATCTACAGTGATGCTTCAGGCAAAGGGTTAGGATGTGTTCTGATGCAACATGGGAAAGTCATAGCCTATGCCTCACGATAACTCAAAGAATATGAGATGAATTATCCTACTCATGATCTAGAGTTGGCAGCTGTCGTTTTTGTGCTTAAGATTTGGAGGCATTACCTGTATGGAGAGAAGGTGGAGATCTATACGGATCATAAAAGCCTTAAATATTTCTTCACTCAAAAGTAACTCAACATGCGACAACAACGTTGGCTTGAGTTGTTGAAAGATTACGATCATACCATTCAATACCATCCTGGAAAAGCGAGCATAGAAGCTGACGCATTGAGTAGAAGATCATATACGGGTACGAGTGCGATATTGTCAATGCAAAGGCCCATTTTGTATGACTTACAAAGGATGGAGATAGAATTAAAGACTCTAGGACCCATGTGATGATGGCGAATATACGAGTAAAATCGACTTTAATCGATAAAGTTAAAGCTGCTCAAGCTACAGGCCTGGAGCTGATGCGTATGAGGAAGAAAGTGCAAGAAGGTGCTATTCTAGAAGCAAGAATCGATGAAGAAGGAATACCTCGAGTCAACTCCAAACTTTGTGTTTCTAACGATTCAGACTTAAAGTATAAAATCATGATGGAGGCGCACAACACACCGTTTGCAATCCATCCTGGGAGTACCAAAATGTATCGTGATCTTCGACATACATTTTTGTGGAGCAATATGAAGAGAGAGATAGCGGGGTTTATCTCAAGGTGTCTAACTTGTCAACGAGTCAAGGCAGAGCATCAAGTGTCAAAAGGTCCATTGCAACCACTTGAAATTTTAGAATGGAAGTGGGAACACATTACCATGGATTTTGTTACTGGTCTTCCCAAGGTTTCTCAAGGCATAAATGTGTTTTGGGTCATTGTTGATAGATTGACCAAGTCTGCTCATTTCTTACCGATGAGAGAAACTTATACACTTGAACGTCTTGCTCACATGTACATAAATGAGATTATAAGATTGCATGGTATGCCAGTATCCATAGTTTCTGATCGAGACCCAAGATTCACTTCACGATTTTGGGTTAGTTTGTAAAAAGCTATGGGCACGGATTTACGATTTAGTTTGGCATATCATCCTCAAATGGACGGGCAGTCGGAGAGGACTATTCAAACTCTTGAAGATTTATTAAGACAATGTGTCCTTGACTTCAAAGGTAGTTGGGACAAGTTCTTACCATTGGTGGAGTTTTTTTACAGCAATAGTTATCAAGCAAGTATTGGCATGGCTCCATTTGAGGCGTTGTATGGAAGAAAGTGTCGTTCTCCAATATGCTGGGATGAAGTGAGTGAAGCAACGTTGTTGGGACCGGAGCTTGTACGTATGACTACATAAAATATTCAAACGATCCGACAACGTATAAAAACCTCACAAGATCGACAAAAAAGTTATGTTGATCTTCATCGAAAGGACGTTGAATTCAATATTGGAGATCATGTGTTATTACATGTTGCTCCATGGAAAAGAGTTACGAGATTTGGAAAGAGAGGAAAGCTCAATACTCGATTCATTGGCTCATTTATAATCCTCGATCGAGTAGGAACTGTGGCCTATAGACTCGCCTTACCACCAAGTATGTCTCGTGTTCATAACGTTTTTCACATATCTATGTTACGTAAATATGTGAAAGACCCGAACCACGTTATTGAATTAGAACCAGATGAGATAGCGGAAGATTTAACGTATGAAGAGGTACCTGCTAAAATCTTGGATAAGAAGGATCATATTCTACGCTCCAAGGTTATACCTCAAGTCAAAGTTTTGTGGAGAAATCGCGATGTTGAGGAAATGACCTGGGAGTTAGAATCTGAAATGAAGTCAAGGTATCCTCACCTCTTCGACATACCAGGTACGCACCCTAATTTCGAGGATGAAATTTCATAAGAAGGGGAGGTTGTAAGACCCCAACTTTTATGAATAAAGATTAATTCTCGAAATATATTTTTGAATATTATGGTGTGGATTTAATATAATGTTATAGTTGTGGGTATTATTTACAATTTTTTCAAAGTAAGCAAGTGATTATATAATATTCGATTGGTCGGGGAATATTCATTTTAACAGAGAATATTCGTACGACATCACAATCATTGATGGACCCCACAACGGAAGTATTGTCGTAGTTAGAAAACGACAGAATTATCTTTTTATAAAAATAACGGTGAAAATTTTACCGTTAAACTGTTGAACTACCCGGTGGTAAAAGTACAGTAATACGCGTGGTTGCATAGTAGCACATGGTATTGATTATTGATGCTTACGTGAGAAGTCACTCAGTTATACTCAATTATTACTACATGATAATTTGCGATAATATCTTTCATATTATTGATTCAATTATTGTCACAAAGATCATCTCGCATAATATTTTATATTATTAAATCAATAATTGAGACAACAAAGTTATTCATATTATTATTTGCAATATTGACAATGTCTAGAAAATTCTGTCAAGGAGAGGTTTGGTCACCTAATTGCGTACCCCCACTTTCCTGGGAATGATCTGGTTGTTAAATATTGTGAGTTATAATATTAATGATGAATAAGTTCGTGTTGATTAAAGATGAAATTGATATTTCCATTGTGTTGGAATTATTAGTGTTAGTGGAAATCGACATCTATTTCGATAATAATGGATGTCTGGAGGTTATATTGACCAATCGGGTAATTAATCGGATAAATGAGCAATTAATTGCTATTAATTCACATGCTTATAACTATTTGTTCACATGTGTGTACTATTGATTCACATGCATATACTATTAGGGGATGTGGTGCAAGATTGATAATACTTGCATGACTAAATTAAAAATGAAGGTATAGATGAAGGTACTATACTGTAATTATTTTTTTTCTCATGATTGTACTATTGATTCACATGATTGTACTATTGATTCACAAGATGTACTATTAGGGGAGGTGGTGCAAGTATGATAATACTTTCATGACTAAATTAAAAATGAAGGAAAATATGAAGGTATTATACTGTAATATTTCGAGTCCCAAAACGTGCAATTATCGAAACTATGTTTTCCTATAAATAGAAGCTCATTCTTCTTTCATTCTCACCAATTCACTAAGACTCACAAGAGCAATTATAGAAAGAGAAGCTATAAAGAGAGAAGCTTTAGAGAGAAAGTAGAAGAGAAGTCTGCTACCTCACTATTTTAGTATCCAGTCTTCTTCTGAGGTAAGGGATATTATTTTTGTTCAGTATTCATAAGAAATAATATTTTTTTTCATACTCTGTAGTATGTGAGTAATATTATTTTGTCTCGTATTCCTGATTATACCCTCATTTTGTTAAAGTATTGCTTCTATACTCCGTGAAATTAGTAGAATATCCTTGAAATTTGCGCTTCATCTAGTATCGTTTCACAAGGATATTTTCTGTACATTCTTGTTAAATTTTAATCTTTTCATGCCGGAGTACTGTCCATGAGTAGTATTCATTTTTACGGCACTATTCACAAAGTACTATTCACGGGATATTATTCACAAAGTACTATTCACAGGTACTATTCATAAAGTACTATTCATGAGTACTATTCACCCGGGGAATTATTCATGACAAAAATTGATTTATTTTCGGTCCAAATCATTTTTGATACAATATCATTCTTGAATTTTAATCCACAAAGCAGTATTATGTTGGCAATTTGAACATTATTGAATTCTAGATAAATTAAATTATAAATCTTTAAAAATTTATCCTTTGTTTCTTTTAATTGAATTCTTATATCATTGTCATCATCCTCATGCTTATTTGGTGATAAAAGTCATATGTGGCTTACGTGCATAGATGTACTATTGATTGGTATGATTATGACCAGGGATTATTCGGTATAATCATGACCGTAATGTTACAAATGATGTAGTAAAAATCCTCATTGGCCTGTAGTGCATTGATGGATAGTTGTTGGTATGATTATGACCATGGATTATTCAGTATAATAATGACCATTGATGATTACATGAATATCCTTGGCTCGTAGTGCAGGGATGATCGGATGATGTGGTTTATTTATTAAGCTGAGTCTTAGCGATAAAATTGATGATAAACTTTTTAAATCATAGAAGATAGTAGATATCATGCTCTACTTGACTCTTCTAATGGATTGCTTGTTCCGCTGCAATTAAACTTGATGTTTATTGTATTTTATCAGTTTAACACTGTTGAAGGCTAACGATAATTTATTCTGCATTATCTTAGTCATAATATTTCTTATTGGGCTAGTTGAGCTCACCCTTTGTTTTCATTGTTCTCTTTAGAAAATGAGAATATAGCTGGGACTAGTCGGGGAACATAGTGATGATCCAGATGTTTACATTAGTAGTCCTCACTATTCAGTGAAATAGTGTGATAATAAATGTATTGAGGACTCCATTTGAGTTTGAATACTGTCTAGAAGATAATATTCGTACTAAAACTCTCAGCTTATGTTTTGTCGTATTTTACACGACAGTTGTATAATTAAGTTGTATTTGAATTTTGTACCATGTATTTGGCGACTCAGAATGGGTGATGTATACCTATTTTGGGGGCGTCACATCAGCTGTGTACCATCACCATTCCTTGAACCCTTCTTGACTGGTTGGCGAACATGGTTCTGCACTTGTTCTATTTTGGCTTTAGGTTCATGGTGATTCGTAGAGTGGCTCTCTGAATCTTCTTGATGCTAAGCCACTCTTTTGAATGCTATCTTCTTGTCCTTCTTAGCTCTCAGCTTAGCTTCCATCTTCAATGGCATTCTCATCTTTGTTGAGTGAAGCTTTAGTCTATTTAAGTTATTCTTCAAAGCTGTTTCACTTCCACCTTCGTAGTCTCACTGTCACTGAGACTTGTTCATGTAAAACTCTGGTGGAACTCATAGAGTCAACAAAATAGCATTCTACCAACTCAACGATTCTGCAATATAGCAATCATCAACAACTCTTGATCTTTGAAGCTCTGTTGATTTATACTCCTTCCCAATCTTCCCGTTGGATAGTAGCCGTTAAAAGCTTTTTGAATTGCTTTGCAGATCTCAAGTTGTTTGGTGTGGACTGCAGATGTGACATGACATCCCCTTTTCTGACTTTCTGACACTGCAGTCTACTGTTTCACTTACCCCGTCAGAGATGTCACTTTGATGTCTCGGGTAGGTAGTCAACTTTATTTCGTCCTTCTTATTTCTAGATTAGAGGTTGTCCTTTTGCATCGATGCTCTCAATAAGGTTTGTTCGAATATCAATCTTTAGGTTGAACCATTACCAATGATTCAATCTTCAGTTGTTCAAACTCTACGATTCTGATGCATGTCTTCTTGGACCTGATCGTAGTGTCTTGTTGACAGGTAGAGACAACACTACAATCTTGAAGAGTGTTCATTAGATCTCCAATATGGAACACCTCTTCCTTCTCTTGTACAGTGCTTCAACACTTCTGTTTGCCTCAACTTCTCTCAGATATTGATTGCTTGACTCTTTGTTCTGCCCCCTTCTAAATAGCAAGACACTTCAGATTTGTGGCGTGTCCAACTCGCTTTCTCCTTGTGATCTCCCGTTCACTTATCATCAATGGACTGACCCAATGCTTAATCACTTTAGCATTGTTCTTCAGAGGCTGACCAATATCTTTGTGTATACTCCATTAGTTCCTTCTTTGTTTAGCAAACACTACTATCCTAGTTGTTTTCAAGATCGTCATCTTCTATTTACTTGACAGCTACTGCACTTGCTGACTTTTCCTTAGTCAGTTACTGAAGTCTTCTTCTGATCAACTTGTGGAAAACTTCATCTCGAATGGCTTCACAACTCAATCTGGATATTGATTAAGTTGGTGCTTAGATCTTCTATTAGCTTACATGCCATTCATTGAGTGCTCTCTGGTTTCCTTCAGGTGGGATGTATCTTTGCAGTACCAGCCATAGGCTTCATTCCTTTGGATATTCTGGGAGTGCTCAATTGTTGAGAATCGTGTTTTCTCTACGATTCTGCCTTGGCGTTGTGAGCACATCTTTTGAAGTCTTAGTTCTACACTCTACGATTCAGCTTCGGCTGTGCAGACACTACGACTCCAAGATCAGATCTTGACACTCTATGATATCTGACTTTGTGTTCGTTGTCTTCATCTGATCTTGCTCGACTACGATCTCTGCCTCTGATATGATCAGTAAACTCTACGAATCTGAGTGTAGTCTATGATTCTTGACTTGGCTTCGGCAGATGCTCGATCGGCTCGTAGGTAGGCTGTGTCTACGATTTTGAACATGACTTTCTCAGCAGACTACGACTCTGAGGAAGTTCTCCTCGACGCACTACGATCCTTCCTCGTCTCTCCTGACAGTCTACGAACTCCGAGATCTACTATCTTGCAGACTACGATTCTGCCTCGACAGCTGTTGAGTTTTCCATGACTCTCCTAGCAGACTATGATTTCTGGTGCAGTGCTCGACGATCAGACAAGCCTATCTATTACATCATAAGATCAACCTATCAAGCTTGATCTTTCTATATTTATAGTCCTTGTACATCATTTCTTTTTAAGGACTTTACAAAGTTGTTTTACTTATATAGGATCAACCTAACAAATTTGATCAATTCATTCTAAGTCCTTGTACATATGTTACTATTATCTATCAAAGGACTTTATAACTTTTCTTAATGCAAACATACTTGCATATTAATTCATATATATCAAAATCAAATCATATATAAATAGGAATATCATTCACATGCTTATTCCTGACAATCTCCCCCTATTTGATTATGACAAAAACAATAAATGCATATGCATGTTATGAATGGATCTTATATACAGTGAGGAACTGTATTTCTAAAATAGATAATCATGAATGTCATTTATAATAATATTGAATTTAATAAACTATGACATTTTACATCCTGGATCCAGAACATACCTAACTAGTTAGAGATGTACCTCTTTGGCTCCATATATGTTTCCAGGATGTCTGTTGATTGGCTATTCATCTGTTTGATCTCTTTTCTCCTGCTCCCCCCTGGGATGGTGACTTTATGTCTTTTCTCTGCTCCCCTTCAGACTCATGATCTTCTTCTTTAATTTTCTCCCCCTCAAACTCTGCGTTCATATGATCATCATCTTTTGGCTCCCCCTCAGATGATGATTTTGCTTCTGCAGCTGATGTCTTCTTCTTTGCCTTTCTCTTGGCCTTCTTATCCTTACTTCTTCTGCTTTCCTTGCTCTTCCTTGAATGCCTCTTTTTCTCCCCCTTTTTGTCATTAATCACTTGAGAAAGCTGCTCCATGTTGGACATTATTTGCTCCATTAGGTAAGAGGAGTTACCAACTTCAATCTTGAGTTCTTGTTGGCTCAGCTCAAGTTGTAGAGAGAAGGACTAATTCAGGTTGTCAATCTTGCCTTCTGTGCTCGTAGAGCTTCTGCCTTCTGATCATGTATGGCCTTCAGATAGATTTGATCTCTCTCTTTGATTTTGAGAGATACATCAGCCATAGTGGCTTGAAGTCTGTTTTGAACTGAATTATCTCATGTTGCTATCAACATCTTTGACTCTTCATTGATTATATCTTCTCAACCAGCTCATCATATTCTTCAATAGTTTCTGCTCTATAGGAATTTGGTCGTGTGGTTGGGCAGGCTTTTGTTGAGCACCAGATTGGACTCTACGATTTTCATCTTTGGACATATTTTCGAAAGTAGTGAGAATCTGAAAAATCGTTGAGTGCCAATCGCTGTTGGAAGATGAAGGAATGTCAGGCAACAGTGCTTGGACCGAGGGAGGATTCTCATTTTGGACTTGATCATCATCAGTGGTAGAGTGATTAGACTCTACGATCATCTCCTTGGCTATGATCCATCTGCCATCAGAACCCACTCTACTATTATAGGGAATGTAGTGGTTGCCAGCATGTATGTAAACTTTGTAGTGGTCTTTGATCATTTTAGTTGCAAACTTCTTTACCCTTGGGAAGTTCTGAGACACCAGCTCCAGGCTTGGAAATTGAGAGAAGCACCAGCTGACGTAACTTCCATCCTTTTCAGTATATGCCTTTAACCAGGGCATCCATGGGAAGAACCATCTCATCAAAGGATCATCAGGATTGTAGAGGATAGTGGTGCAGTCTAACTCCATGCTGTTCCAATTTTGACCACATCATGTGCAGTCATCCTTACAACCTTGAGTTGTTCATTGCCATATCTTACCCATCTTTCTGCTGGTAGTTCTGCTGGTTCATCAAAAACTTCCACCACTATTCTTCTGCTGATTCTTGCTGGAGAGAGGACAAGATAGTCTGATATTCCTCTGATTCCTGATTTACAGAACCAGAATCTTTGTCCATTTCTTCACTTCTTGAGCTTGACTCATGCTGACTTCTTTCATCAGATTCATCAGTGAATTCTTCTTGCTGATTTTCATTACTAGTGCCATCTTCAACACTTTTCTACTTTGATTCAGATTCATCATCACTTACTTCAATGATTGCAGAAGAGTGTTCACCTTGCTTCTTTGGGACAAATTTAGCAAGTAGTCTGTAGCTCTTTCTTCTCCTCGTAGGTTCAGCTATAGGAGAGTCAGACTTTTCTTTTTCTTCAGACTCTAAGGCCTTTGAATCATCAGGCAAACTTCCTTGACGTTCAACATTGGCAGGGGCATGTCCTTCTTCTTCGGAATCAACATCATTTGACCCATCATGTGGGCTTGTTGGAACATTTGTATTTGGAGATGCAGTTGGGTCATCTTGTAGCTTTTCTTCATTATTAGATTGGATGATGTGATAGTTAACCATAGGGTTTGCATATTCTTCTTCATCATCAGAGTTTGCACTTTCTTTCATGAATCCAGCTTCACCTTCATTGCTGAATTTTTTCTTTGGGGATTTAGTTTTGAGTTTATCAGTTCCCTTCTCTTCTTCTGATTCTGCGTCCTCTTCTTTGTCAGATGGACTTTCTTGGGGAACTGGGGCTGGCTTGCTTACCACCTTAGCTTTTTTTCTGGATGACACTTGAAGTAATCTGTTACTTCTCCTCTTTATGGTCTCTGCAGTTGAGACCTTTTCACCTTCATCCTTGTCTTCAGTGGATAGACTTCTTGGTAGGGCCTCAGTTTTCTTCACACCCTTGGATTTCTTCCTTGCTGGTGTGGTTGCTACTGGTACAGAGTCACCAGATTTAGAGCTTTCCACCTCTTTTGCCTTCGTCTTCTTTACAGAGACCTTGCTGCTACTTTCAGTAGTTATCAGCCTCTTGTTTTCCTTGGGATTTTTCTTCCAGTTTATAAACAGCTGTGGGGACATAACTTTATAGACGTTGAATGGTTATCCCTCATCATCTTTGATCTTGCTTCCCAATTTCTTCTTTATCACAATGCTCAAGAGTCTTCCATGAAAAACCTTTGTAAGGGGTTTATCTGTAGACTTCTTCATCTCAGCCTTTTCCACCCATTTGGAGATTTGATCGAACAAGATAACTCCAAAGTTTATTCGCTTCTTTAGAACTATTGCAGACATAATTTTCAGTTGTTGATCAAGCACAGTATCATGTGCAGTATCCTTGCATAGTATACATTTGCCCACTATCTCAGCAAGGAACTCGAATTCTTCAGGAAACTCCTTTTTCTTCATGTCCTTCATACTAGGGTTTTTTTTATATCCCATAGTCCTCTTTGCTTGTTCAGTGCCGATCTCATCAAGGATTTTCAATCCTAGGTCAGAAAGGCCTAAGCATTGATTGATGTCTGACGATTTCAGCTTTAGAGACTGACCTTTGACCTTGGTAGAAAGAGTTCCGGAATTTATGGATGCGTTTGAGTAAAACTCCTTTACCAGTTCAGCATATACTCGAGTGCTTGCCTCAAGACATTCTGAGAATCCATCCTTCTTCACAAGTTTAAGAATTTCTTTGAACTTCTTTTCGAATTTCTCAAACGTCTTGGTTCCTAGCTGAATGCCAGTGATTACTCGCCAATCTGCCATTTGAAGAGTTCAAAGAGTATGGGTATTTGATTTAGAGAGTCTTTTGAGAGATGATTGAATGTGATTTGGGCATGGCTCTAGAAGATTACTGGATTAAGACTTTGAAGAGGGTTCTAGGGTTTGAAATAGGGAGGGAGAGAGGTTTGATAGTTTCTGATAACTATTTTCAGATTTTAAATTTGTCTTTATGGCAGTTTCTTCTGACTCTGCATAAGCTATGATGTGTCAACCATTCATTGGTTGCACGATGCCCAGTAACAAACTATAACTCCCCATAAACTTTTCAGTTTGATATTTCTTTTAAGAAAATAGGCGTCAATGACGTGGATTGATCATTGACCTTTTTGGTTCGTAGAGTAGCTTGGTGTGGTAGCTATGGACTCTACGTTTTTCATTGTTGACTCAACGATCTTCTTCTGAGAGATGCTGCAGTGGATGGTTTTGACATTAATCCTCATCTTTAAACTGCATGTCTTAACCACTGATGTACCCCAAGCTAGTTTGGGCACTTAAGTTCTGAGGTGAGTTTGCATGATGTCTTTACAAATTGTATTCATATTTGTCTCCACACTATCTAAGTAGTTGAGCAAGTATCCAATTCTTCCGAGCTCCTTGTGAGCTAGTATATCCTCAGGTAAGACTGCGATTGTCGAGTCTGTTTCTACGATCGCTGAGGTTGCACAATGATCGTTGAGTCCACTTCAACCTCTATTCTACGATCGTTGACTGACTTGGTCCTTGAGATGAACTTTACTAAGCATTCCTTCTGGGTCAAGGTAGCTCAAGAAGGGCCAACCTCTTAGAGTGAATTAAGGGTTAGGTTTGTCCCTGAGTCGCTTTCCAGATGAAAAACTTTAGAAGTGATTTACACTGATATCTCATTTGACCTTTTCTGCTGGGGAGATCCTCTACCAGCTTTAGACATTTGCATTGGTTGTAATCGTGGTGTCCTCCTGCTCTTATACTACGATCAGATGTTTGATTGTAAGCTCTCCACGATTTTGAGTTGGGTGGTTGATTGGTTATCAGTAGTACGTTTTGAGACATTCCTACTGACTATGGATCTTCATTTGGTTCGTCAGCCACAAAGTTTTGGGACTTTGTAACTGGTACATTGCTTCATAGTATATCTCTGATGTTTTAGAGCTGTTGTACTGTTAGCATATTATTGCTCCCCCATAGTTGATATTGTCTTCTCAGAGAGACATGAGTTCTTTTTGTTCATGTGTATCAGAAGGCAGCCTTGCATATCTCATTCAGACTGAAGTTATTTAATGTTCTTGTATCGTAGAAATGGGTATCTTCAGGGTTGATCATTCTACGATCCTTTGACAGCGCTACGAACATAGTCTTCCTTGTCAGTTTGTGCTTGTGGAGTTCTGCTCCCGTAATAAGTTCCTCATGATTGATGTTTGATGATCCTTTGATGTGAGCTTCCTTGAGGATTCTTCTCATATAACATGCTTTGCATGATTGAGCATATAAGACCCTTTTCATCTTTGGTTGAATGGCCTGCTTCCATATAAAGATCAGCAGCCATGTGAGCTTCATTTAGATTAGCTCAGCAGGTCTTCAAGGACAAGCTTTGACATATAGGAATTTTTTCAGAATCATTTCTGAACAGTCTTAAGCCTTCTGCTGGTTGAGTCTTATTGACTGAAGTCTTCTGCTTTAGCATTCCTTAGTATGGCCAGATAGACCAAGTACCTGTAGGTTAGATCTATTTCTATTTTTGGTACCCATAGTTAAATGGGTCCTACCAGGTTAGTTTTCAAAATCCCTGTTCCTCATATATTTGAATTCTCATCATATTGATCACCAACAATCATATTCATGCATATAACTAATTTAGATATTACATTATGAGATGCATGATGATGAGTGTGTGTAAGATTAGCCATTTTAATGAAACACTCTTTTCTTTGATGGTTTCATCATTTGCTGGGTTATGTTCATAGAGTGAGAATCAACTCTATGACTTATTTGTATCTGGTTGATTCATGGAGGTGATCAGTTTCTACAAATCTTCAAGATACTCTTTTAGAACTGATCATACTCTATGTGTTATTGAAAACTTAGAACATAGGTTTGTACATGCATATTCACCTAATCAGCAGAGATTATTCCACATAAGATTAATTTAAACTTTGATATGCTTATGACCTATTTCAGATTTTTTCAAGATGTCATCTTCAACCTAAAACTTGGATAGAGAGAAAGTTTGTAAGCATTTAACTTTCCAACCTCAGAGTACTTTCTCTCTTCACCTTTTTAGGTAGAGTATGATTCCTTGAGAGAATACTGTTATAGTTCATAAGGAGGTGTTGTTAGGTTTGTAATATTCATAAACGCAATCAAATTGCACAAAGTAAGCAAAAACGTGATAAAATAGAGTTTTAAAATTTTACAAACCATATACCCGAATCATCCTTTATGCACAATTATTAATTAAACGAAAAGATAAAGAACAAGAATCATATCCTTGAAGATTCGAGCTTCCTCAGGTACAAGTTCACCTCCAATCTTTTTTTGCGTTCAACTTGAATCCATCGGGTTTGGTTCCTTCCTTTGATCAGCGTTAGCCACCCAAGTGTTTTGCCTCTAGAGGTAATCCATCAAGGAAGAAGAAAGATTCAAGAAGATGGGTGTTTGGCAAAAACGTAGTTTTTCTATCTCTAATAGAAAAAGAGCGTACTCTCCAACAATTGGAATCACGTCTATTGTGAAAAAATCAACAACAACTGTCACCCATAATAAGACTCCTCTTATTTATAGATGTGGGCAACCCTCCTTAACAATTAAGGAATTGGATTGTATATTAGGAATTGGGTTTTCCCATAATAAGGCTCCCAATCATATTAGGAATAAATGAGAGTACTTTTATTAATTAATTCCCAAACTCCTTTAGGAATTAAATAATAATAATAGTAATAATAATAATAATAAGACTCCTCTCATTAATTTATATTTAATATTAATTTCTAAAATATTAAATAATAAATATTATGCTATTTAATTTATTCTATCACCATAGATTAAATTAAATATACTTAACTTATTATTACGATTATGCCATTTGCTTCTTAAATAATTATTCTTCCTTTTATGGTGTGACCCTTTAGGTTCTCCATATTAAATCGGTTGTGAATAAATCAATTAGAACAATTCTAATCTTATTTAAATAAATAAATTAAACTATTAATTTATTTAAATAAATAATATTTATTCTACAATAGGGATAAGCCTCCCTATCGATTAATGACTTTCCAGATAATATAGATTTTAACATTAATCATAAAAGAACCTTTGAGTAAATAGTTACCGTACAATTCAATCATTCCACCATACAATGTCTCAATTAAATATAAAACATGGAATTGCTGTCAAGTCTTATTTTATTTAATTATATCACAACACCAAATAATGCAAATTAGAAACTTCTTTCTAATTTCATTCTGCCTTGGCCAAGGACTACTGGGTTGTTATTTATCGAATCACATAGGACATTTCTCTTCTTTTACTAGAAGTGGTAGATTGATTATTGATAATACATTAACTCCATGTACAACTTATTATACCCAAACATATCCTTTGATATACCCTAAGGGTCTTAAGGAATAAGTCAAAGTATAACTCTTCATACACAAGATACTATGATGATCTCAAGTCCACAAATCACTTGTACTACTATTACTACAGGAATTCCTATTGACAGGCAAGTAAAACTCCATTAGGTATTTCTTAGCGAGTCACGTTCAGTGAACTTATTCTCTAATAAGCACCTACATACTTGCTTTAGTGTCTCCATACAAATGATTATGAGATCAATCATCCTCATCGAATGAGCAAGCAATGTATGTACCAATCTATCAGGATTCACTAATCCCCAATTTAGTCATCCAACGATTGGAAACTATTTTAGTTTTAAGCTTTCTAAGAATTTAGATCTCATTAGAATGATCATCATCATTATTCTAAAAGCATTGCTTAAAACTATGGGTTTATCACATATTAAAAAGCAACATCCTGTAGATAATTAAAAGCTTTTAATAAATTAATAATTTTTTATTAATAAATGAATAAGATTGTTACAAAGTATATGCTTTATCATCAAACATGATTGGCTTGTGTGCATACTACTTTCAATCTCCCACTTGCACTAAAGCCAATCGCTATGGTATCTCATACCCTTCTTCTCTAAGTGACGATTATCCTGCTGTTGGATAACCTTTAGTTAATGGATATGTAATGATGTTCTTGAGAGTTCACTATCTCTATAGTGATTTCCCATCTTTCAATGATTCCTTTAATCAAATGAAAGTATCACAACACATGTTTAGATCTAAGATGAGACTTAGGAACTATTCCTAGTTCTGTAATGAACTTTTCATCCAAACAATCAACTTGCAGCTTCATTTATAGCTATATACTTTGTCTTTATTACTTTACCAACAACTTTTTGCTGTTTGGAACCTTTCTAATTTCACTGCACCACCGTTCAAGGTAACGTTTTACCTTAAAGTGGATTTTCTGTCGTCTTGATCTGTCTAAAAAACTTGAGTCTTTTAAGCCCTCTAGTTTAAATTTAGACCAACCATAAATTTTAATCACATCCTTAGTGTCAGTTAAGTACTTTAAGATGTTTTTCACTGACTCACAGTGAACTTCTCCAGAATATGACTGATCATCATCAGGTCTCGTATATTTCATTGTATACATGATTGTCACTCATGCGATATCTCTTTTAAGGAGTCTATGGGGACTATTGAGAGAGATACACTCCATGGCTCATCAACATGAGACATCTTTTGGATTTTGCTATGCTAAATGACTTTAACATCAAATCAATATACGTTCCTTAGGTTAAGCTGAGCATCTTTTTAAATCTATCTATATAGATTTTTATCCCCGATTAAGATACTTTTCCCAAATCATTCATGGAGGAATGTTTAGACAGCTTTATCTTTACTGATTGTAGCATTAATATATCATTCCTTATCCATAATATATCAACATATAATATTAGGAATTTCACGGCGCTCCCACTGACCCTTTTGTACACACAAGGTTCATTCTTATTTGTGATAAAATCAAACTCTTTTGATTTGTTTCATCAAAGCGAATGTTCCATTTTTGAGAAGCTTGCTTCAATCCATTTCTCTGAGTGTCTACTACTCTTACCTCATCGTATGTAGCTGGATCATCATCTTCTATGATACGTACCTCATCATCATCATCCATGATGAATCCATACCTCCCAGGTATCTTTGGTACTATTCCAGATGTGACGCCCCCAAATTCGGGTATCTTCCAACCCGACAGATGGTGCTACACGGTGCTACAGTTCACACAAACATTCAATTGAAACGCCTCAAAAGAAAGAATATGTCTTATATATAATTAAAATAATATTAACATTTCCCAGGTTCTTTATAACCGTTACATTTGTCCTTGTCATAATATCAAATATTATTCTTACAAAACTATACTATTACATAAGTAATCTACGGGTTCGCCTTCGCCTTCCCTTTATCCTAGCCAGATCCATCGGTCCGTTCGATCTTAGTTGCATTCATATGGTTCAAGCAAGAGTGAGCCTAACTAGCTCAACAAGTACAACAATTCTAATAAAACTAGCATGCTTGAAACATAGGAATCATATATCTTCAATAACTGAACAATAGTTACGAAATACTATTGATAATTTAAAATAGCACTTCTTTTCTTTCAAAACGTTTTACAACAACAATATTCAGTAAAACATCAATTCTGGTCCAATACCATGAGCATTTCATAAGTACTTTGAAAAGGACATCCCGACACTAAGTCCGTAAGTCTGGCATAGCTTACGAGCACGTCTAGGAGATCAGCCTATAGTACTCTATGTTGATCAACACTACATTCATTAAACGTGTATACGTTTAAGTTGTGGCAACCTCACGTGCCTGTCGTTTGACGACAAAACAATTTAGCATACTCAGTCTCCTTTTGAAAACCACAATAATATTAGTTTGGTAAAACCTTGTCAATACTTGATAGATTATAAGAAATCCAACATAGCATAAGTCTAGCCGAAAGAATTGGCTTTGACTTCATCATACATTAACTTATGCGAAGAATACATGAACCACAAAGCTTGTCCAGATCGAACTGGAACAAGGGTTAGAGTACTTGCCTTTAGCGTCTGTTTACAGATATAACACGTGCACTTTAAGTCTTTAGGGTCTCTACACTAGATGATAACATCACATAGCACATTAGGTCATGAATAATCATACATGGTTCCTAAAGAATCTTACCATTCTTCTCAATCTAATTACGTATTAGATTTGTTATTATTGGTTTCGGCTTTTCGTTACGACATTCTTATGTTCACATACAATTAACTTTCTTTAACCCTAAGTGATCATACTTAAGGCTTAATTAAGTCTTAACAATGTTACATTAAGATCCTTAGTTAATTGTTAATCATTTACCATTCATGCTCAACTTGTAAACCTTTATTATTATCTAGGTTTTAAAGAAAATTGGTAATACCGACTATTACACTCTTGTATGCAATATTGCAAGGCCACATGTTAATGCTAGAAATCGGACTCGGTGCTGCGGCGTGCTTTTCAGTGATGAGACGGTTTATATTCATGATGCGGGTGGATTTGCCTTGAAATTTTGCGCCATGGCCAGGCACCCTGAAAACTTGGGACAGCTTTTGAAATTTTGTGAAACTCCCGGACTCGTAACTTCTTCGTTATAAGTCCGAATTGGCTCATTCAAGAGCCTACAGTTCACAAATCACATACTCTGTGTTCATGCAAGAATTTTATCTATTCGACTTCGTTTGCTAAAAATTCACGTATTAGTTCATTTTTAACGAAAACGATAAACGTTCGTGAACGTTCAACTCTCGTTTCTTCGTTCTAAGTCAGAATCCGGCCATTTTTGAGTCCGCAACTCTATAATGCCAAATACGACTTGTCTCCATCGAAAACCAACGTTTCCGAGTTCAAACACAAAATTCGACTTCGATTCCAAGAATTTCACGAATTCGACGATTATCGTCCAATCGTATGAATTCCGGAAAAACTTCATTATTAACGATTTGTTCATCATTCTAAATGGATTCATTTCATTAACTAGACATCTCAACCTATATATTACAATAACTTATATTCAACTTAGGTTATGACTTATTTCTTATAAGTTTATAACTTAACAAATTCTTCAATACATGATTTTCGTTTCTTTATGACTTATTATTAATTAGGTCATTTAAGCTACATCCTTACATCCTATCAATCATACAAACTTCTTAAGTTCATCATATGACAAGTCCATATATGTACTCCATAAGTTCATAACTTATTTAGATTTAAATTGCTTATTCCTTACTTATTCGGCTTAAGTCCATTACTTATCCACTTATCATATATTCTTAGCATATATGTTCATTAGGTTATAATTCTCTTATCAAGCTAGTATGGTAGAGATGGAAGAATATAGGATCATAAGATCATTACCTTTGAAGACTAACTTCTTCTTCTTTTGGAAATCTAACAATGGAAGGTTGGGCTTATAAGTGATTATTCTCTCTACCAAATAAGTTACTTATCTTGGATAAAATAACAACCAAATAATGAGCCATCTCCTCCTCTATTTATAGGATTTCTAAAGTGAGGGTAAAAGGGTCATTAAGGCATCCCACCTTCTTAAGTCACCTCCTTACTATTCATTACTTGTTAACCACAACTCTTATCCCTTACTTGGTCATTACTCAAAGTTCTTGCCCATCAATTCACCCATGGGTTGCCCCATGGATCCTATTTAGCTAATGGATCATAACTTGGGCTTGGTTGTAATTAGTTTAGCTTAGTCTTTGGGCTTTGTATTAAATTACTATGGGCTTCATATCATCAACCCTTGGGCTTAATCATTACTCCCATATGGGTTTACACCTTGGGCTTTCCCCTTAATGCTATTGGACTTATACTTCATACAATAGTCCACAAGTTTAATTCATTTGGATTTTAAATCCTTAACATTCCCAATTTAAGTCCACATGTGAAATATTGCGTTTTCCATACTTGAATTATTATTACATAATCCATCTCACCTCGATATTATAACGTTACGTATTTCTCGAAAGTTCAAAAATAATTCCCGAGCGATAAATGATGAAGTGTTTTTCAGAAAATTTCTTGGAAAGCTTTTATTTTCGTCTTGGAAATTCAAACACTTTAATTCCTTCACACGGTTCAAATACTACGACATTCCAACGTTATTAGGAAACTCGGGTACTTGAAACCCGAACTTGGTTCTTCACGATACCATTTCTATGAGCGGAATAATACTAATAATAAAAACAATAATACAAAGATCAACTTAATTTACATATCATCAGAGTCTAATCCCAAAAACGTAACCTTTAAACATTCATTACAAACCATGATAGATAATATATATCATACTTGTCTTAATAATATTAAACTATTACATAAGATAACGTTCATTCATTCAGCAACCTTTCCCTTTCCCTTGTTCTTAGCAGAGCTCTCTGATCGTTCACACTTAGCTGAAAACATTTAAATTAAGCAAGGATGAGCATTTGAGTGCCCAGCAAGTAATAATTATATATATATATATATATATATATATATATATAAGCTGAAAGAATTTAAATGTTTTCTTTGTACTATTCTTCTACAACAAGTCAATAGTTGTGAAGTATTCTGAACCGATAATAATAACATAACAACTCTCTTTCAAATTTTTGAAACTACATATTGACTATAACTGGGGTTATGGTGACATGCCATGAACATTGTTTTCATTTTCGAAAAGGTTAAACAGAAATTCATCTATAAACCGTCATAACTTACGGGCACGGGGGGTGATCAGCCCGTTATGCCCTGCATTGATCAATACTACATTACAAGAACGATAGGATCGTTCACTCTGTCCACCTTGGGTGCATAAACAGTTTTCCCGTGTAGGGATGTTCATACTTATGCGGGTTTCAAATCAAAGGTTTTATCTTTTTCAACAATAATCTATAATTCAACATATATGTATACGGGTAATTGACAAAGGTATATCAACATGTGATTAAATACAATGATTATCCAAGTGGGGACACTTGTATAACCATTTATAGAAATTGTGAACAGTAATATATATATATATCGAAATATCATATACTAACATGTTGATATTCAATGAGCGTATATAATATAAGGTTAATAATCTGTACAGTAATAATATAGTTTAAAAACATTCTTACTCATGTCCATTGCATAAAGAAAATGCAAAGGTAAAATACTTGCACGATGCTACCGCTTATAATTGAAACTTAGATCTATCTTTTATATCACGACCTATCATTAATCAGATCATTCGTTCGATTAGAACAATATACTATAACACATAGTACTGCATTTCGCAGTCAGCACATAACCTAATCACATTGTCACATATGTTCTACAACCATTGAATCACAAATAAACACATATACAGTCAAAATATCTAAGTCCAGATCAATTTCTGAAACATGTCGGTGTACCGACAGCTTTATCGGGTAATTATCGAGTCTAAGACTCTATTCTGTAACTCAATATCCGAACGTATCAGTCATATTATTTTTAAATGACTTATAATAATTTTTAAAACATTTATTATAATTTATCATGAATTTTCAAACATAGGAATCATTATTAAATGATTTAAGTATTAAACAATCATATTATCATTAATATTTAATTAATATTAAACTATTAATGAAATCATTTTCAAAATGTTAAAGTTATTTATAATAACTTGAAATACTTTTAAAGTATTAATATTACCCTTAAATGATTTTTAAAACATTTAAAATCATTTTAAATAATTATCATTAATATTAAAGTATTAATGTTTTATTTATCAAAATATTAAAAGTCATTAAGTATAACTTAAAATATTTTTAATTCATTTATATCCCTTTTAAATGATTTTTAAATTAATAAAATCATTTATAAACTATTTATTTAATATAATTATTAAATAAATTTAATATCATTAATAATAAATTAATAATTATTAATATTAAATTATTAATGAAATTATCCTTTAAATATTAAAAGTTATATTTTATAACTTAAAATATCTTTAAACACTTTATTTTCATTTAAAATGATTATTATAATATTAAAATCATTTTTAAACTTAATTATTTAATATAATTATTAAATAACTTTAATATCATTAATAATAATTAATTAATGAAATTTACCTTTAAATATTAAAAGTTATATTTTATAACTTAAAATATTTTTAAATACCTTATTATTATTTAAAATGATTTTTAATATAATAAAATCATTTTTAATTAATTTATTTAATTCATTTAGTAAATAACTTAATTATCATTAATATTTATTTATTAATGAAATTTATCACAAAATATTAAAAGTCATTAAAAATAACTTAATATATTTTCTTATATCATAATATAATTTTAAATGATTTTTCATGTATTAAAATCATTTTTAAATAATTTATTTAGAATTATAATTAAATAAATTAAATACTTTTAATATTCCAAAAAATATTAAATATTTATGAAATATATCCAAAATAATTAAAATATAATTTTGGACATTAAAATAATTTTTAATAATTTATTTTATATTTTTAATAATTTAAAACTATTTTTTTTCTATTTATTAAATAATTTTTGAAAAATAATATAATGTATGTAAGCTAAAGGCCACCTATAGTGACAAAACTGTCGCTATAGGTGTTCTTCATGTTCTTGAGCATTCATAAGGCAGTTTCGAGGGGCTCTATTTGACCAAGATTAAAACCGTGTGTAGTGTGTTTCTGGACTCGTTTCTGGACAGATCTGGTAGAGCTAATGTAGGACTACAAGATCCAGCAACAAATACGTTCATATCATACCTCAAATGAAAGATCTAAGCCCTCAAAGTGGTTGTCAGAGGTTGTTCTTCATTTTTAGATTGCCTAAAAATGAAGAACAGATCGTGGGCCTCACTTTGGACCTCCACTACATTCGGCTTGTGTATTGTTTTTAGTGATCTAGGACTTCTAGGTTCTATCCCACATGTAACACTACAAATCTATCACAAAACATAACCATAACAACAAAACAATAGCAAGATATAGATCGGTCAAAGGCTGTCAGAACACATGGCCAAAGGTTTTCTGGGTTGCCCAGAAAACCGGATCCGTGATTAAGCTACCCACTTTGACCGATCCCTGAAGCCAGCATACTAGATGTTTAGGAGATTTTAAGGCATAATATTAGAGATCATATACAGGACTACAAGTTAAATACAACAATCAAACTAAAACATCAACAAAATGACAGATCTAGACGCTTGAATACACTGTCAGACGCTTGTTCATGGTTTCTGGGCTGCCCAGAAATTGTCCGGTCAATGCCGGTCAATGGTATTTGACCGTTAATAACTAACAATATACACATCAAATGACCTCGATTCTTTTTGCAGATTAAAGACAACACTACAAACTACATATAACAACTTATAAACAACAAAAATCATAAACTATCAAGGATCTGTGGCCTCTGACAATCGTTGTCAGACCACAGAACCAAGTTTTTCCAGATTTTGCAAAAACTCAAATCCAGAGCCTCTAGATGTTATGGATCTAACATCTAGCAACCCAGATCATCATTATACACCTTATACAACATATTTTAACAATCAAACATAACATCTAACACATGAATTTTGGATGAGAAATCATGCTAGGGTTTTACCTTCTTGATCGATTTCTCGATTCTCGACTCTTGATTTGGTTATTATGTGATGTGATGGGGCTTGATTATGTGACCGATCTAGCTTATATTTCGAGAGGTTTTGATAGAGAGAATTGTTGAGAGTTTGGGCATGAAATGAGCAATAAAAATGACATTTTCTCTCTCTCCAAATCTATATATATACAACTAGATGCAATGTATATGGTGTATGGCTGATATGAAAAGATTTTGGCACATGGGATATCTAGGGTTGGTAAACAACCCAAATTATGGCAAGATTTGCAAGCAAGCTCAATTAAATAAATCCAAAAATGCTATTTTAGTAATTTAACAAAGTAATTAAGGGTATTCTTGTCCATGGTACTTGAATCTAGGTTTTAATCACTAGATTTTAAACCTTAAGGTTTCCCAAATAATTTCTAGGGTTTGAACAATTAAGACTAAAGTTCAATAAAATTTTAATTATAACTTACTAATTAAAAATTAGGGTTTTTAATAAAATTAGGTTTTTAAAAATTTAGGGTTTCTAAACTTTAATTAGGGTTTTACCTAATTAATCTAAATAATCAAATCATTATATAATACACATCATAAAACATATAACATAGTTAAATAACCGTCTTAAACCCACAATTGATTTTCAAATTAGGGTTTAGCCAAATAATATTAGGGTTTTGAAATTAAACACCATAATTGACCAATCATCATTAATACGCATAAAACGACATATTTATAGCATGAAAAATCAAAATATAATTAATATTATATTATTATTCTCATATACCTTGACAATAATCCAAAATTAGGGTTTGATTCCATATCGATTATTCTTTCATATTTAACCTTAATAATTAAGGTAAAATAATTAACTTACTAATCTGTATACTAAAACTCATATAATAAAATAATTATTATAATTATTCTAAAAATCACTTCATATATTATTTAAATAATATATGATTATATTTTCATGGAAAATAATTAATAAAAATATTTCACTATAAAATTAATTATTATAAAAATATACTTTATAATAATCAATAATTCTAAAATAAAATTATTTGTAAATATTCATGTAATAAATATATTTTTATTTATCACATAAATACATATATACAATATCTTGTACAAATCCTCATCCTTAAGATAAAAAAAAAAATTTATACACAAAATTTCTTATTTATTTATATAGAAAATATCGGGTTGTTACATTCACCTCCTTATAAAGATTCGTCCCCGGAATCACTAGTTTTAAAATCTATACATACACGGGTACATAACATACACAATCATTGCAAGTAGATCTCGATCAACTTTGATCGAACTGATCTTTAGCTATTCACATAAAGCTTGTCTTTCTGATTAAACGGAAAAATTGGTTTCTAAAAGAACTCAAATTCCTCCTCAAAATTTCTTTATAAAATAATTTACTATATATAGGAAAATCATGTATAATAAAATAAAAGTTGTATGAATAATACCTGGTATTGCAGTGCCAGCTGCCATCGTATCCTGAACAGTCATATTGTAGACCCTTGCTGTCGATTTTGTTGGTTTGTTCGATGACGTAGGTCCCGTGATTGCTAACGTCCCGCTGCCCTTACCAGTATTCACACTTCCTGCCTCCGTCCTCCTCTTCGGACAATCCTTCACCTGGTGTTCAGTCGATCCGCACAGAAAACATCCACTATTCATCCTAGGATTAGGGCAGTTGGGAGAGATATGGCCCTCCTGCCCGCACTTATAACAAACAAACTTCCCCTTCAAACATTCTCCGAGTGGTTCTTTCCACAATTTTTTACATCTGCATATCTGGCTTCTTAACTCCTTCTTGTTTTATCTGAACATTCCAACGTTGTTCCCCTTCCTCTTGCTACTACCACCCCTATTCCCACTATTAATTTCCACCTTCCCGGCTCCTTGGTCTTACCCTTATTCTCTCTCTCTTGTTGTAGAGGCTCATGGCCTCACTCCCTCCTCAACAATAATCGCCTTCTCCATGAGTCTCTGCAAATGTAGGAATTTGCAACACCGCCACCTTGTTGTAGAGCCAGGGTTTTAATCCCAGCTCAAACCTCCTTGCCTTTCTAGCCTCTATATCAACTTGATGCGGGGTAAACCTAGCTAACTCATTAAATTTGGCGGTGATATTCGACACACCATCATATTCTTTGCTTCAACTCTAAAAATCTCACCTCCATCCTAGCTCTGCATACTAGGGTGAAAATAATTTTCAAAAAACAATGTTTTAAACCTATCCCATGTAACTATACCTTCTCCTCGCCTCACGCTTGATTCGTTTCCCACCAAAAATTTGCTTCGCCCTTCATCATGTAGGTGGCAAAAGCGGTCTTTTGCCCCTCAGCTACCCTAGCTACCATGAATTCTTTTTCAATCTCTTTAACCCAAGTCTGGGCTTCAACAGGGTCAGTTATACCTTTAAATTCCGGCGGTCCTACAACCTTAAAATCTTTGAAATTCGCTAAGCTGTTGTCCATTGGTTTTTTCGATTGGTTGGTATTCCCGTTGCATAGCTTTGTGCTACCATGTTGGCAAAGTGTTGCATCGGGTCTGCTTGTTGTTGTCCTTCAACGTTATTGACAGATTCTTCTGCCCTTTGATTGCGAGTTCGACATCTTGGCGGCATTATTTGATTAAATAAAATCATAATTTTAACTTACATTCTAAATCTTATCGCATAAGATTAGTATATTAAACTTGTTTCATTTCTCAAACATAGATTCATATTCATTTAACGAATATTTTACATAACATAGCACATAATGCTTTAAACATCATTCATCCCTTTGTGACTACAAAAGTTTGGATTTACAGTCTTGACTTAATACAAAAGTTTTAGAATATAACCTTACACAAACATACTAAGCACACATATTACATTAAACACACCTACACAACAGAACCTATACTACCTATTTATTACACCTTTTTCTTGGACACCCTCTCGCCTGATGACCTTCTATCCCACAGATAAAACATGCTCCTTTTTTGTAGTCAGGACAATACAGAGTGGTATGTCCCTCATAGCCGCAAAGATAACATATTCTTTTCCATTTCTTCTTATTGGATTTTCCTAAGTCATGGTCTTCTATCTTTCTTTTTCCCTTCTTGTCCGGAGCTGCACACGATGTGTTGCTTGTGGCTCCCATCTGACCAATTTGGATCTTAAGCTTATCTTGTCCTTCCATTGTTTCTATTAACGCTTGACGAAACTGACTATTCAACAACTTTTCTATCTCCCACAGCCTTTCCAGAGAAGAAACCTTGTTCCTCAGATCCTGCACCTCCGTTGATGCTTGATCAGCTTGAACTTTAGTGTCTGAATCGCTACTGTCAACTCCACCATCTCCGGATCTGGTACTACATTTTCTACTATAACCACATCGTCTGAGTTATTTTCATTGAGAGCTTCTACTTCAGCTATCGGCTTCGATATCAGCTCGGGTGTATGGGTTTGATCCTTCTTCATGCTATATGCATATAACAAGCTTTTTCCACTAGACATCTATACATTTAAATTATCCTGATTAACATATAGTATATACACACAACAAATAATAGTTTTATATGAGTTATCTTTTATTTTGGTTTGACGATGAATTTATTCAATTCATCACCTTTTAAACTCTATATGAGTTATTTATATTTTCAACGTTTTCCTCTGTTCTAAGGTTATAGCCTAAGGTCTAACCCACCTATGGTTTTTAACCCTAAGCTCTGATACCAACCTGTGAAGACCCCAAACTCGGGTACTTGAAACCCGAACTCGGTTCTTCACGATACCATTTCTATGAGCGGAATAATACTAATAATAAAAACAATAATATAAAGATCAACTTAATTTACATATCATCAGAGTCTAATCCCAAAAACGTAACCTTTAAACATTCATTACAAACCATGATAGATAATATATATCATACTTGTCTTAATAATATTAAACTATTACATAAGATAACGTTCATTCATTCAACAACCTTTCCCTTTCCCTTGTTCTTAGCAGAGCTCTCTGATCGTTCACACTTAGCTGAAAACATTTAAATTAAGCAAGGATGAGCATTTGAGTGCCCAGCAAGTAATAATTATATATATATATAATTTAAAGAATTAAAAATGTTTTCTTTGTATTATTCTTCTACAACAAGTCAATAGTTGTGAAGTATTACAAACAAATAATAATAACATAACAACTCTCTTTCAAATTTTTGAAACTACATATTGACTATAACTGGGGTTATGGTGACATGCCATGAACATTGTTTTCATTTTCGAAAAGGTTAAACAGAAATTCATCTGTAAACCGTCATATAACTTACGGTACACGGGGGTGATCAGCCCGTTATGCCCTGCATTGATCAATACTACATTACAAGAACGATAGGATCGTTCACTCTGTCCACCTTGGGTGCATAAACAGTTTTCCCGTGTAGGGATGTTCATACTTGTCTGGGTTTCAAATCAAAGGTTTTATCTTGTTCAACAATAATCTATAATTCAACATATATGTATACGGGTAATTGACAAAGGTATATCAACATGTGATTAAATACAATGATTATCCAAGTGGGGACACTTGTATAACCATTTATAGAAATTAACGAACAGAATATATATATCTGAATTATCATATACTAACATGTTGATATTCAATGAGCGTATATAATATAAGGTTAATAATCTGTACAGTAATAATATAGTTTAAAAACATTCTTACTCATGTCCATTGCATAAAGAAAATGCAAAGGTAAAATACTTTTCGATCTATTTACGCTATAATTTGTAAACTTAGATTCTATCTTTTATATCACGCACCTATCATTAATCGGATCATTCGTTCGATTAGAACAATATACTATAACACATAAGATTGCGCATTTGCGCAAATCAACACATAACCTAATCACATTGTCACATATGTTCTATAAACCATTGAATCACAAATAAACACATATACAATCAAAATATCTAAGTCCAGATCAATTTTCGAAATATGCCGATTGTCTTATTAAAGCTGACTTTATCGAGGTAATTATCGAGTCTAAGACTCTATACGTAACTCAATATCAAAATGACGTATCGGTCATATTATTTTTAAATGACTTATAATAATTTTTAAAACATTTATTATAATTTATCATGAATTTTCAAACATAGGAATCATTATTAAATGATTTAAGTATTAAACAATCATATTATCATTAATATTTAATTAATATTAAACTATTAATGAAATCATTTTCAAAATGTTAAAGTTATTTATAATAACTTGAAATACTTTTAAAGTATTAATATTACCCTTAAATGATTTTTAAAACATTTAAAATCATTTTAAATAATTATCATTAATATTAAAGTATTAATGTTTTATTTATCAAAATATTAAAAGTCATTAAGTATAACTTAAAATATTTTTAATTCATTTATATCCCTTTTAAATGATTTTTAAATTAATAAAATCATTTATAAACTATTTATTTAATATAATTATTAAATAAATTTAATATCATTAATAATAAATTAATAATTATTAATATTAAATTATTAATGAAATTATCCTTTAAATATTAAAAGTTATATTTTATAACTTAAAATATCTTTAAACACTTTATTTTCATTTAAAATGATTATTATAATATTAAAATCATTTTTAAACTTAATTATTTAATATAATTATTAAATAACTTTAATATCATTAATAATAATTAATTAATGAAATTTACCTTTAAATATTAAAAGTTATATTTTATAACTTAAAATATTTTTAAATACCTTATTATTATTTAAAATGATTTTTAATATAATAAAATCATTTTTAATTAATTTATTTAATTCATTTAGTAAATAACTTAATTATCATTAATATTAATTTATTAATGAAATTTATCACAAAATATTAAAAGTCATTAAAAATAACTTAATATATTTTCTTATATCATAATATAATTTTAAATGATTTTTCATGTATTAAAATCATTTTAAATAATTTATTTAGAATTATAATTAAATAAATTAAATACTTTTAATATTCCAAAAATATTAAATATTTATGAAATATATCCAAAATAATTAAAATATATTTTTGGACATTAAAATAATTTTTAATAATTTATTTTGTATTTTTAATAATTAAAACTATTTTTTCTATTTATTAAATAATTTTCGAAAAATAATATAATATATATGCTAAAGGCCACCTATAGTGACAAAACTGTCGTTATAGGTGTTCTTCATGTTCTTGAGCATTCATAAGGCAGTTTCGAGGGGCTCTATTTGACCAAGATTAAAACCGTGTGTAGTGTGTTTCTGGACTCGTTTCTGGACAGATCTGGTAGAGCTAATGTAAGACTACAAGATCCAGCAACAAATACGTTCATATCATACATCAAATGAAAGATCTAAGCCATCAAAGTGGCTGTCAGAGGTTGTTCTTCATTTCTAGGTTGCCTAGAAATGAAGAACAGATCGTGGGGCTCACTTTGGACCTCCACTACATTCGGATCGTGTAATGTTTTAGTGATCTAGGACTTCTAGGTTCTATCCCACATGTAACACTACAAATCTATCACAAAACATAACCATAACAACAAAAAAATAGCAAGATATAGATCGGTCAAAGGCTGTCAGAACACATGGCCAAAGGTTTTCTGGGTTGCCCAGAAAACCGGATCCATGATTAAGCTACCCACTTTGACCGATCCCAAAGCCAACATACTAGATGTTTAGGAGATTTTAAGGCATAATATTAGAGATCATATACGACTACAAGTTAAATACAACAATCAAACTAAAACATCAACAAAATGATGATCAAAATAAACGCTCGTTCATCAAGAAAATCCGATTAATCGGCCAATGGTATTAGCTAATTAATAACTAACAATATACACATCAAATGACCTCGATTATTTTTTGCAGATTAAAGACAACACTACAAACTACATATAACAACTTATAAACAACAAAAATCATAAACTATCAAGGATCATGGCCTCGACAATCGTTGTCGACCCACGTAACCAAGTTTTTCAGATTTTGCAAAACTCAAATCCGAGCCTCTAGATGTTATGGATCTAACCAGATCATCATTACACCTTATACAACATATTTTAATCAAAACATAACATCTGATTTTGGATGATTTTTAGGGGTTTATACCTTCTTTGATCAATTGATGATTACGGCTTTATGATTTGTTATGGAGTGATCGATGGGGCTTGATTCTTAGAGACCGAGGAACTTATGAAATATTGGCTTTAGTTTTGAGAGAGAGAATTGGGATGAGCTTGTGATCAAATGAGCAATAAATGACATTTTCACTCTCTTGGATCTATATATATATGTGCTAGATGCAATGTATGGCTGGTGTATTGGCTGATATGAAATGATTTTGGCACATGGGATATCTAGGGTTGGTAAACAACCCAAATTATGGCAAGATTTGCAAGCAAGCTCAATTAAATAAATCCAAAAATGCTATTTTAGTAATTTAACAAAGTAATTAAGGGTATTCTTGTCCATGGTACTTGAATCTAGGTTTTAATCACTAGATTTTAATCCTTAAGGTATCCCAAATAATTTCTAGGGTTTGAACAATTAAGACTAAAGTTCAATAAAATTTTAATTATAACTTACTAATTAAAAATTAGGGTTTTTAAAATATCTTAGGGTTTTCAAAAAAAATAATAAATTAATTAGGGTTTCTAGATTATAATTAGGGTTTACCTAAATAATCAAATCATTATATAATACACATCATAAAACATATAACACTGTCATATAACAGTCTTAAACTCATAATTGATTTTCAAATTAGGGTTTTTCGGTAAAATTAGGGTTTAGCCAAATAATATTAGGTTTTGAAATTAAACACCATAATTAACCAATCATCATCAACACGCATATACAACGATACATATTTATAAGATTGAAAAATTCAAAATATAATTAATATTATATTATTATTCTTATACCTTGACAATAATCCAAAATTAGGGTTTGGATTCCATATCGATTATTCTTTTCATTTAACCTTAATAATTAAGGTAAAATAATTAACTTAATAATGCATACTAAAATTCATATAATAAAATAATTATTATAATTATTCTAAAATCACTTCATATATTATTTAAATAATATATGATTATATTTTCATGGAAAATAATTAATAAAAATATTTTCACTATAAAATTAATTATTATAAAAATATACTTTATAATAATCAATAATTCTAAAATAAAATTATTTGTAAATATTCATGTAATAAATATATTTTTATTTATCACATAAATACATATATATACATATATCTTGTACAAATCCTCATCCTTAAGATAAAAAAAAATATATACACAAAATTTCTTATTTATTTATATAGAAAATATCGGGTTGTTTTATTCTTTCGTATTCATGAAGATAGTTATTTTCTTTCAATACTCGTAAGGTTGTTATTCCATTCTTTATTATTACATTGGAATAACATATCCATGCGATCTATCGCATGCTGGTGAATTCTGTTGTTATTCCATTCTTTATTATTTTGTTTGAATATATCACATGCATGCGGATTACATATGACCTAGTTCCATTCTTTATTATTACGTTAGAATATCCCATGCATGTGAGTTACGCATTACACAGTTTCATTCTTTATTATACATTGGAATAATGTAAGACCCCAACTTTTTGAATAAAGATTAAATTTTACATAAAATATATTTTTGAATATTATGGTGTGGATTTGATATAATGTTATAGTTGTGGGTAATATTTACAAATTTTGCAAAGTACGCAAGTTGTTATATAATATTCGATTGGTCGGGGAATATTCGTTTTAACAGAGAATATTCGTACAACGACACAATCATTGGTGGACTCCCACAACGGAATTATTATCGGATTGAGAAAACGACAAAAATACTTTATGAAGATAATGACGGAAGTTTTACCGTTAACTGTTGAACTACCCGGTAGTAAAAGTACAGTAATACGCGTGGTTACATAGTAGCACACGGTATTGATTATTGATGCTTACGTGAGAAGTCACTTAGTTATTCTCAATTATTGCTACAGTAATTGCTGCATTATATCTCTCATATTATTGATTCGATTATTGTCATAGTATCATCTGCATAATATGTTATTTTATTAAATCAATAATTGAGACGATAAAGTTATTCATATTATTAAATTACAATATTTATAATGTCTAGAAGTTACATCAAGGAGAGGTTTGGTCACCTAATTGCGGCATGATAGGGAGAAATCCTTATTGGAAGCCCCTCTTCTCTCGAGGAGCGATTTTGGTTGATAAATATTGTGAGTTATAATATTAATGATGAATGTTATTAAAATTGAATTTGTGTTTGAGTTGAATTTGAGACGCGGACGTGATATTTGAGTCCCAAAGCGATGAAATTAGTAAAATAGTCTATAAACACAAAATTTTCCTAATTCACTATTTAGTCAAAAAGTCAATAGTTGACTTTTTTTTTGGGAAAAAATCAAACGAAATTTCAAAATTTATATTTTTGATAAAAATGGTTTCATTGTGTTGGAATTATTTGTGTTAGTGAAAATTGACAATTATTTCGATAATAATTGATGTTTGGAGGTTATATTGACCAATCGGGTATTTAACCGGATAAATGAGCAATTGATTGCTATTATTTCACATGATTATAACTATTTGTTCACATGTGTATACTATTTATTCACATAATTTACTATTGAATCACATTATTTACTATTAGGGGAGGTGGTGCAAGTTTGATAATACTTCCATGACTAAATTAAAAATAAAGGAAAAGTTGGAGGTATTGTACTGTAATTTTGCGAGTCCCAAAATGTGCAATTATCGAAACTATATTTTTCTATAAATAAAAGCTCATTCTTCCATTATTTCTCACAAATTCACAAAAGCTTTAAAGCGATTATTATAGAGAGAAATTATAGAAAGAAGAAGAGAAGTCTGCTACCTTACTATTCCAGTATCTAGTTTTTCTAAGGTAGGGAGTATTATTTCTTTCTTATCCATGAAGAGAACTTCTATTATTCCATTCTTTATTATTACATTGGAATAACTTTGTATCTGTGAGTTACCCTATACTTGGTGAAATTCTTACATTGTTCCATTCTTTATCATTACATTTGGAACATCACATGCTCAGACGTTCTCTGCTTGGGACTGGTTAGTCTTTATTATTATTCGTTGGAATATCACATGCTCATGCGTTTTACTTGGGACCGATTCCGTCTTTATTATTCTGTTGGAATATCATATGCATGCGTTTTACAACGGACTGATTAAAAGTCTTTATTATTACGTTGGAATATCACATGCATGCGTTTCTGTGGGGACCGATTAAAATCTTTATTACTTCGTTGGAATATCTGTGTGTGCATTTCTGTGGGTTTGATTCCGTTATTTATTATACATTGGAATAACTTTTGCTGTCTTGATCTATCGCATGCCCGGTGATTTCTTTTATTATTCCATTCCTTATTATACTCAGGTTGGTTAAAGTTTTGACTTCTATACTCCATGAAATTAGTGGAATATCCTTGATATTTACGCTTCATCGATATCTTTTCATGGAAATATTCTTACGAGCATTCTTGAATTTTACTCTACAAAGCGAAGATCATGTTGACAATTTGGGACGTTATTAGTTCTGGATAAATTAATTCTTGAACTTGTTTTATTGAATTCTTATATCATTGTCATCATCCTCATGTTTATATTTTGTTGAAAGTCATACGTGGCCTATAGTGCATAGATGGACTTGGTATGATTATGACGGGGGATTATTGATTGTAATCATGACCAGTAATGTTACAAATAATGTGGAAAAAGTCCTCATTGGCCCGTAGAGCATTGATGGATAGTTGTTGGCATGATCATGACCATTATTGAATACACAAATATTCTTGGCCCGTGTAGTGCATGGATAATTGTGGTCGTGATACTAAATAATATCCTTGGCCAGTAGTGCGGGGTGATTCGATGATGTGGATTATTTATTTGTCGAGTCCCAAATGATAGAAGTGATGAAAACCTTCTAAATCATAAAAGATAGTAGATTTTATTCTCTACTTGACTCTTTTAATGGATTGCTTGTTCACTGCAGATTAAACTTGATGGTTGTTATATTGTATCGGTTTAACCTTTGTTGAAGGCTAATGATAATATATTACGCATTATCTTAGTCATAATATTTCCCTCTTTGGGCTAGTTGAGCTCACCCTTTTACTTTTATTGTTCTCTTCAGGAAATGAGAACGTAGCAGGGACTAGTCGGGGAACGGAGTGACGGACCAGATGATAGCATTAGTAGTCCTCACTATTCAGTGAAATAGTGGAAAATAAATGTAATAATATTGAATTTGAGTTTGTATATTGTCTAGACGACAATATTTGTATTAAAACTCACAGCTTATGTTTTGTTGTACTTTACACGACAGTTGTATAATTAAGTTGTATTTGTATTTTGTACCATGTATTTGACGACTCAGAATAGGTGATGTATACCTATTTTGGGGGTGTCACAATTGGTATCAAAGCTTAGGGATATGATCCCTGG
Organism: Panax ginseng; assembly: GCA_020205605.1. NCBI lineage: Eukaryota > Viridiplantae > Streptophyta > Magnoliopsida > Apiales > Araliaceae > Panax > Panax ginseng. Next base: position 36,068,098 of record CM035136.1, on the reverse strand, counting down.
CTAAGATGTGAGACTAGAACTAGGAGGGGAGAGACGGGGAATTCCTTCGCTAGTATGACCTACCTAAGTTTATTTGGTATTTAATTGGTTGGTCAGAGTATATGGATAATATGTTGCATGTCAATTAACCCTTGTATTATGGCAGTATTTGAAAATGGCATCCGAGAATATTGAGAATAGCAATGGAGCACAAGAGACCATTGAGTCTCCACAGATCAACAATCAGAATAATGTGCATCAGGAAGGCGACAATCCTCATGCAAACAACAACACTGACCAAATGATGAACGATGGAATGTTCAGAGGCTTTATGCAATTCATGCAACATCAAAGAGAGCGGCTCTGTCCAAAATATAGGTGGAAACCTTTGGAAACTCTCGGGATGATTCTACCGCTAAATGATTCAAGGAGCTGGGACCACCGGAGTTTATTGGAGAGCCAAAACCACTTAAGGCTGAAGCATGGATAAAGCAGATCACCAAGATATTTGATGTCTTGGGATGCTCCGAGGAGCAAAAGGTTCACTTCGCCACCTTCATGTTGCGTGAAGAGGCAGATTACTAGTGGGAATCTGTAAAACGTACCCAGCCTGACGCACTCAAAATGTCTTGGGAGAAGTTCCAAGAGATATTCAACGACAAGTACTTTCTCGAAAGTATTCGTCACATGAAAGAGGTGGAGTTTATCAAGTTGGAGCAAAACAATATGACCGTGTCGCAATACGAGGCTAAATTTCTATGAGTTATCCGGTTTGCATCCCATTTGGTCGATAATGAGGAACGAATGACGCGAATGTTTTTAAGAGGCTTGAAACTGGAGATACGTCAATATCTTATTTCTCATAAACTGTGTTTATATTCAGATGTTGTAAATATGGCTCAGTTATTGGAGCACGATAACGAGTCAACACAACCAAGAGAAAGCAGTCGGCAGAATGAAAATACAAATGGTAACAGTCATCGAAACGGTGACAACAAGCGTGGAGGGAATCAACATGCCAGAAATGGTAACCACTTTGGTTAGTCAAGACAATAAAAATGGACATTTCAAGAAAAGGAGATTCAACAATGATGGAAAGACGTCAGCACTAGCACCCGTTGTTAAGGAAGGAGAACGACCACCTATCATATCCTTCAAATGCGGAGGGGAGGGACACATCAGTCCAAACTGCGCAATGCCGTCCAAAGCATATTATAATTATGGAAGGGAAGGTCACTTAGCTCAATTTTGTCGTTCATCAAAGACAAATTCAGCTAGGATGGAGGCACCAAAGGTCGTCTCAGAAAAGTCAAAGCCAGTAGTGTAAGGAAGAGTGTTTGTTGTGACCTCCCAGAAAGCAAGAAACCCGAACGAGGTTATCACGGGTAAGCTTATCATAAACTCTAGTGAAGTCTATACCTTATTTGATACCGGTTCTACCCATTCTTTTATTTCTCCTACTTGCGCTCAATGTTTAAATTTGACTCCGGAGAAATTAGACTTTGACTTATCTGTTGAAACTACATTAGGAGAAACCTTCATTACATCCACTGTTTATAAGTCTTGTTTGATTCAAATTGGTAACCGCACGTTACCTGTCGATCTTATCTCCTTAAAAATACTTGCATTTGACGTGATTCTAGGGATTGATTGGTTAACTACTCAGCATGCTAAAATTTATTGTTTTCGTAAGGTTGTTAGCTTTCATATTCCTAATAAACCTATTATGCTTAATTCAAGCGACCAAACCATTAAAATCAATCACGGTCATCTCAAGCCATAAAGCTATTCGTTTATTGAAAAGCGGATGTCAAGCTTTCTTAGCTCATGTCACGGATTTAAACAAAAATACGTCAGATTTGAAGGATATTTCTATTGTTAATAAATTTCCGGACGTATTCCTTGAAGAACTTCCTGGCCTACCCCCAGAGCGTGAAGTTGAATTTTGTATCGACCTTGAACTCGCATACAAAACCCATTTCCAAAGCCCTATATCGAATGGCTCCTATTGAACTTCAGGAGTTAAAGACCCAATTGCAGGAATTATTAGACATTGGTTTCATTCGTCCTAGTACGTGTCCTTGGGGTGCTCCTGTTCTATTCGTGAATAAGAAAGATGGGAGTATGCAACTTTGTATTGATTATCGGGAGTTGAATCATGTCACCATCAAAAATAGGTACCCATTGCCACGTATTGATGACCTGTTTGATCGATTACAAGGAGCAAATTTTTTTCAAAGATCGATCTTCGATTCGGATATCATCAATGAAGGTTAAAACCGAGGATATTCCAAAGGCGCCTTCGAGAACTTCCCATGACGGGCATTATGAATTCTTAGTCATGTATTTTGGATTGACTAATGCTCCTGCTGCCTTCATGGATATGATGAACCGAGTATTCAAGGAATATTTGGATCATTTTGTGGTCGTCTTTATTGATGACATCCTCATATATTCCAAAAGCCGTGAAGATCATGAGCAACACTTGAGGCTGATACTCCAAAAGCTTCGTGAAAACAAGCTATATGCCAAGTTGAAGAAATGCGAGTTCTGGCTTGAGGAAGTTGCATTCCTTGGGTACGTGATATCAAGTCATGGAATATCTGTTGACCCAGCAAAGATTGAAGTTATTCAAAGTTGGGAGCAACCTAAATCAGTGACCGAAGTACGTAGCTTTCTCGAATTAGTTGGTTATTATCGGAGATTCGTGGTAGGATTTTCTCGAATCGCTACTCCATTAACTCAGCTGACTTGAAAAGATATAAAGTTCGGTTGGAGTGAGGAATGTGAGAAGAGTTTTTAAGAACTCAAGAGGAGACTCATTTCATCACCTGTTCTGACAATACCATCTAGCTCGGAGGGATTTGTCATCTCTGTGATGCTTGCTTGCAAAGGGTTAGGATGTGTTCTCATGCAACATGGGAAAGTCATAGCCTATGCCTCACGACAACTCAAAGAATATGAGAGGAATTACCCTACTCATGATCTAGAGTTGGCAACTGTCGTTTTTGCTCTTAAGATTTGGGAGGCATTACTGTATGGAGAGAAGGTGGAGATCTACACGGATCATAAAAGCCTCAAATATTTCTTCACCCAAAAGGAACTCAACATGCGACAAACGACGTTGGCTTGAACTATTGAAAGATTATGATCATACCATCCAATACCATCACGAAAAGCGAACGTGGTAAAAATGGCCTGACCGAGTAGAAGAAGATCATATGCGGGTACGAGTGCAATATTGTCAACACAAAGGCCCATTTTGTATGAATTGCAAAGGATGGAGTTAGAGATAAAGACTCCAGGGACTCACATGATGATGGCAAACATACGAGTAAAACCGACTTTAATCGATAAAGTTAAAGCTACTCAAGCTACAGACCTAGAGCTAATGCGTATGAAGAAGAAAGTACAAGAAGGTGCTATGCCGGAAGCAAGAATCAATGAGGAAGGAATACTTCGAGTCAACTCCAGACATTGTGTTCCTAACAACCCTGATTTAAAGTATAAAATCATGATGGAGGCGTACAACACACTGTTTGCAATCCATCCTGGGAGTACCAAAATGTATCGTGATCTTCGACATACATTTTGGTGAAGCAATATGAAGAGAGAGATAGCGTTGTTTATCTCAAGGTGTTTAACTTGTCAACGAGTCAAGGCGGAGCATCAAGTACCAAAAGGTCCATTGCAACCACTTGAAATTCCATAATGGAAGTGGGAACACATTATTATGGATTTCGTTACTGGTCTTCCCAAGGTTTCTCAAGGCATAGATGCAATTTGGGTCATTGTTGATAGATTGACCAAGTCTGCTCATATGTACACTTGAACGTCTTGCTCGTATGTACATAAACGAGATTGTAAGACTTCATGGTATGCCAGTATCCATAGTTTCTGATCGAGACCCAAGATTCACTTCAAGATTTTGGGTTAGTTTGCAAAAAGCTATGGGCACGGATTTACGATTTAGCTTTAAGATATCATCCTCGCATTTAAGCAGGCAATCGGAGAGGACCATTCAAACTCTTGAAGATCTATTAAGACTTCGTGTCCTTGACTTCAAGGAAGTTGGGATAAGTTCTACCATTGGTGGAGTTTTCCACAACAAACAGTTATAAAACAAGTATTGTCATGGCTCCATTTGAGGCGTTGTATGGAAGAAAGTGTCGTTCTCAAAGATCTTTGGGATGAGGTGGGTGAAGCAACGTTGTTGGGACCGGGAGTTGGTACGTATGACTACGGAAAAGATTCAAACGATCCGACAACGTATAAAAACCTCACAAGATCGACAAAAGAGTTATGTTGATCTTGGTGAAAGGACGTGGAATTCGATATTGGAGATCATGTGTTATTACGTGTTGCTCCATGGAAGGAGTTACAAGATTTGGAAAGAGAGGAAAGCTCAACCCTCGATTCATTGGCCCATTTTAATCCTCGATCGAGTAGGAACGTAGGCGTATAGACTCGCTTTTATGCCATGTATGTCTCGTGTTCATAACATTCTTCACATATCTATGTTACGTAAATATGTAAAAGTCCCGAACCACATTATTGAATTAGAACCAGACGAGATAGAGGAAGATTTAACGTATGAAGAGTTACCTGTTAAAATCTTGGATAAAAGGATCATATTCTACGCTCCAAGATTATACCTCAAGTTAAAGTTTTATAGAGAAACCATGATGTGGAAGAAATGACATGGGAGTTAGAATCTGAGATGAAATCAAGATATCCTTACCTCTTCGACATACCAAGTACGCACCCTAATTTCGAGGACGAAATTTTAAGAAGGGAGGTTGTAAGACCCCAACTTTTGAATAAAGATTAAATTTTCTCGAAATATATTTTTGAATATTATGGTGTGATTTGATATAATGTTATAGTTGTAGGTAATATTTACAAATTTTGTAAAGTAAGCAAGTTGTTATATAATATTTGATTGGTGGGGAATATTCGTTTTAACAGGGAATATTCGTACAATAACTACACAATCATTGGTGAACCCACAAATGTAATTATTATCGGATTGAGAAAATGACAAAATACTTTATGAAAATAACGGCGAAAAGTTTTACCGTTAACTGTTGAACTACCCTTAGTAAAAAAAGTACGAAGAATACGCGTGGTTGCATAGTAGCACACAGTATTGATTATTGATGCTTACGTGAGAAGTCATTCGATTATACTAAATTATTATTCTGATAATTCTTTGATCATATCTCTCATATTATTGATTCGATTATTGTCGTAGTATCATCTCGCATAATATGTTATTTTATTAAATCAATAATTGAGACGACAAAGTTATTCATATTATTAAATTGCAATATTTACAATGTCTAGAAGTTCTGTCATGGAGAGGTTTGGTCACCTAATTGCGCGCCAATAGGGAGAAATCCTTATTGGAAAGCCCCCTCTTTTCTGGGAACGACCTGGTTGATAAATATTGTAAGTTATAATATTAATGATGAATGTTATTAAAATTGAAGTTGTGTTCGGAGTTGAATTTGGAGACGCGGGCGTGATATTTGAGTCCGGAACGATGAAATTAGTAAAAATAGTCTATAAACACAAAATTTTTCGGAATTCACTATTTGGTCAAAAAGTCAATAGTTGACTTTTTCCAGAAAAGTCAAACTTCAAAATTTCAAAATTTATATTTTTGATAAAAATGGTTTCATTGTGTTGAAATTATTTGTGTTAGTGAAAATTGACAATTATTTCGATAATAATTGATGTCCGGAGGTTATATTGATTAATCGAAGTATTTAACCGGATAAATGAGCAATTGAGTGCTATTATTTCACATGATTATAACTATTTATTCACATGTGTATACTATTGATTCACATAATTTACTATTGAATCACATTATTTACTATTAGGGGAGGTGGTGCAAGTTTGATAATACTTCCATGACTAAATTAAAAATAAAGGAAAAGTTGGAGGTATTGTACTATAATTTTTCGAGCCCCAAAACGTGCAATTATCGAAACTATATTTTTCTATAAATAGAAGCTCATTCTTCCTTCATTTCTCACCAATTCAAAAAAGCTTTAGAGCAATTATTATAGAGAGAAATTATAGAAAGAAGAAGAGAAGTCTGCTACCTTACTATTCCAGATCTAGTTTTTCTAAGGTAGGGAGTATTATTTCTTTCTTATCCATGAAGAGAACTTACATTATTCCATTCTTTATTATTCGTTGGAATAACTGTGTACTGAGCTACCCTATACTTGGTGAAATTCTTACATTGTTCCATTCTTTATCATTCTATTGGAACATCCCACATGCATGCGTTCTCATGGGACTGGGTTTAAAATCTTTATTATTATTACGTTGGAATATCTTCATGCATGCGTTTTACGTCGGACTGATTAATCTTTATTATTACATTGGAATATCACATGCATGCGTTTCACCTGTGGGACTGATTCCGTCTTTATTATTACGTTGGAATATCACATCATGCATGCGTTTTCGTGGGACTGATTCCGTCTTTATTATTACATTGGAATATCATATGCATGCGTTTTTACGGACCTAATAAAATCTTTATTACTTCGTTGGAATATCACATCAGACGTTTTACACGGACTCGATTCCGTTATTTATTATTACATTGGAATAACTTTTGTCGCGATCTATCGCGTGCCTAGTGATTTCTTTTGTTATTCCATTCCTTATTATACTCGGTTGGTTAAAGTTTTGACTTATACTCCATAAAATTAGTGGAATATCCTTGATATTTGCGCTTCATCGATATCTTTTCATGGAAATATTCTTACGAGCATTCTTGAATTTTACTTACTCTAAAGCGATGTCATGTTGACAATTTGGGCGTTATTAGTTCCTAGATAATAAAACAAGTTCAAGAATTAATTTATCTTGGAACTGATAACGTCCAAATTGTCAACATGATACTGCTTTGTAGAGTAAAAAATTCAAGAATGCTCAGAAGAATATTTATATGAAAAGATACTGGATGAAGCTTAAATATCAAGCATATTCCACTAATTTCATGGAGTATAGAAGTCAAAACTTTAACCAACCGAGTATAATAAAGAATGGAATAACAAAAGAAATCACCATGCATGCGATGTCAGACAGACAAAAGTTATTCCAATGAATAATAATAACGGAACCGTGTCAAAAGCGAAAATCACACCGGATGGGATGTTCCAATAGAATAATAAAGAATGGAATAATAAAAAATCACCATGCATGCGGTGCTTGATGTAGACGAGGTTATTCCAGCGAGAATATTAATAAAGGCGGAACCAGTCCGACGAAAAACGCATGTGATCGGATATTCCAACATAATAATAATAAAGATTTAAACCAGTCCCGTAAAAACGACAAATGGATATTCCAATGTAATAATAAAGACGAGTAATCAGTCCATGCGTAAAATGCATGTAGACATGATATTCCAAATGTAATAGTAAAGATGGAATAATAGAAGAATGTCACCATGTATAGGGTAGCTCATGTATACAGGTTATTCCAACAGAATAATAAAGAATGGAATAACATAAGTTCTCTTCATGAATACAAAAGAATAACACCCCTTACGAGTACAACAAATAATATTCCCTACGAGTACAACAAATAATATCCCTTACGAGTACAACAAATAATATTCCCTACGAGTACAACAAATAATATCCCTTACGAGTAAAACAAATAATATTCCCTACCTTAGAAAGAAGAGTACTGGATATAAAAGTAGTGAAGTAGCATAACACTTTTCTACTTTCTCTCTATAGTTTCTCTCTTTAGAGTTTCAAATGAATTTGTAAGAAATAATAAATGAATGAGCTTTATTTATAGAAAAAATGGATCAAGATAAGTAACTAACTCATGAACGGTCCAGATTGATTTACTTTATCTCGACGGTCCATATTTAAAGCAAAATCTTTTAAATAAAATATAATATATTCTATTTATAATCTAATAAAACGAATAACTTTATAAAAGATTTTACTATGCAAACACTATACAAACACTATGCATAATAAAATATAATATATTCTAATTATTATCTAATAAAACAGATAACTTTATAAAAGTATTCTGTTTTATATAAAAAGATTTTACTATGCAAAACACTATGCAGACACTATGCAACACTATGCATAATAGAATATAATATATTCTATTTATAAAATAACTTTATAAAAGTATTCTATTTTATATAAAAAGATTTTCTGTATTATTACATTAATAATACAAACAAAACTGAGTGACTTATCACGTAAGCATCAATAATTAATACTGTGTGCTACTATGCAACCACGCATATTACTGTACTTTTACTACCGATTAGTTCAACAGTATTAACGGTAAAACTTCCGCCGTTATTTTCATAAAATATTTTTGTCGTTTTCTTAATCTGACAATAATTCAATTGCGGGGTCCACCAATGATTGTGCCATTGCACGAATATTCCCTGATAAAACAAATATTCCCCGACCAATCGAATATAATATGACAACTTGCATACTTTGCAAAATTTATAAATACTACCCACAACTATAACATTATATCAAATCCACACCATAATATTCAAAAAAATATTTCGAGAAAATAAAATCTTTATTCATAAAATCTGGGGTCTCACAATCTCCCCTCCTTATGAAATTTTGCCCTCGAAATTTACATACGTACCTGGTATGTCGAAGAGGTGAAGATACCTTGACTTCATTTTAGATTCTAATTCTTGAGGTATAACCTTTGAGCGTCGAATATGATCCTTCTTATCCAAGATGTTAACACGTATCTCCTCATACGTTAAATCTTCTGCTATCTCGTCTGGTTCTAAATTAATAATGTGGTTCGGGTCGTCCACATATTTACGTAACCTCGATACGTAAAAAAAAATGTTCTGAACACGCAACATACTTGGCGGTAAAACGAGTCTATAGGCTACAGTTCCTACTTCATCGAGGATTTCAAATGGGCCAATTAAATCGAGGGTTGAGATTTCCTCTCTTCGTCGATTCTTGCTTCTAGAATAACGCCCTCTTGAACCTTCTTCTTCACATTCATCAGCTCCGGGTGTGTAGCTTGAGCGACTTTAACTTTATCGATTAAAGTCGATTCTACTCGTATATTCGTTATCTTCACGTGGGTCCCTAGAGTCTTTAACTCTATCTTCATCACTTGTAAGTTATACGAAATGAGTCTTTGTGTTAATATCATCGCTCTCATAAACGCATCCGATATTTTACTCAACACGTCAGCTACCACATTCGTTTTCCCATAATGGTATTGAATAGTACGATCGTAATCTTCAACAGCTCGAGTCAACGTCTTTGGCACGTTATACATTCATTTTAGTTGAAGAAATATTTGAGGGTTTAGAAATGGGTTTTGTCTTTGGGGTCAATACAAAATTTGATTTCATATTTCTAGGGTAGGCTAAGAAGACTTCAAGAATACGTCAGGAAATTTATTAACAATAGAAATATCATTCAAAGCTCCTCGACCTCATCAAAGACTTGGATAGTACGTCACATTGATACCTATCAACTTGCCATCATCATTCACGACGTCGCCTTCTGTAAAGTCCAAAGCCGGTGCATTCCACTCAAGGAAGTCAACAACGAAAGGATTTGGGGCTCTTTACTTATGGCTTGATATGACAATGATTGACTTTAGTGGTTTGGTTGCTTGAATTCGCATAACAGGTTAGTTAGGAGTATGAAAGCTAACAACCTTACAAAAAGCATGATGAGTAGTTAAACAATCTATTCCTAAAATCACATCAAAGGCAAGTATTTTCAAAGAGATACGATTGGCACGTAACGTGAAAGTGTCAATTTGAATTAAACAAGATTTATAAATATTGGAGGTAACGAAGGTTTCTACTAACGAAGTTTCAACCAATAAGTCAAAGTCTAATTTCTCCAAAGTCAAATTTAAATGTTGAACGCAAGCGAGGGAGATAAAAGAATGGGTAGAACCGGTATCTAATAAGGTATAGACTTCGCAAGAATTTATAATTAACTAACCCGTGCTAACTTCGTTCGGGTCACTCGTTTTTTTTTTTTGAGAAGTCACGAAAAACGCTCTTCTTGTAACCACCGACTTTGTTTTGTCCGTGTCCGCCTTTGGTACCACCGTCCCAGCTGGACTTGACTTCACTATACGACAAAATCGATCTAATTGACCTTCTCTTCTTGAAATTTTCACTTCTATTATCTTGGCCATGATTACCACCGAAATGGTTACCATTCTTCGCATGATAATTTCCCCTACGATGGTTATCATTGTCCCGATGGTCATTGCCACTGGTATGATTATTATCGTGTTGTTGGTCGTTACCTTTTGGTTGAGCTGACTCAACGGTCTCATGTGCTTCATTGCTTATCTCAGCATTTTCATATGCCATTTTCAAACACTGTCACAAAACAAGGGTTAATTAACATATCACATATTATCCCTATACTATGACCGACCAATTAAATACCAAATAAACTTAGGTAGGTCATACTAGCGAAGGAATTCTCCATCTCTCCCCCTCCTAGTTCTTGTCTCACATCTCAGCCAGGGATCATATCCCTAAGCTTTGATACCAACTGTGACGCCCCCAAAATAGGTATACATCACCCATCTTGAGTCGCTTGGATACATGATATGTAATTCAAATACAAGTTAATAATACAACTGTCGTGTACAATACGACAAAACATAAACTGTGAGTTTGAATACAAATATTGTCTACTAGAAAGTATACAAACTCAAAAGGAGTCCTCATTACAATTATTATCACACTATTTCATAGAATAGTGAGGACTACTAATGCACCATCTAGGACCATCACTGCTGTTCCCGACTAGTCCCCCATTTACGTTCTTATTTCTCAAGAGAACAAAGTGAAAGAAAGGGTGAGCTCAACTAGCCCAAAGAAGAAATATTATGACTAAGATAATGCAGAATAATTTATCGTTAGCCTTCAACAGTGTTAAACTGATAAAATATAACAACTATCAAGTTTAACTGCATCGGAACAAGCAATCCATTAAAAGAGTCAAGTAGAGAATAAAATCTACTATCTTTTATGATTTAAAAGGTTTTTCATCACTTTTATCGTTGGGACTCAACTTATAAATAATTCACATCATCGAATCATCCCTGCACTACAGGCCAAGGATATTCTTTAATATCACGACCACGAATTATCTATGCACTACGGGCCAAAGATAATCATGTTTTCAACAACGGTCCTGATCATGCCATAAAACAATTCATCTTTGCACCCTTGGTCAAGAGAATCCATAGCCATAATCATACCAAAAAATCGTCCATTAATGCACCACGGGCCAATAAGGACTTTTTCCACATCATTTGTAACATTACGGCCATGATTATACCGAATAATCCTCGGTCATAATCATACCAAGTCCATCTATGCACTACAGTGCCACTGATGATGACTTTCAACATAATATAAACATGAGGATGATGACAATGATATAAGAATTCAATAAAACAAGTTCAAGAATTAATTTATCTAGAACCGATAACGTCCAAATTGTCAACATGATACTCCTTTGTAGAGTAAAATTCAAGAATGCTCGAGAAAAATATTTCCATGAAAAAGATTTGGATGAAGCGCAAATATTAAGGATATTCCACTAATTTCATGGAGTATAGAAGTCAAAACTTTAACCAACTGAGTATAATAAAGAATGGAATAACAAAAGAAATCACCATGCATTGGTGCTCAGATGACAAAAGTTATTCCAATGTAATAATAATAACGGAACCGGTCGTGCAAAAATCACATCGATGTAATATTCCAATGTAATAATAAAGAATGGAATAACAATGTAAATCACCATGCATGCGGTATTTCGCGATAGACATGAGTTATTCCAATGAATATTAATAAAGACGGAACCAGTCCCACGTAAAATGTCTGAGATAGGATATTCCAATGTAATAATAATAAAGAGCGAAACCAGTCTGCGGCGTAAAATGCATAGATGGATATTCCAATGTAATAATAAAAAGGCGGAATCGGTCCGCCAAAAGCGCATGCATGTGATATTCCAAGCGAATAGTAAAGACGTAATAATGAAGAATGTCACCAAGTATAGGTAGTGGCAGGCGTATCAAAGTTATTCCAACATAATAATAAAGAATGGAATAACATAAGTTCTCTTCATGAATACAAAAGAATAACACCCCTTACGAGTACAACAAATAATATTCCCTACGAGTACAACAAATAATACCCCTTACGAGTACAACAAATAATATTCCCTACCTTAGAAAGAAGAGTACTGGATATAAAAGTAGTGAAGTAGCAGAACACTTTTCTTCTTTCTCTTTATAGTTTCTCTCTCAGAGAGTTCAAAGTTGAATTAAGTAAGAAATAATGAATGAATGAGCTTCTATTTATAGAAAAATGGATTGCATAGTAACTAACTCATGAACGGTCCAGATTGATTTACTTTAATCTGACGGTCCATATTTAAAGCAAAATCTTTTAAATAAAATATAATATATTCTATTTATAATCTAATAAAATGAATAACTTTATAAAAGATTTTACTATGCAAACACTATGCAGGCACTATGCAAACACTATACATAATAAAATATAATATATTCTAATTATTGTCTAATAAAACAGATAACTTTATAAAAGTATTTTGTTTTATATAAAAAGATTTTACTATGCAAAACACTATACAGACACTATGCAACACTATGCATAATAGAATATAATATATTCTATTTATAGAATAACTTTATAAAAGTATTCTATTTTATATAAAAAGATTTTCTGTATTATTACATTAATAATACCAACAAAACTGAGTGACTTATCACGTAAGCATCAATAATTAATACCGTGTGCTACTATGCAACCACGCCAGCGTATCAGATACTTTTACTACTAAAAGTAGTTCAACAAGATTAACTGTGAAAACTTCCGCCGTTATTTTCATAAAATATTTTTGTCGTTTTTCAATCAATCCAATAATAATTTCGCTATGGGTCCACCAATGATTGTGCCATTGCACGAATATTCCCTGATAAAACAAATATTCCCCGACCAATCGAATATAATATGACAACTTGCATACTTTGCAAAATTTATAAATACTACCCACAACTATAACATTATATCAAATCCACACCATAATATTCAAAAAAATATTTCGAGAAAATAAAATCTTTATTCATAAAATCTGGGGTCTCACATATACAGTCCAAAAGTCACTTTTCACATATTTCTCTTTTTAAGACTACGTTTTTCTATCGCGCAAGGCACAACGTACTTCTTATACCTACAAGTGCTTGTGAACACATTTGTGCAAACCAAAAGTATTTAAACAGCATTATGAATTTCATTGTATAAAACGTTACATCTCAGCTCATGTTATCCAAAATATTTAGAAATCATTTAAAAACTTCACTCTTATCATTGGCTAGACAAAATTTTTCTATACGGTAAGAACTGTGAGGTATGCAATTATACCATGTAATTATATGCTAAACTGTAATCTAAACATGCAAATAAAAATTAAACTAAACATGCAAAACTATATGCAAAACTAAAAATACTACCCAATACCCCCAAACTTAAAATATTCAATGTCCCAATTGAATGGAGGTAAAGGGTGCGAAAACTCCCCTAATTATCGGTGGTGCCACCCTCCTCGGGTGGTGAATCCGGTGGTGGATATGGTGCTGATGTTCCAAACTGAGGCCATTCTTGTGTTATTTCTTGTTGCACAAACGCTTTGGCTAAAGCCCTTGTGAGTCCCATCGCAAATGTGCCCAAATTATTATATATGGCATCGACCTTGCACTCCAACCTTCGGAGCTGGTGATCGCCATGGGTGTCACACGCGTGCGTGGACGGGCCCGCCTCGTCTGTTTGCGGGGGTTGTTGTGGTGGCTTTGGAAAAATAGGCTGAAGGATGAATCCTAGTCCGCGTGGGTGCGGTACACCCCTTGTCCAGTCCTCGAATTTTTTGATCGTAACATGAGTGATGTCTTGGCTTGGGTATTGCATCTGCTCATTGCCCTAGTTGCATCCTTGATTAGCACAAAGCATGGCAACCACGGATGCATGCGGAATGCTCCCAATCGTTCCTTCCCGTAGATAGCGCAACATATTCTCGTGAATGAGATGACCAATGTCAATGTATTTTTCGGTGATTATGCCTCACAGAATACGTTCCCTCTCTGCTATTATTTCGTGCTGATGGGCGGAATGCATGAGCTTGGCGCATATGAACAAGTTCCACGCTTTTGCATAGCAATTTAGGGTTGCAGCTGGGAATATACGCGGTTGTGTCGTACCAATTTTATATGTCCATTTCGCAGACCCCCGGACACCCCCAAAATAGGTCCATTCCATCCAACCCATTCTCGAGTCGCCAAATACATGGTATGTAAAACAACTACAACTTTATTAATACAATTGTCGGCAAAAATACAACAACACTTAAACCGTGAGTTTAAATACAAATATATACCAACCGTGACTCATATCCCAACCGTGGATAAAGACCTCATAATGACACCTTACATAAAGGTATAGTCGAAAAACTGCTTTTTAGAAATTAGAATCTTTGGGAAGTGCTCAAGGAAACCTTTCATATGGAGGGAGGCCATGAATGATAGATATGATATGCCCATGGCCACAGTAATTATCCTTGGTTGACCTAATAGACCCCAAAGAAAAATGAGAAGATTACTATCATATTCTTCCCAATGGTGAGTCTTTCTTGACATATCATTATCTCCACTGCCTCTAATTGGGTATTATACTCCAAAAAAATACCAAGATTATATAGGTAGTGCTTGTAAATATACTCAAAGAAGTGGATGAGCACAACCCCGCATTTATGATGATACGAGGTTGTATGTCATTAGACATCTTGTATGATAGTGGCAAAACACCCTTCCAACGTTGGGTTCGCTTTCACCCTAGTTGATTCACCAAATATAACTACTAAATGATGACCACCGCTCTATTCCCTCGTTACCCCCTCGCCGACCCAAATTTACACTATTATTACCGAAAAGGAATTGTGAAGCAAAAGGGTGAGCACAACTAGCTCAAGAAAGAATATTATGACTAAAGATAAATAAATTATCAATAGTCTTCATCAAGAATAAATCGTAGATTTAGAAACATATGGTAGATGATAAAATTTTTTCAACCATAGTTGCAATGAACGACGAGCAATCCATTAGAAGAGTCAAATAGACCATAAAGTCTATTATCTTTCCATGTTAAAAGTCCACCAACAATGTTTTAATCCTCGTAACATCAATCAACAATTCATGTCCACAATCATGTGAATAACTCATAATCATAATTGTAGTTCTAAATTCCTCTTCTCATCCAGGACGAAGATAATTTTCATCACATGTCTTTACCTGAAACATCAAAGATCATGGTTATACCAAATCACAGTTCCTGTTCATAATCATACTAATAAATTCATCTTTGCACTACGGCCAAAGATATTCATCAACAATTCATCTTTGCACTACTGGCCAAAGATATTCAACAACATGTCATCTTTGCACTACGGGCCAAAGATATTCATCAACAATTAATCTTTGCACTACAGGCCAAAGATATTCCTCAACAGTTCATATTTGCACTACAGGCCAAATATATTAATATCTCAAAGAAATATATAATCATTTCAGAATTTATATAAACAATAATTATAACCACCATGTCGATCAATTCACCTTTGCACTTAAGCTAAAGATATTCAATTATAAATTCAATGGTCATGATCATACCAAACCACAATTCAACTTTTCACCATCGCCAAAGAGAACTCTAGTCATGATCATACCAATAATCTACCCATCTTTACACTCCGGTGAAAGAGAATTTCAACATCGTGGTTATAAAAATATTATATATGATAATAAAATCAATATAATCAATACATAGTTTTAATCTCCAGAGTAATAATTCATAAATCAACTATAATTTGGTTAGAAAAAGAAACCAATTTTGTAGTGAATAGTACCCGTGAATAGTAACTCGTGAATAGTAAATTATGAATAGTAACTCATGAATAGTAACCCATCGTGAATAGTAACTCGTGAATAGTAAATTGTGAATAATAACTCGTGAATAGTAACTCGTGAATAGTAACTCATGAATAGTAATCCCGATATGAAAAAGTTCTAAATTTGATAAAAATTTCCAACCAATATTTTGGCATAATGATATTGAAGAAATAATATCATTTTCGAATAAAATAACATCCCTTACAATCCCTTTAATCCCTTACTATCCCTTACCTCAAAAAAGAGAAAGATTTTGATCGAATAATAACCGAACTAACTTGCAACCGT
Source organism: Panax ginseng (assembly GCA_020205605.1). Taxonomy (NCBI): domain Eukaryota; kingdom Viridiplantae; phylum Streptophyta; class Magnoliopsida; order Apiales; family Araliaceae; genus Panax; species Panax ginseng. The sequence continues at coordinate 36,051,757 of CM035136.1, read as the reverse complement.
GATATAACAACACTAAAGATATCAAAATACTCACAAGAATACACTCGATAATATAGAGAGAAAAAGAGAGAAAACTTCAGGTTTTCGTGTGATTTTCAATTCTAACCCAAGCACCTATTTATAGAAAATCTTAGAAACACCAAAAAAGTAAAATTTAATAAAATAATATATATTATTATAAAATTTTTTTACGCACACCCAAGAAATCTGAATTTAGCATCTAACATGTGCAAGTGGACACCCCACTAACTTATTAAAAACGTTTTTTTTTTTAAAAATTATTTAAAACTTCAAAAATCAATTATTAACTTCTAACTTCAATAATTCATAATAAATAGCCATTTTATCGTAAAAATTGAATCTCACGTATTTTTATAGGAAATTCAATTTCTACAACTTTACGTAAGAAAGTTTTTCCAAATTCCAAAAACATAAATTGACCAAATCCACAAACTGGACGATTTTACAAGCTATAATCAAATTTCAACCAAGAAATGGGGTCCACCGACACACAAAACATGTGTTAATCATTTAATGCAACAAAAAAATACTCTTCCTCCTCATATACTCATATATCCCACATTCATTGTAAAAAATATCATCATTATTATATTATAATAATATAATAAAATATTATTTTATCGTAAAAGATAAAATATCAATTTTCAACAATTGTCACTTTAAAAATTTTCTCCATCTATATCCACATAAAATGAATATTTTCCTTATCATATAAATCAATAATTAATTATTCACAAATAATATTACAAAATCACAATAATGACAACTGTATAGTTCCAAGAAAGAGGGGCTTTCCAATAAGAATTTCTCTCATCGACGCCGCAATTAGGTGACCAAACCTCTCCTTAGATGTAACTTTCTAGACATTGCCAATAATGTTATCTAATAATATTATTCAGATAATATGAATTATTGCTTCGATAATGGAAAATATCGTGTAAGTGACAATTATTAAAACAACAAGAATATAAAATATCAACGCAAACAATTATTGAATCAATAAAATAACGAACAAGAATTATCGTAATAATTATTGAGTAAAGGCCTTCACGTAAGAATCAATAATTCAATAATACTGTGCAATACCGCAAGCTACTACGCAACAACGCCAGACATCAGATTTTAACCACCGGGTATTCCAACAAAGTTAATCAGAATAATTACGCCGTTATTTATAAAAAACTCATTTGTGTTTTCTTCATCCAACGCTTATTCTCATTTATGGGGCCCATAAATGGTCGCATACCATCGCATTTAATATTCCCCCGGCTACGTAAAGAATATTCCACCACCAAACGAATATTCCCCGACAACAATGAATATTTTATAACCACTTGCTTATTTTAAAAAAAAATTCATATATCACCCTTAACTTTAAACTTTTATCAATTTAACCATTTATCTAATAGTAATTATAAGAAAAATTGAATACTTTTATTTCATAAAATTTCGGTCTTACAATCTCCCTCCTTATGAAATTTCGTCCTCAAAATTTACGCATTCGGTATTTCAAAGAGTTGAGAATACCTTGCTTTCATTTCGATTCCATCTTTCCCGTCATCATGATTTCTCCATTGTTCATCTCCCGTATTTCGATATCATTCTAGAATACAACTTCAAAAAAATAAAGGTTAATTTAACAAATTAATATATCACATAATATCCCGATATTACGATCGACCAACAAATAAGCTTAGGTAGGACACACTAGCGAAGGATTTACTCATCTCTCCCCTCCTAGTTCTAATCCCGATCTCCGCCAGAGATCATATCCCTAAGCTCTGATACCAACTGTGACAACCCCAAAATAGGTCCATTCCATCCAACCCATTCTGAGTCGCCAAATACATGGTACAAAAAACAACTACAACTTTATTAATACAATTGTCGGCAAAATACAACAACACTTAAACCGTGAGTTTAAATACAAATATATACCAATGTGACTCATGTCCCAACCTGGACAAGACCTCATAATGACACCTTACATAAAGGTATAGTCAAAACTGCTTTTAGAAATTAAATCTTTGGGAAGTGCTCAAGGAAACCTTCATACATGGGAGGCCATGAGGTTATGATAGATATCATATGCCCACGTAATTATCCTTGGTCAACCTAATAGACCCCAAAGAAAAACGAGAAGATTACTATCATATTCTTCCCAATGGTGAGTCTTCTCGACATATCATTATCTCCACCGCCTCTAATTGGGAATTATACTCCAAACAAACACCAAGATTATATAGGTAGTGCTTGTCAGAATATACTCAAAGAAGTGGATGAGCACAACCCCTCGCCTTATGATGATACGAGGTTGTATGTCATTAGACATCTTGTATGATAGTGGCAAAACACCCTTCCAACGTTGGGTTCGCTTTCACCCTAGTTGATTCACCAAATATAACTACTAAATGATGACCACCGCTCTATTCCCCCGTTATTCCTCGTCGACCAAAGCCTACACTCTTATTACCTAAAGGAATTGTGAAGCAAAAGGGTGAGCACAACTAGCTCAAGAAAGAATATTATGACTAAAGATAAATAAATTATCAATAGTCTTCATCAAGAATAAATCGTAGATTTAGAAATATATGGTAGATGATAAAACTTTTCAACCATAGTCATAAATGAACGAGCAATCCATTAGAAGAGTCAAATAGACCATAAAGTCTATTATCTTTCCATGTTAAAAGTCCACCAACAATGTTTTAATCCTCGTAACATCAATCAACAATTCCTCGTCCACAATCATATGAATAACTCATAATCATAATTGTAGTTCTAAATTTCTTCTTTCTCATCCAGACTAAGATAATTTTCATCACATGTCTTTACCTCAAACATCAAAGATCATGGTTATACCAAATCACAGCTCATGTTCATAATCATACTAATAAATTCATCTTTGCACCACGGGCCAAAGATATTCATCAACAGCTCATCTTGCACTACATGCCAAAGATATTCAACAACATGTCATCTTTTCTACAAAAGCCAAAGATATTCATCAACAATTCATCTTTGCATCCTACACTAAAGCCAAAGATATTCCTCAACATGTCATATTTTTGCACAATATTATTCATCAATGCCATATTTGACTAAGCCAAATATATTAATATCTCAAAGAAATATATAATCATTTCGTAATTTATATAAACAATAATTATAACCATGTTGATCAATTCACCTTTGCACTTAAGCTAAAGATATTCAATTATAAATTCAATGGTCATGATCATACCAACCACAATTCAACTTTTCACCATCGCCAAAGAGAACCCTAGTCATGATCATACCAATAATCTACCCATCTTTACACTCCAAAGTGAAAGAGAATTTCAACATCGTGGTTATAAAAATGTTATATATGATAATAAAATCAATATAATCAATACATAGTTTTAATCTCCAGAGTAATATTCATAAATCAACTATAATTTGTTAGAAAAAGAAACCAATTTTGTAGTGAATAGTACCGTGAATAGTAACTCGTGAATAAAATCGTGAATAAGAATCATGAATGTAAATAAGAAATCCGTGAATAAGAACTCGTGAATAAGAAATGAATAAGAAACTCGTGAATAAGAACTCATGAATAAGAACTCATGAATAAGAACCCGACATGAAAAAGTTCCAAATTTGATAAAAAGTTCAAACCAATATTTTGGCATAATGATATTGAAGAAATAATATCATTTCGAATAAAATTCAATCCCTTAAAATCCCTTTACTATCCCTTACCTCAAAAGAGCAAAGATTTCGATCGAATAAGAACTAATAACTTGCAATCAGATAGCAACACTCAAGATATCAAAATACTCACAAGAATACACTCGATAATATAGAGAGAGAAATAGAGAGAAAACTTCAGTTTTCGTGTGATTTTCAATTCTAACCAAGACCCTATTTATAGGAAAATGCTTAGAACACCAAAGTAGTAAAATTTAATAAAATAATAATATATATATTATAAAATTTTCTTACTACACCCAAGAAATCTGAATTCAACATCACCACAACACAACACCACCCAAAAAAATAAAAAACGTTTTTCTTTAAAAAAATAATTAAAACTTCCAAAAATCAATTATTTATTAACTTCGAACTTCAATAATCATAATAATAAATAGCCATTTTATCGTAAAATTGAATCTCACGATTTTTTATAGGAAATTCAATTTCTACAACTTTGCGTAAGAAAGTTTTTCCAAATTCCAAAACAAAAATTGACCAAATCCATAAACTGGACGATTTTACAAGCTATAATCAAATTTCACCAAGAAATGGGGTCCACCACACACAAAACACATGTTAATCATTTAATGCAACAAAAATACTCTTCCTCCTCATATACTCATATATCCACATTCATTGTAAAAATATCATCATTATTATATTATAATAATATAATAAAATATTATTTTATCGTAAAAGATAAAATATCAATTTTCAACAATTGTCACTTTAAAAATTTTCTCCATCTATATCCACATAAAATGAATATTTTCCTTATCATATAAATCAATAATTAATTATTCACAAATAATATTACGTAATCACAATAATGACAACGTGTGTAGCTTCCCAAGAAAGAGAGGGGCTTTTCAATAAGAATTTCTCCTCATCACGCGCAATTAGGTGACCAAACCTCTCCTTAGATGTAACTTTCTAGACATTGCCAATAATGTTATCTAATAATATTATTCAGATAATATGAATTATTGCTTCGATAATGGAAAATATTGTGTAAAGTGACAATTATTAAAACAACAAGAATATAAAATATCAACGCAACAATTATTGAATCAATAAAAAAAAATCGAATAAAGAATTATCGTAATAATTATCGAGTAAAGGCCTTCACGTAAGAATCAATAATTGGTGCAATGTGCAAACCGTGCTACATCGCGGCAACAACGCCAGACATCGATTTTAACCCACCGGTATTCCAACAATGTTGTTAATTCAGAATAACTACGCCGTTATTTATAAAAAACTTATACTTTGTTGCTTTTTTCATCCAATCGCTTATTCATTATGGGGCCCATAAATGGTCATACTGCCGCCGCATTAATATTCCCCCATAAAAAGAATATTCCACCACCAAACTAATATTCCCTGACAACAATGAATATTTTATAACCACTGCTATATTTAAAAAAAAATTTCATATATCACCCTTAACTTTAAACTTTTATCAATTTAACCATTTACCTAATAGTAATTATAAGAAAAATTGAATACTTTTATTTCATAAAATTGGGGTCTTATAATCTCTCCTCCTTATGAAATTTCATTCCTCTAAATTTACGTATCTCGGTATTTCAAAGAGTTGAGAATACCTTGCTTTCATTTCGATTCCATCTTCCCGTCATCATGATTTCTCCATTGTTCATCTCCCGTATTTTATATCATTCTAGAATACAAGCTTCAAAAACAAAGGTTAATTTAACAAATTAATATATCACATAATATCCCGATATTACGATCGACCAACAAATAAGCTTAGGTAGACACACTAATAAGGATTTACTCATCTCTCCTCCTAGTTCTAATCCCGATCTCCGCCAGAGATCATATCCCTAAGCTCGATACCAACCGTGACAACCCCAAAATAGGTCCATTCCATCCAACCCATTCTCGAGTCGCCAAATACATGGTATACAAAAAAATAACTACAACTTTATTACAACAATTGTCGGTAAAAATACAACACAACACTTAATGTCGTGAGTTTAAATACAAATATATACCAATCGTGACTCATGTCCCAACCGTGGATAAGACCTCATAATGACACCTTACATAAAGGTATAGTCAAAAACTGCTTTTAGAAATTAAAATCTTTGGGAAGTGCTCAAGGAAACCTTCATACATGGGAGGCCATGGAGGCCATGTTATGATAGAGATATCATATGCCCATGTAATTATCCTTGGTCAACCTAATAGACCCCAAAGAAAAACGAGAAGATTACTATCATATTCTTCCCAATGGTGTGAGAGTCTCTCGACATATCATTATCTCCACCGCCTCTAATTGAGAATTATACTTCAAACAAACACCAAGATTATATAGGTAGTGCTTGTAGAATATACTCAAAGAAGTGGATGAGCACATCCCCTCGCCTTTATGATGATACGAGGTTGTATGTCATTAGACATCTTGTATGATAGTGGCAAAACACCCTTCCAACGCTGGGTTCGCTTTCACCCTATTTGATTCACCAAATATAACTACTAAATGATGACCACCGCTCTATTCCCTCGTTATCCCCGCCGACCCAATGCCTACACTTTTATTACACTCTAAAGGAATTGTGAAGCAAAAGGGTGAGCACAACTAGCTCAAGAAAGAATATTATGACTAAAGATAAATAAATTATCAATAGTCTTCATCAAGAATAAATCGTAGATTTAGAACATATGGTAGATGATAAAACTTTTCAACCATATAGTTGTAAATGAACGAGCAATCCATTAGAAGAGTCAAATAGACCATAAAGTCTATTATCTTCCATGTTAAAAGTCCACCAACAATGTTTTATCCTCGTAACATCAATCAACAATTCGTCCACAATCATATGAATAACTCATAATCATAATTGTGAGTTCTAAATTTCTCTTCTCATCCAGATTTAAGATAATTTTCATCACATGTCTTTTACACCGAAACATCAAAGATCATGGTTATACCAAATCACAGCCTCATGTTCATAATCATACTAATAAATTCATCTTTGCACCACGGCCAAAGATATTCATCAACAGCTCATCTTTGCACTCATGCCAAAGATATTCAACAACATGTCATCTTTGCACCACATGCCAAAGATATTCATATCAACAATCATCATTTCATGCACACTACAAAGCCAAAAGATATATTCAACTGCAATCACTACGCGGCCAAAATATTCATCAATAATCATCTTTGCACTACGTGCCAAATATATTAATATCTCAAAGAAATATATAATCATTTCGTAATTTATATAAACAATAATTATAACCATGTTGATCAATTCACCTTTGCACTTAAGCTAAAGATATTCAATTATAAATTCAATGGTCATGATCATACAAATACAATTCAACTTTTCACCATCGCCAAAGAGAACCCTAGTCATGATCATACCAATAATCTACCCATCTTTACACCCAAGTGAAAGAGAATTTCAACATCGTGGTTATAAAATGTTATATATGATAATAAAATCAATATAATCAATACATAGTTTTAATCTCCAGAGTAATATTCATAAATCAACTATAATTTGTTAGTAAAAAGAAACCAATTTTGTAGTGAATAGTAGTGAATAGTAAATTCGTGAATAAGTAACTCGTGAATAGTAACTCATGAATAAGAAACTCATGAATAAGAACTCATCGTGAATAAGAATCGTGAATAGTAAATCGTGAATAGTAACTCGTGAATAAGAACTCATGAATAGTAACCCCGACATGAAAAAGTTCCAAATTTGATAAAAAGTTCAAACCAATATTTTGGCATAATGATATTGAAGAAATAATATCATTTATGAAGAAAATAACAACAATCCCTTAAAATCCCTTACTATCCCTTACAAAAAAGAGCAAAGATTTCGACCGAATAACGCCGAATCTAACTTGCAACCAGATAGCAAACACTCAAGATATCAAAATACTCACAAGAATACACTCGATAATATAGAGAGAGAAATAGAGAGAAAACTTCAGCTCGTGTGATTTTCAATTCTAACCCAAGCACCCTATTTATAGAAAATGCTAGAACACCAAAAGTAAAAATTTAATAAAATAATATATATATATATATAAAATTTTCACTTACACATTTTTGAAATCTGAATTCAATCCAATTCAACACCAATGGAGCCCACCCAAAAATAAAAAAACGTTTTTTTAAAAAAATAATTAAAACTTCCAAAAATCAATTATTTTTTAACTTTTAACTTCAATAATTCATAATAAATAGCCATTTTATCGTAAAATTGAATCTCACGATTTTTTATAGGAAATTCAATTTCTACAACTTTGCGTAAGAAAGTTTTTCCAAATTCCAAATGTAAATTCGACCAAATCCCATAAACGAGACGATTTTACAAGCTATAATCAAATTTCAACCAAGAAATGGGGTCCACCACACACACAAAACATGTGTTAATCATTTAATGCAACAAAAAATACTCTTCCTCCTCATATACTCATATATCCCACATTCATTGTAAAAATATCATCATTATTATATTATAATAATATAATAAAATATTATTTTATCGTAAAAGATAAAATATCAATTTTCAACAATTGTCACTTTAAAAATTTTCTCCATCTATATCCACATAAAATGAATATTTTCCTTATCATATAAATCAATAATTAATTATTCACAAATAATATTACGTAATCACAATAATGACAACTGTGCAGCTCCCAAGAAAGAGGGGGCTTTCCAATAAGAATTTCTCTCACTAACGCGCAAGCAATTAGGTGACCAAACCTCTCCTTAGATGTAACTTTCTAGACATTGCCAATAATGTTATCTAATAATATTATTCAGATAATATGAATTATTGCTTCGATAATGGAAAATATCGTAGTAGTGACAATTATTAAAACAACAAGAATATAAAATATCAACGCAACAATTATGAATCAATCAATAAAATATCGAATAAAGAATTATCGTAATAATTATCGAGTAAAGGCCTTCACGTAAGAATCAATAATAATCAATAATGGTGCAATACCGCGTGCTATCGCGGCAACAACGCCAGACATTTATTTTAAACCACGGTATTCCAACATGTTGTTAATCTCAGAATAACTACGCCGTTATTTATAAAAAACTCATATTTGTCGCTTTTCTTCATCCAATCGCTTATTCTATTATGGGGCCCATAAAGGGTCATACCGTCCGCATTTAATATTATTCCCTACGTAAAGAATATTCCACCACCAAAACTAATATTCCCTAACAACAATGAGTATTTTATAACCACTTGCTTATTTTAAAAAAAAATTTCATATATCACCCTTAACTTTAAACTTTTATCAATTTAACCATTTACCTAATAGTAATTATAAGAAAAATTGAATACTTTTATTTCATAAAATTTGGGGTCTTATAATCTCCTCCTTATGAAATTTCATCCTCAAAATTTACGCACTGTATTTCAAAGAGTTGAGAATACCTTTGCTTTCATTTCGATTCCATCTTTCCCGTCATCATGATTTCTCCATTGCTCATCTCCCCGTATTTCAGATATCATTCTAGAATACAACTTCAAAAACAAAGGTTAATTTAACAAATTAATATATCACATAATATCCCGATATTACGATCGACCAACAAATAAGCTTAGTAGGACACACTAATAAGGATTTACTCATCTCTCCTCCTAGTTCTAATCCCGATCTCCGCCAGAGATCATATCCCTAAGCTCGATACCAAATGTGACAACCCCAAAATAGGTCCATTCCATCCAACCCATTTCGAGTCGCCAAATACATGGTACAAAAAACAACTACAACTTTATTAATACAATTGTCGGCAAAATACAACAACACTTAAACTGTGAGTTTAAATACAAATATATACCAATCGTGACTCATGTCCCAACCGTGGATAAGACCTCATAATGACACCTTACATAAAGGTATAGTGTAAAACCTGCTTTTAGAAATTAAAATCTTTGGGAAGTGCTCAAGGAAACCTTCATACATGGGAGGAGGCAAGATTCAGGTTATGATAGATATCATATGCCCACGTAATTATCCTGGTCAACCTAATAGACCCCTAAAGAAAAATGAGAAGATTACTATCATATTCTTCCCAATGGTGAGTCTTCTCTCGACATATCATTATCTCCACCGCCTCTAATTGGGAATTATACTTCAAACAAACACCAAGATTATATAGGTAGTGCTTGTAAATATACTCAAAGAAGTGGATGAGCACAACCTCGCTTTTATGATGATACGAGGTTGTATGTCATTAGACATCTTGTATGATAGTGGCAAAACACCTTCCAACGCTGGGTTCGCTTTCACCCTATTTGATTCACCAAATATAACTACTAAATGATGACCACCGCTCTATTCCCTCGTTATCCCCCGCTTCAACCCAAATACACACTTTATTACATTCGAAAGGAATTGTGAAGCAAAAAGGGTGAGCACAACTAGCTCAAGAAGAATATTATGACTAAAGATAAATAAATTATCAATAGTCTTCATCAAGAATAAATCGTAGATTTAGAACATATGGTAGATGATAAAACTTTTCAACCATAGTTGCAATGAACGAGCAATCCATTAGAAGAGTCAAATAGACCATAAAGTCTATTATCTTCTTCCATGTTAAAAGTCCACCAACAATGTTTTATCCTCGTAACATCAATCAACAAATTCTCTCGTCCACAATCATATGAATAACTCATAATCATAATTGTGTAGTTCTAAATTTCTCTTCTCATCCAGATTTAAGATAATTTTCATCACATGTCTTTACTCGAAACATCAAAGATCATGGTTATACCAAATCACAGCTCATGTTCATAATCATACTAATAAATTCATCTTTGCACCACGGCCAAAGATATTCATCATCAGCTCATCTTTGCACTACATGCCAAAGATATTCAACAACATGTCATCTTTTGCACTACAAGCCAAAATATATTCATCAAAGAAATACATCATCATTTCATCCTTGCACATGTGCCAAAGATATTCAACAATGTGTCATCTTTGTACCATGTGCCAAAGATATTCTCAATAATTGATATTTTGCACCACAGCCAAATATATTAATATCTCAAAGAAATATATAATCATTTCGTAATTTATATAAACAATAATTATAACCATGTCGATCAATTCACCTTTGCACTTAAGCTAAAGATATTCAATTATAAATTCAATGGTCATGATCATACCACCACAATTCAACTTTTCACCATCGCCAAAGAGAACCCTAGTCATGATCATACCAATAATCTACCCATCTTTACACTCCAAGTGAAAGAGAATTTCAACATCGTGGTTATAAAATGTTATATATGATAATAAAATCAATATAATCAATACATAGTTTTAATCTCCGTAGTAATATTCATAAATCAACTATAATTTGTTAGAAAAAGAAACCAATTTTGTAAAGAATGAATAAGTACCGTGAATAAGTAACTCGTGAATAGTAACTCATGAATAGAACTCATGAATAAGAACGTCATGAATAAGAAATCGTGAATAGTAAATCGTGAATAGTGAATAGTAACTCGTGAATAAGAACTCATGAATAGTAACCCGACATGAAAAAGTTCCAAATTTGATAAAAAGTTCAAACCAATATTTCAAGCATAATGATATTGAAGAAATAATATCATTTATTAAGAAAATAAATCCTTTCAATCCCTTAAAATCCCTTACTATCCCTTACCTCTCAAAAGAGCAAGATTTCGATCGAATAACGCCGAACTAACTTGCATCAGATAAGCAACACTCAAGATATCAAAATACTCACAAGAATACACTCGATAATATAGAGAGAGAAATAGAGAGAAAACTTCAGCTTTTCGGTGTGATTTTCAATTCTAACCCAAGACCTATTTATAGGAAATGCTTAGAACACCAAAAAGTAAAATTTAATAAAATAATAATATATATATATAAAAATTTTCACGCACACCTTTGAAATCTGAATTCAGATCCAAACATCAACCACACACAATCACCAACTTAATTAAAAAAATTTTTTTTAATTAAAATAATTAAAACTTTCAAAAATCAATTATTTTTCAAAACTTCTAACTTCAATAATTCATAATAATAGCCTTTTTATCGTAAAATTTGAATCTCACGAATTTTTATAGGAAATTCAATTTCTACAACTTTGCGTAAGAAAGTTTTTCCAAATTCCAAACAGAAATTGACCGAAATCCATAAACGGACGATTTTACAAGCTATAATCAAATTTCAGTCAAGAAATGGGGTCCACCGACACACAAAACATGTGTTAATCATTTAATGCAACAAAAATACTCTTCCTCCTCATATACTCATATATCCCACATTCATTGTAAAAATATCATTATTATTATATTATAATAATATAATAAAATATTATTTTATCAAAAAAGATAAAATATCAATTTTCAACCATTGTCACTTTAAAAATTTTCTCCATCTATATCCACATAAAATGAATATTTTCCTTATCATATAAATCAATAATTAATTATTCACAAATAATATTATGTAATCACAATAATGACAACCGTGTAGCTTCCTGAAAGAAAGAGGGGGCTTTCCAATAAGAATTTCTCTCATCGGCGCCGCAATTTAGGTGACCAAACCTCTCCTTAGATGTAACTTTCTAGACATTGCCAATAATGTTATCTAATAATATTATTCAGATAATATGAATTATTGCTTCGATAATGGAAAATATCGTGTAGTGACAATTATTAAAACAACAAGAATATAAAATATCAACGCAACAATTATTGAATCAATAAAATAAATATATCGAATAAAGAATTATCGTAATAATTATCGAAAGGCCTTCACGTCACGTAAGAATCAATAATTGGTGCAATACTGCAAAACCGCGCAAGCAACAACAACAACATCGTATTATTTTATTTTAACCACCGGGTATTCCAACAATGTTAATTCAGAATAACTACGCCGTTATTTATAAAAAAAACTTATATTTGTTTTCTTCATCCAATATTCTTTCATTATGGGCCCACAAAAAAGGTCGCGTCATCGCATTTAATATTCCCCCACTGCAAAGAATATTCCACCACCAAACTAATATTTCCCCACAACAATGAGTATTTTATAACCACTTGCTTATTTAAAAAAAATTCATATATCACCCTTAACTTTAAACTTTTATCAATTTAACCATTTATTTAATAGTAATTATAAGAAAAATTGAATACTTTTATTTCATAAAATTCGGGTCTTACAATCTCCCTCCTTATGAAATTTCGTCCCTCAAAATTTACGCACTCGGTATTTCAAAGAGTTGAGAATACCTTTGCTTTCATTTCGATTCCATCTTTCCTCGTCATCATGATTTCTCCATTGCTCATCTCCTGTATTTCAGATATCATTCTAGAATACAGCTACAAAAACAATGGTTAATTTAACAAATTAACATATCACATAATATCCCGATATTATGACTGACCAACAAATAAGCTTAGGTAGGACACACTAGCGAATGATTTACTCATCTCTCCACTCCTAGTTCTATTCCCCGATCTCCGCCAGAGACCATATCCCTAAGCTCTGATACCAACTGTGACACCCCCAAAATAGGTCCATTCTATCCAACCCATTATAAGTCGCCAAATACATGGTACAAAAAATAACTACAACTTTATTACAACAATTGTCGTGCAAAATATAACAACACACTTAATCGTGAGTTTTGATACAAATATATACCAACCGTGACTCATGTCACCAACTTGGATAGCACCTCACCATGACACCTTACATAAAGGTATAGAAAAAACTGCTTTTAGAAATTAAATCTTTGGGAAGTGCTCAAAGAAACTTTCATACATGGGAGGCCATGCTGCCCAGGTTATGATAGATATCATATGCCCACGTAATTATCCTTGGTTGACCCTAATAGACCCCAAAGAAAAATGAGAAGATTACTATCATATTCTTCCCAATGGTGAGTCTCTCTCTTGACATATCATTATCTCCACCGTCTCTAATTGAGAATTATACTTCAAACAAACACCAAGATTATATAGGTAGTGCTTGTAAATATACTCAGCAAGTGGATGAGCACAACCCCGTCTTATGATGATACGAGGTTGTATGTCATTAGACATCTTGTATGATAGTGGCAAAACACCCTTCCAACGTTGGGTTCGCTTTCACCCTAGTTGATTCACCAAATATAACTACTAAATGATGACCACCGCTCTATTCCCTCATACCCCCTTTCAACGACCCAACTACACACTTATTATTACGAAAGGAATTGTGAAGCAAAAGGGTGAGCACAACTAGCTCAATAAAGAATATTATGACTAAAGATAAATAAATTATCAATAGTCTTCATCAAGAATAAATCGTAGATTTAGAACATATGGTAGATGATAAAACTTTTCAACCATAGTTGCAAATGAACGAAGCAATCCATTAGAAGAGTCAAATAGACCATAAAGTCTATTATCTTCTCCATGTTAAAAGTCCACCAACAATGTTTTATCCCTGTAACATCAATCAACAGTTCCTGTCCACAATCATGTGAATAACTCATAATCATAATTGTAGTTCTAAATTCCTTTTCTCATCCAGGACAAAGATAATTTTCATCACATGTCTTTACCTGAAACATCAAAGATCATGGTTATACCAAATCACAGTTCCTGTTCATAATCATACTAATAAATTCATCTTTGCACTACGGGCCAAAGATATTCATCAACAGATTCATCTTTGCACTACATGCCAAAGATATTCAACAACATGTCAACAACACTCTGGGCCAAAGATATTCATCAACAATTAATCTTTTGCACTACATGTGCCAAAGATATTCCAAAAGTCATATTGTACAACAACAATTATATTCAATATTTGACTACTACCTGCCAAAGATATTAATATCTCAAAGAAATATATAATCATTTCAGAATTTATATAAACAATAATTATAACCATGTTGATCATTTCACCTTTGCACTTAAGCTAAAGATATTCAATTATAAATTCAATGGTCATGATCATACCAGCCACAATTCAACTTTTCACTACTGGCCAAAGAGAACCCTAGTCATGATCATACCAATAATCTACCCATCTTTACACTCCAGTGAAAGAGAATTTCAACATCAGGGTTATAAAAATGTTATATATGATAATAAAATCAATATAATCAATACATAGTTTTAATCTCCAGAGTAATATTCATAAATCAACTATAATTTGGTTAGAAAAAGAAACCAATTTTGTAGTGAATAGTACCCGTGAATAGAATCGTGAATAGTAACTCTCGTGAATAGTAAAATCATGAATAGTAACTCATGAATGAATAGTAAATCGTGAATAAGTAATCGTGAAATAGTAAATCGTGAATAGTAATAGTAACTCATGAATAGTAACCCCCGACATGAAAAGTTCCAAATTTGATAAAAGTTCAAACCAATATTTCAACATAATGATATTGAAGAAATAATATCATTTATGAAGAAAAATAACATCCTTTCAATCCCTTAAAATCCTTACTATCCCTTACCTCAAAAAAAAAGATTTACGATTGGAATAACGAATCGAACGAACTTGCATCGAGTAAAGCAACACTCAAGATATCAAAATACTCACAAGAATACACTCGATAATATAGAGAGAAAATAGAGAGAAAACTTGATTTTCGGTGTGATTTTCAATTCTAACCTAAGCACCTATTTATAGGAAATTGCTTAGAACACCAAAGCAGAAAATTTAATAAAATAATAATATATATATATAAAATTTTCACTCCACCTCTATCAAAGAAATTTGAATCAACCACCAACAATAGTCACCCACTAAATCAAAAAAAACGTTTTTGTTATTAAAAATAATTAAAACTTTCAAAAATCAATTATTTCGGAACTTCGGAACTTCAATAATTCATAATAAATAGCCATTTTATCAGAAAATTCGAATCTCACGATTTTTATAGGAAATTCAATTCTCTACAACTTTGCAGAAGAAAGTTTTTCCAAATTCCAAACAAAAATTGACCGAAATCCATAAACAGACGATTTTACAGGCTATAATCAAATTTCAGTCAAGAAATGGGGTCCACCGACACACAAAACATGTGTTAATCATTTAATGCAACAAAAATACTCTTCCTCCTCATATACTCATATATCACACATTCATTGTAAAAATATCATTATTATTATATTATAATAATATAATAAAATATTATTTTATCAGAAAAGATAAAATATCAATTTTCAACAATTGTCACTTTAAAAATTTTCTCCATCTATATCCACATAAAATGAATATTTTCCTTATCATATAAATCAATAATTAATTATTCACAAATAATATTACAGAATCACAATAATGACAACCAGGTAGTTCCTAGGAAAGAGGTGGCTTTTCAATAAGAATTTCTTCTTACTGGCGCGCAATTAGATGACCAAACCTCTCCTTAGACAGAACTTTCTAGACATTGCCAATAATGTTATCTAATAATATTATTCAGATAATATGAATTATTGCTTTGATAATGGAAAATCTTGTGTAGTGACAATTATTAAAACAACAAGTAATATAAAATATCAACGCAACAATTATTGAATCAATAAAAATCTTTGAGCAAGTAATTATTGTAACAATTATTGAGTAGTGCCTTCTTTACGTAAGAATCAATAATTGTGTGCAATACCGTGTCTTCTCTTGTGTGCAACAACGCGATTATTCATTATTTTAACCACCGGATATTCAACAAAGTGTTAGCAGTAATAACTATTACGCCGTTATTTATAAAAACTCCCATATTTGTCGTTTTCTTCATCCAAGCCGGTTATTCATTATGGGCCCCCCACAAAGGTCGCTACCGTCGTACGAATATTCCCGATGGAAAAGAATATTCCACGACCAAACGAATATTTCCAAGACAATGAAAAGAATATTTTATAACCACTTGCTTATTTTAAAAATTTTCATATATCACCCTTAACTTTAAACTTTTATCAATTTAACCATTTTTTGAATAGTAATTATAAGAAAAATTGAATACTTTTATTTCATAAAATTGGGGTCTTATAATCTCCCTCCTTATGAAATTTCGTCCTCAAAATTTACGTACTGGTATTTCAAAGAGTTGAGAATACCTTGCTTTCATTTTGATTCCATCTTCCTGTCATCATGATTTCTCCATTGCTCATCTCACGTATTTGAGATATCATTCTAGAATACGACTTCAAAAACAAAGGTTAATTTAACAAATTAACATATCACATAATATCTCGATATTATGATGACCAACAAATAAGCTTAGGTAGGACACACTAGCGAAGGATTTACTCATCTCTCCCTCCTAGTTCTATTCCCGATCTCGCTTGGAGATCATATCCTAAGCTCGATACCAAGTGTGACAACCCCAAAATAGGTCCATTCCATCCAACCCATTTATAAGTCGCCAAATACATGGTACAGAAAAAATAACTACAACTTTATTACAACAATTGTCGTGCAAAAATACAACAACACATATGTTGTGAGTTTGAAATAAATATATATACCAAGCTGTGACTCATGTCCCAACTAGTGGATAACACCTCATAATGACACCTTACATAAAGGTATAGTCGAAAAGCTGTTTTAGAAATTAAAATCTTTGGGAAGTGCTTTCGAGAAACCTTCGTACATGGGAGGCCATGCGTCAGGTTATGATAGATATCATATGCCCACGAAATTATCCTTGGTTGACCCAATAGACCCCAAAAAAAATGAGAAGATTACTATCATATTCTTCCCAATGGTGAGTCTTCTCTTGACATATCATTATCTCCACTTGTCTCTAATTGGGAATTATACTCCAAACAAACACCAAGATTATATAGGTAGTGCTTGTAAATATACTCGGCAAGTGGATGAGCACAACCCTGTCTTATGATGACACGAGGTTGTATGTCATTAGACATCTTGTATGATAGTGGCAAAACACCCTTCCAACGTTGGGTTCGCCTCACCCTAGTTGATTCACCAAATATAACTACTAAATGATGACCACAGATTCTATTCCTGTTACCCCAGCTCGACCCGACTACACTTTATTACGAAAAGGAATTGTGAAGCAAAAGGGTGAGCACAACTAGCTCAGTAAAGAATATTATGACTAAAGATAAATAAATTATCAATAGTCTTCATCAGTAATAAATCAGAGATTTAGAACATATGGTAGATGATAAAACTTTTCAACCATAGTTGCAGCGGAACGAGCAATCCATTAGAAGAGTCAAATAGACCATAAAGTCTATTATCTTCTCCATGTTAAAAGTCCACCAACAATGTTTTATCCCTGTAACATCAATCAACAGTTCCGGTCCACAATCATGTGAATAACTCATAATCATAATTGTAGTTCTAAATTTCTCTTCTCATCCAGGACGAAGATAATTTTCATCACCTGTCTTTACCTGAAACATCAAAGATCATGGTTATACCAAATCACAGTTCCTGTTCATAATCATACTAATAAATTCATCTTTGCACTAAGGGCCAAAGATATTCATCAACAGATTCATCTTTTGCTCTCATGGCCAAAGATATTCAACATGTCAGTCATCTTTGCACTACGGGCCAAAGATATTCATCAACAATTAATCTTTGCACTACACTGGGCCAAAGATATTTCATCTCAAATTCATATTTGGGCCAAATCTATTCAACAATATCTTTAATATCTCAAAATAAAATATCTCAAAGAAATCATAATCATTTGAATTTATATAAACAATAATTATAACCATGTTGATCAATTCACCTTTGCACTTAAGCTAAAGATATTCAATTATAAATTCAATGGTCATGATCATACCGGTCACAATTCAACTTTTCACCTCTTGGCAAAGAGAACCCTAGTCATGATCATACCAATAATCTACCCATCTTTACACTCCGGTGAAAGAGAATTTCAACATCGGGGTTATAAAAATGTTATATATGATAATAAAATCAATATAATCAATACATAGTTTTAATCTCGAGTAATATTCATAAATCAACTATAATTTGGTTAGAAAAAAGAAACCAATTTTTGTAGTGAATAGTACCCGTGAATAGTAACTAATGAATAGTAACTCGTGAATAGTAACTCGTGAATAGTAACTCATGAATAGTAAATAGTGAATGAATGAATAGTAACTCATGAATGAATAGTAAATCGTGAATAGTAACTCGTGAATAGTAAACTCATGAATAGTAAAAGACATGAAAAAGTTCCAAATTTGATAAAAAGTTCAAACCAATATTTCAACATAATGATATTGAAGAAATAATATCATTTTGAAGAAAATAACATCCTTTCGATCCCTTAAAATCCCTTCTTATCCCTTACCTAAAAAAAAATTACTTACATTTGGAATAACTTATTTGAGCGAACTTGCTTAGTATAGCAACACTCAAGATATCAAAATACTCACAAGAATACACTCGATAATATAGAGAGAAATAGAGAAAACTTGGTTTACGGTGTGATTTTCAATTCTAACCTAAGCACCTATTTATAGGAAAATGCTTAGAACACAAAAGAGAAAATTTAATAAAATAATAATATATATATATAAAATTTTCTCGCTACCTCTTTGAAATTTGAATTCAGCCCATTCAACAACCACCAGTGACCCCCCACTTAAAATAAAAAAAAATTTTTTCTTATTAAAAATAATTAAAACTTCAAAAATCAATTATTTGGAACTTGAACTTCAATAATTCATAATAAATAGCCCTTTTATCGGAAAATTTGAATCTCACGACTTTTTATAGGAAATTCAATTCTCTACAACTTGCGAGAAGAAAGTTTTCCAAATTCCAAGCAAAATTGGCCAGAAATCCACAAGCAGACGATTTTCAAAATTTATAATCAAATTTCGGTCGAGAAATGGGGTCCGCAGACACACAAAACATGTGTTAATCATTTAATGCAACAAAAATACTCTTCCTCCTCATATACTCATATATCCCACATTCATTGTAAAAATATCATCATTATTATATTATAATAATATAATAAAATATTATTTTATCGAGAAAAGATAAAATATCAATTTTCAACAATTGTCACTTTAAAAATTTTCTCCATCTATATCCACATAAAATGAATATTTTCCTTATCATATAAATCAATAATTAATTATTCACAAATAATATTCTGAGAATCACAATAATGACAACAGGCGGTTCGAGAAAGAGGGGCTTTCGATAAAAATTTCTCTTCTTGGGTGGCTTGATTAGGTGACCAAACCTCTCCTTAAGCGAGAACTTTCTAGACATTGCCAATAATGTTATCTAATAATATTATTAGGATAATATGAATTATTGCTTCGATAATGGAAAATCTTGTGTAGTGACAATTATTAAAACAACGATAATATAAAATATCAGCCTATGACAATTATTGAATCAATAAAATAAAATTTGAGCAGTAATTCTTTGTAACAATTATTGAGTAGTGCCTTCTTACGTAAGAATCAATAATTGGTGGTGCAAATCAGGTGTCTTCTTGTGCAACAACGCGTATTCTTGTATTTTAACCACCGGGTATTCAGCGGTGTTACTTGGTAACAACTCTGTAGTTATTTATAAAAACTCCATTTTGTCGTTTTTCTTCATCCAAGCGTTTATTCTATTATGGGGCCCCAAAAATTTGCTTGTGAGTCGTACGAATATTCCCCGATGAAAGAATATTCCACGACCAACGAATATTCCCGACAACAATGAAGTATTTTATAACCACTTGCTTATTTAAAAAAAATTCATATATCACCCTTAACTTTAAACTTTTATCAATTTAACCATTTCTTGAATAGTAATTATAAGAAAAAATTGAATACTTTTATTTCATAAAATTTGAGGGTCTTACAATCTCCCCTCCTTATGAAATTTAAGTCCTCGAAATTTCACGTACACAGTATTTCAAAGAGTTGAGAATACCTTGCTTTCATTTGATTCCATCTTTCCTGTCATCATGATTTCTCCATTGCTTTCATCTCACGTATTTAGGATATCATTCTAGAATCTGACTTCAAAAACAAAGGTTAATTTAACAAATTAACATATCACATAATATCCGATATTATGGTGACCAACAAATAAGCTTAGGTAGGACACACTAGCGAAGGATTTACTCATCTCTCCCTCTAGTTCTAATCCGATCTCGCTTGAGATCATATCCTAAGCTAGCTACGATACCATTTGTGACAACCCCAAAATAGGTCCATTCCATCCAACCCATTACGAAGTCGCCAAATACATGGTATGAGAAAATAACTACAACTTTATTACAACAATTTGTCGTGCAAAATAAAACAACACATATGTTGTGAGTTTAAATACAAATATATACCAATTTGTGTGACTCATGTCCCAGTAGTGGATATGACACCTCATAATGACACCTTACATAAAGGTATAGTGAAAAGCTATTTTAGAAATTAAAATCTTTGGGAAGTGCTCAAGAAACCTTCGTACATGGGAGGCCATGCGTCAGGTTATGATAGATATCATATGCCCACAGAATTATCCTTGGTTGACCCAATAGACCCCCAAAGAAAAATGAGAAGATTACTATCATATTCTTCCCGATGGTGAGTCTTCTCTTGACATATCATTATCTCCACTTTGTCTCTAATTGGGAATTATACTTCAAACAAACACCAAGATTATATAGGTAGTGCTTGTAAATATACTCGACAAGTGGATGAGCACATCCACTGTCTTATGATGACACGAGGTTGTATGTCATTAGACATCTTGTATGATAGTGGCAAAACACCCCCTTCAACGTTGGGTTCGCTTCACCTAGTTGATTCACCAAATATAACTACTAAATGATGACCATAGATTCTATTCCCTGTTACCCCAGCTCGACCCGGCTACACTTTTATTACACGAAAGGAATTGTGAAGCAAAAGGGTGAGCACAACTAGCTTCGATAAAGAATATTATGACTAAAGATAAATAAATTATCAATAGCCTTCATCGATAATAAATCGGAGATTTAGAACATATGGTAGATGATAAAACTTTTCAACCATAGTTGCGGTGAGACGAAGCGATCCATTAGAAGAGTCGAATAGACCATAAAGTCTATTATCTTCTCCATGTTAAAAGTCCACCAACAATGTTTTATCCTGTAACATCAATCAACAATTCTGGTCACAATCATATGAATAACTTCATAATCATAATTGTAGTTCTAAATTTCTTTTCTCATCGGGACAAAGATAATTTTCATCACATGTCTTTACACGAAACATCAAAGATCATGGTTATACCAAATCACAGTTCATTTCATAATCATACTAATAAATTCATCTTTTTACTACGGGCCAAAGATATTCATCAACGATTCATCTTTGCACTACATGGCCAAAGATATTCATCAACATGTCATCTTTTTGCACTACTGGCCAAAGATATTCATCAAAGATATTCATCAACAATTAATCATTTCTTTACTACGGGCCAAAGATATTCATCAACAATTCATCTTTTACTACTGGGGCCAAAATATTCATCAATAATTCATATCTAAAAAAATATATTAATATCTCGAAAAAAATATTAATATTTCAAGAATTTATATAAACAATAATTATAACCATGTTGATCGATTCACCTTTGCACTTAAGCTAAAGATATTCAATTATAAATTCAATGGTCATGATCATACCGGTCACAATTCAACTTTCACTCTCTTGGCCAAAGAGAACCCTAGTCATGATCATACCAATAATCTACCCATCTTTACACTCTCGGTGAAAGAGAATTTCAACATCGGGGTTATAAAAATGTTATATATGATAATAAAATCAATATAATCAATACATAGTTTTAATCTCGGAGTAATATTCATAAATCAACTATAATTTGGTTAGAAAAAGAAACCAATTTTGTAGTGAATAGTACGAAGTGAATAGTAACTCGTGAATAGTAACTCATGAATAGTGAATCATGAATAGTAACATGAATGAATAAGTAACTTCGTGAATAGTGAATAGTAACTTCGTGAATAGTAACTCATGAATAGTAACTCATGAAAGTAACTCATGAATAGTAACCCAGACATGAAAAAGTTCCAAATTTGATAAAAAGTTCAAACCAATATTTTGGCATAATGATATTGAAGAAATAATATCATTTTGAAGAAAATAACATCACTTCTGATCCTTAAAATCCCTACTATTATTCTTATCCACTTACCTCAAAAAAAGCGGTACTTACATTTGGAATAACTTATTTGAGCGAACTTGCATAGTATAGCAACACTCAAGATATCAAAATACTCACAAGAATACACTCGATAATATAGAGAGAAATAGAGAAAACTTAGGTTTACGGTGTGATTTTCAATTCTAACCTAAGCACCTATTTATAGGAAAATGCTTAGAACACCAAAGCGAGAAAATTTAATAAAATAATAATATATATATAAATTTTCCTCGCTTTACTTTCAAAAGAAATTTGAATTCAACATTAACACATACATGGGGCCAAAATAAAAAAAAGCGTTTTTCTTAAAAAAAATAATTAAAACTTTCAAAAATCAATTATTTGAACTTGAACTTCAATAATTCATAATAAATAGCCCTTTTATCGGAAAATTGAATCTCGCGATTTTTATAGGAAATTCAATTCTCTACAACTTTTGAGAAGAAAGTTTTTCCAAATTCCAAAGCAAAATTGGCCAAGAAATCCACAAGCAGACGATTTTACTGGTATAATCAAATTTCGGTCGAGAAATGGGGTCCGCAAGACACACAAAACATGTGTTAATCATTTAATGCAACAAAAAAATACTCTTCCTCCTCATATACTCATATATCCCACATTCATTGTAAAAATATCATCATTATTATATTATAATAATATAATAAAATATTATTTTATCGAGAAAAGATAAAATATCAATTTTCAACAATTGTCACTTTAAAAATTTTCTCCATCTATATCCACATAAAATGAATATTTTCCTTATCATATAAATCAATAATTAATTATTCACAAATAATATTCTGAGAATCACAATAATAATGACGGGCGGTTCAGGAAAGAGGGGCTTTCGATAAATTTTCTCCTTCTTGGTGGCATGATTAGGTGACCAAACCTCTCCTTAGAGCGAGAACTTTCTAGACATTGCCAATAATGTTATCTAATAATATTATTAGGATAATATGAATTATTTAGCCGATAATGGAAAATCTTGTGTAGTGACAATTATTAAAACAACGATAATATAAAATATCAATATGACAATTATTGAATCAATAAATAAAATCTTTGAGCGATAATAATTTTGTAACAATTATTGAGTAGTGCCTTCTTACGTAAGAAAGAATAAATAATTGGTGCAATCTGGTGTCTCTTCTTGTGCAACAACAGCGTATATTTGTATTTTAACCCGCGGGTATTCAGCGGTGTTTAGCAGTAACAACTTCTGTGCGTTATTTATAAAAACTTATTTTGTCGTTTTCTTCATCAATAGCGGTTATTACATTATGGGGCCCCCAAAAATGCATTTTGGCGTCGTAAATACGAATATTTCCAAGACGGAAAGAATATTCCACGACCAAACGAATATTTCCAACAACAATGAGTATTTTATAACCACTTGCTTATTTAAAAAAAATTTCATATATCACCCTTAACTTTAAACTTTTATCAATTTAACCATTTCTTGAATAGTAATTATAAGAAAAAATTGAATACTTTTATTTCATAAAATTAGGGGTCTTACAATCTCCCCTCTTATGAAATTTCGTCCTCGAAAATTCACGTACACAGTATTTCAAAGAGTTGAGAATACCTTGCTTTCATCATTTGATTCATCTTTCCTGTCATCATGATTTCTCCATTGCTCATCTCACGTATTTGGATATCATTCTAGAATCGACTTCAAAAACAAAGGTTAATTTAACAAATTAACATATCACATAATATCCGATATTATGGTGACCAACAAATAAGCTTAGGTAGGACACCTTTAGCGAAGGATTTACTCATCTCTCCCCTCCTAGTTCTAATCCCGATCTCATGGGAGATCATATCCTAAGCTACGATACCATTGTGACACCCCCAAAATAGGTCCATTCCATCCAACCCATTACGAGTCGCCAAATACATGGTAGAAAACAACTACAACTTTATTAATACAATTGTCGTGCAATACAACAACACATATCTTTGTGAGTTTAAATACAAATATATACCAATTGTGACTCATGTCCCACTAGTGGATGACACCTCATAATGACACCTTACATAAAGGTATAGTCAAAAGCTATTTTAGAAATTAGAATCTTTGGGAAGTGCTCGAGAAACAACCGTACATGGGAGGCCGTGCGTCTACAGGTTATGATAGATATCATATGCCGCGAGAATTATCCTTGGTTGACCCAATAGACCCCAAAAGAAAAAGCGAGAAGATTACTATCATATTCTTCAATGATGGTGAGTCTTCTCTTGACATATCATTATCTCTCCTTTGTCTCTAATTGGGAATTATACTTCAAACAAACACCAAGATTATATAGGTAGTGCTTTCGTAAATATACTCGGCAAGTGGATGAGCACACCCACATCTTATGATGACACGAGGTTGTATGTCATTAGACATCTTGTATGATAGTGGCAAAACACCCTTCAACGTTGGGTTCGCCTCACCTATTTGATTCACCAAATATAACTACTAAATGATGACCCAGATTCTATTCCCTGTTACCCCCAGCTCGACCCCATTACTACACTTTTATTACACGAAAGGAATTGTGAAAGCAAAGGGTGAGCACAACTAGCTTCGATAAAGAATATTATGACTAAAGATAAATAAATTATCAATAGTCTTCATCGATAATAAATCGAGATTTAGAACATATGGTAGATGATAAAACTTTTCAACCATAGTTGCGGTGAACGAAGCGATCCATTAGAAGAGTCGAATAGACCATAAAGTCTATTATCTTCTCCATGTTAAAAGTCCACCAACAATGTTTTATCCTGTAACATCAATCAACAATTACGGTCACAATCATATGAATAACTTCATAATCATAATTGTAGTTCTAAATTTCTTTTCTCATCGGGACGAAGATAATTTTCATCACATGTCTTTACGAAACATCAAAGATCATGGTTATACCAAATCACAGTTCATATTCATAATCATACTAATAAATTCATCTTCTTTCATCTACGGGCCAAAGATATTCATCAACAGATTCATCTTTGCCTTCTGGGCAAAGATATTCATCAACAATTCATCTTTGCCTACTCTGGGCCAAAGATATTATTCATCAACATAGTCATCTTTCATCTTTACTTCTGGGCCAAAATATTCAATTATCATCATGGGCCAAAATATATTCAATTTTAATATTTTACTACTGGGCCAAAGATATTAATATCTCAAAAAGAAATATATAATCATTGAGAATTTATATAAACAATAATTATAACCATGTTGATCGATTCACCTTTGCACTTAAGCTAAAGATATTCAATTATAAATTGATGGTTATGATGATCATACCGGTCACAATTCAACTTTTTCACTCTTGGCCAAAGAGAACCTAGTCATGATCATACCGATAATCTACCCATCTTTACACTCGGTGAAAGAGAATTTCAACATCGGGGTTATAAAAATGTTATATATGATAATAAAATCAATATAATCAATACATAGTTTTAATCTCGAGTAATATTCATAAATCAACTATAATTTGGTTAGAAAAAAAAACCAATTTTTAGTGAATAGTAGTGATAGTAACTCGTGAATAGTAACTCATGAATAGTGAATAGTAACTCGTGAATAGTAACTCATGAATAATGAATAGTAACTTCATGAATAGTAACTCGTGAATAGTAACGTGAATGAATAGTGAATCATGAATAGTAACCCAGAGCATGAAAAAAGTTTCAAATTTGATAAAAAGTTCAAACCAATATTTTGGCATAATGATATTGAAGAAATAATATCATTTATGAAGAAAATAACATCCCTTTCGATCCTTAAAATCCTTATCTTATCCCCTTACCTCAAAAAAAGCGTACTTACTTACATTTGGAATAACTTATTTGAACGAACTTTGCGTAGTATAGCAACACTCAAGATATCAAAATACTCACAAGAATACACTCGATAATATAGAGAGAAATAGAGAAAACTTGGTTTACGGTGTGATTTTCAATTCTAACCTAAGCACCTATTTATAGGAAAATGCTTAGAACACCAAAGCGAGAAAATTTAATAAAATAATAATATATATATAAAATTTTTCCTCACCTCTTTAATCAAATTTGAATTGACATACACCACACACATGTAACCCAAAAAAAAAAAAAAGCGTTTTTCTTATTAAAAATAATTAAAACTTTCAAAAATCAATTATTTGGAACTTGAACTTCAATAATTCATAATAAATAGCCCTTTTATCGGAAAATTTGAATCTCGCGACTTTTTATAGGAAATTCAATTCTCTACAACTGCGAGAAGAAAGTTTTTCCAAATTCCAAAGCGAAATTGGCCAAAAAATCCATAAGCGGGACGATTTTACAATTTATAATCAAATTTCGGTCGAGAAATGGGGTCCGCAAACACACAAAACATGTTTTAATCATTTAATGCAACAAAAATACTCTTCCTCCTCATATACTCATATATCCCACATTCATTGTAAAAATATCATCATTATTATATTATAATAATATAATAAAATATTATTTTATCGAGAAAAGATAAAATATCGATTTTCAACAATTGTCACTTTAAAAATTTTCTCCATCTATATCCACATAAAATGAATATTTTCCTTATCATATAAATCAATAATTAATTATTCACAAATAATATTACTGAGAATCACAATAATAATGACGAGGCGGTTTCAGGAAAGGGGCTTTCGATAAAATTTCTCTCTTCTTTGGCGCATGATTAGGTGACCAAACCTCTCCTTGAAGCAGAACTTTCTAGACATTGCCAATAATGTTATCTAATAATATTATTAGGATAATATGAATTATTGCTTCGATAATGGAAAATATTGTGTGTAGTGACAATTATTAAAACAATAGTAATATAAAATATCATATGACAATTATTGAATCGATAAAAAAAATTTGAGCGATAATTCTTTGTAACAATTATTGAGTAGTGCCTTCTTACGTAAGAATCAATAATTGGAATCTTTGTGATAACAGGTGTCTTCTTTGTGTGACAAGCAGCGTATTCTTGTATTTTAACCATAGGGTATTCAAGCGGTGTTACTTGGTAACAACTTCTGTAGATTATTTATAAAAACTTCCCTTTTGTCGTTTTCTTCATCAAGCGGTTATTACATTATGGGGCCCACAAAATTTTGCTTGCGTCGTAAACGAATATTCCCAAGACGGAAAGAATATTCCACGACCAACGAATATTCCCGAGCAACAATGAGTATTTTATAACCACTTGCTTATTTAAAAAAATTTTCATATATCACCCTTAACTTTAAACTTTTATCAATTTAACCATTTCTTGAATAGTAATTATAAGAAAAAATTGAATACTTTTATTTCATAAAATTTGAGGTCTTACAATCTCCCCTCCTTATGAAATTTCGTCCTCGAAATTTACGTACACAGTATTTCAAAGAGTTGAGAATACCTTGCTTTCATTTGATTCCATCTTTCTGTCATCATGATTTCTCCCATTGCTCATCTCTGTATTTGAGGATATCATTCTAGAATCTGACTTCAAAAAACAAAGGTTAATTTAACAAATTAACATATCACATAATATCCCGATATTATGGTGACCAACAAATAAGCTTAGGTAGGACACACACTAGCGAAGGATTTACTCATCTCTCTCCCCTCCTAGTTCTAATCCGATCTCACTTGGAGATCATATCCTAGCTACGATACCAATGTGACAACCCCAAAATAGGTCCATTCCATCCAACCCATTACGAGTCGCCAAATACATGAGTACAGAAAATAACTACAACTTTATTAATACAATTGTGTCGTGCAAAATACAAACAACATATATGTTGTGAGTTTAAATACAAATATATACCAAGCTGTGACTCATGTCCCACCAACTTGGATACACCTCGTAATGACACCTTACATAAAAAGGTATAGTCGAAAAGCTGTTTTAGAAATTAAAATCTTTGGGAAGTGCTCGAGAAACAACCGTTACATGGGAGGCCATGCGTCTACAGGTTATGATAGATATCATATGGCCCACGAAATTATCCTTGGTTGATTGATAGACCCCAAAAGAAAAATGAGAAGATTACTATCATATTCTTCCCGATGGTGAGTCTTCTCTTGACATATCATTATCTCCTTTGTCTCTAATTGGGAATTATACTCCAAACAAACACCAAGATTATATAGGTAGTGCTTGTAAATATACTCGGCAAGTGGATGAGCCTGACCACATCTTATGATGACACGAGGTTGTATGTCATTAGACATCTTGTATGATAGTGGCAAAACACCCTTCCAACGTTGGGTTCGCCTCACCTAGTTGATTCACCAAATATAACTACTAAATGATGACCATAGATTCTATTTCCTGTTACCCCAGCTCGACCCGGCTACACTTTTATTACACGAAAAGAATTGTGAAGCAAAAGGGTGAGCACAACTAGCTTCGATAAAGAATATTATGACTAAAGATAAATAAATTATCAATAGTCTTCATCGATAATAAATCGGAGATTTAGAACATATGGTAGATGATAAAACTTTTCAACCATAGTTGCGGTGAACGAAGCGATCCATTAGAAGAGTCGAATAGACCATAAAAGTCTATTATCTTCTCCATGTTAAAAGTCCACCAACAATGTTTTATCCACCTGTAACATCAATCAACAATTCTGTCCACAATCATATGAATAACTTCATAATCGTAATTGTAGTTCTAAATTCCTTTTCTCATCAGGGGCGAAGATAATTTTCATCACATGTCTTTACGAAACATCAAAGATCATGGTTATACCAAATCACAGTTCATGTTCATAATCATACTAATAAATTCATCTTTGCACTACGGGCCAAAGATATTCATCAACAATTCATCTTTGCACTCATGGCCAAAGATATTCAACAACAGTGTCATCTTTGCTACTGGGCCAAAGATATTCATCAACAATTATCATTTCTTTGCACTATGCCACGGGCCAAATATTCAGCAACGATTCATCTTTTTTGCACTCTGGGCCAAAATATTAATATCTCAAAGAAATATATAATCATTTAAAATTTATATAAACAATAATTATAACCATGTTGATCAATTCACCTTTGCACTTAAGCTAAAGATATTCAATTATAAATTCAATGGTCATGATCATACCGGTCACAATTCAACTTTTCACTCTTGGCGAAAGAACCCTAGTCGTGATCATACGATAATCTACCCATCTTTACACTCCGGTGAAAGAGAATTTCAACATCGGGGTTATAAAAATGTTATATATGATAATAAAATCAATATAATCAATACATAGTTTTAATCTCGAGTAATATTCATAAATCAACTATAATTTGGTTAGAAAAAGAAACCAATTTTTAGTGAATAGTACCGTGAATAGTAACTCGTGAATAGTAACTCGTGAATAGTAACTCTGAATGAATAGTAAATGAATAGTGAATGAAGTAATCGTGAATAATGAATAGTAAATCGTGAATTCGTGAATAGTAACTTCGTGAATAGTAACTCATGAATAGTAACCCAGAGCATGAAAAAGTTCCAAATTTGATAAAAAGTTCAAACCAATATTTTGGCATAATGATATTGAAGAAATAATATCATTTTGAAGAAAATAACATCCTTTGATCCTTAAAATCCCTTAAAATCCTTACTTATCCCTTACCTCAAAAAAAGCGGTACTTATTTGGAATAACTTATTTGAACGAACTTGCAGTATAGCAACACTCAAGATATCAAAATACTCACAAGAATACACTCGATAATATAGAGAGAAATAGAGAAAACTTGAGTTTACGGTGTGATTTTCAATTCTAACCTAAGCACCTATTTATAGGAAAATGCTTAGAACACCAAAGAGAAAATTTAATAAAAATAATATATATATATAAAATTTTCACGCACTCTTTGAAATCTGAATTGATTGACATCATAACACAATACCACAGACCCAAAAAAAAAAAAATTTTTTCTTTATAAAAATAATTAAAACTTCAAAAATCAATTATTTGAACTTGAACTTCAATAATTCATAATAAATAGCCCTTTTATCGGAAAATTTGAATCTCGCGACTTTTTATAGGAAATTCAATTCTCTACAACTTTGCGGAAGAAAAGTTTTCCAAATTCCAAAGCGAAATTGGCCAAGAAATCCACAAGCAGACGATTTTACAATTTATAATCAAATTTCGATCGAGAAATGGGGTCCCTGAGACACACAAAACATGTGTTAATCATTTAATGCAACAAAAATACTCTTCCTCCTCATATACTCATATATCCCACATTCATTGTAAAAAATATCATCATTATTATATTATAATAATATAATAAAATATTATTTTATCGAGAAAAGATAAAATATCAATTTTCAACAATTGTCACTTTAAAAATTTTCTCCATCTATATCCACATAAAATGAATATTTTCCTTATCATATAAATCAATAATTAATTATTCACAAATAATATTACGAGAATCACAATAATAATGACGAGGCGGTTCCAGGAAAAGGGGGCTTTCGATAAAATTTCTCCTTCTTGGCGCATGATTAGGTGACCAAACCTCTCCTTGAGCGAGAACTTTCTAGACATTGCCAATAATGTTATCTAATAATATTATTGAGGATAATATGAATTATTGCTTCGATAATGGAAAATCTTTGTGTAGTGACAATTATTAAAACAACGATAATATAAAATATCAATATGACAATTATTGAATCGATAAAATAAAATCTTTGAGCGATAATTCTTTGTAACAATTATTGAGTAGTGCCTTCTTACGTAAGAATCAATAATTGGTGCAATGCTGGTGGTGTCTTCTTTGTGCTGACAACAGCGTATTCTTTTTTTTTAACCACCGGGTATTCAGCGGTGTTACTTGGTAACAACTTCTGCCGTTATTTATAAAAAACTCCTTTTTGTCGTTTTCTTCATCAAGCAGTTATTACATTATGGGGCCCACAAATGGGCTTTGCGGCGTAAATACGAATATTCCCCAAAGCGGAAAGAATATTCCACGACCAAGCGAATATTTCAAACAGAAATGAATATTTTATAACCACTTGCTTATTTTAAAAAAATTTCATATATCACCCTTAACTTTAAACTTTTATCAATTTAACCATTTCTTGAATAGTAATTATAAAAAAAAATTGAATACTTTTATTTCATAAAAATTTGGGGTCTTACAATCTCCCTCCTTATGAAATTTCGTCCTCGAAATTTACACGTACACAGTATTTCAAAGAGTTGAGAATACCTTGCTTTCATTTGATTCCATCTTTCTGTCATCATGATTTCTCCATTCTTTCATCTCTGTATTTGAGGATATCATTCTAGAATCTGACTTCAAAAACAAAGGTTAATTTAACAAATTAACATATCACATAATATCCCGATATTATGGTGACCAACAAATAAGCTTAGGTAGGACACACTAGCGAAGGATTTACTCATCTCTCCCTCTAGTTCTATTCCGATCTCACTTGGAGATCATATCCCTAGCTACGATACCAATTTGTGGCGACCCCAAAATAGGTCCATTCCATCCAACCCATTACGAAGTGCGCCAAATACATGGTACAAAAAAACAACTACAACTTTATTAATACAATTGTCGTGCAAAATACGAAATACAACAACACTTAAGCTGTGAGTTTAAATACAAATATATACCAAGCTGTGACTCATGTCCCAGTAGTGGATAGCACCTCGTAATGACACCTTACATAAAGGTATAGTCGAAAGCTATTTTAGAAATTAGAATCTTTGGGAAGTGCTCGAGAAACCTTCGTACATGGGAGGCCATGCATCTAGGTTATGATAGATATCATATGCCCACAGAATTATCCTTGGTTGATTGATAGACCCCAAAGAAAAATGAGAAGATTACTATCATATTCTTCCCGATGGTGAGTCTTCTCTTGACATATCATTATCTCCTTTGTCTCTAATTGGGAATTATACTTCAAACAAACACCAAGATTATATAGGTAGTGCTTGTAAATATACTCGGCAAGTGGATGAGCACAACCACTGTCTTATGATGACACGAGGTTGTATGTCATTAGACATCTTGTATGATAGTGGCAAAACACCCTTCCAACGTTGGGTTAGCCTCACCTAGTTGATTCACCAAATATAACTACTAAATGATGACCATAGATTCTATTCCTGTTACCCGCTCGACCCGACTACACTTTATTACACGAAAGAATTGTGAAGCAAAAGGGTGAGCACAACTAGCTTCGATAAAGAATATTATGACTAAAGATAAATAAATTATCAATAGTCTTCATCGGTAATAAATCGGAGATTTAGAACATATGGTAGATGATAAAACTTTTCAACCATAGTTTGCGGTGAACGAAGCGATCCATTAGAAAGTCAAATAGACCATAAAGTCTATTATCTTCTCCATGTTAAAAAGTCCACCAACAATGTTTTATCACTGTAACATCAATCAACAATTCACATCCCACAATCATGTGAATAACTCATAATCATAATTGTAGTTCTAAATTCCTCTTCTCATCCGGGACAAAGATAATTTTCATCATGTCTTTACGAAACATCAAAGATCATGGTTATACCAAATCACAGTTCATATTCATAATCATACTAATAAATTCATCTTTACACTACTGGGCCAAAGATATTCATCAACTGATTCATCTTTGCACTCTTGGCCAAAGATATTCAACAACATGTCATCTTTGCACTCTGGGCCAAAGATATTCATCAACAATTAATCTTTTCTTTCTACGGGCAAATATATTCCTCTTTGCACTACAGGCCGAAATATTTTGCAATTCATCTGGGCCAAATATATTAATATCTCGAAAAGAAATATATAATCATTTAGAATTTATATAAACAATAATTATAACCATGTTGATCAATTCACCTTTGCACTTAAGCTAAAGATATTCAATTATAAATTCAATGGTCATGATCATACCGGTCACAATTCAACTTTTCACTCTTGGCCAAAGAGAGAACCTAGTCATGATCGTACGATAATCTACCCATCTTTACACTCCGGTGAAAGAGAATTTCAACATCAGGGTTATAAAAATGTTATATATGATAATAAAATCAATATAATCAATACATAGTTTTAATCTCCAGAGTAATATTCATAAATCAGCTATAATTTTGTTAGAAAAAAAGAAACCAATTTTGTAGTGAATAGTACCCGTGAATAGTAACTCGTGAATAGTAACTCATGAATAGTAAACCGTCATGAATAGTAACTCGTAAATAGTAAATCGTGAATAGTAACTCGTGAATAGTAACTCATGAATAGTAACTAGTGAATAGTAAATAAATGAATAGTAACTCATGAATAGTAACTCATGAATAGTAACCCAGAGCATGAAAAAGTTCCAAATTTGATAAAATTTCAAACCAATATTTTGGCATAATGATATTGAAGAAATAATATCATTTCGAAGAAAATAACATCCTTACAATCCCTTAAAATCCCTTACTATCCACTTACCTCAAAAAGCGATACTTACGATTTGGAATAATATTTGAACGAACTTGCTTAGTATAGCAACACTCAAGATATCAAAATACTCACAAGAATACACTCGATAATATAGAGAGAGAAATAGAGAAAACTTTGGTTTACGGTGTGATTTTCAATTCTAACCTAAGCACCCTATTTATAGGAAAATGCTTAGAACACCAAAGTAGAAAATTTAATAAAATAATATATATATATTATAAAATTTTCACGCACACTTTTGAAAATTGAATTGAGACATTTAACATGTCCAAGTGGGGCCCTTAACTTGTTAAAAAAAATTTTTCTTTTTAAAAATAATTAAAACTTCAAAAATCAATTATTTGAACTTGAACTTCAATAATTCATAATAAATAGCCCTTTTATCGAGAAAAATTGAATCTCACGACTTTTTATAGGAAATTCAATTCTCTACAACTTTGCGGAAGAAAGTTTTCCAAATTCCAAACAAAAATTGGCCAAGAAATCCCATAAGCAGACGATTTTACAAATTTATAATCAAATTTGGTCGAGAAATGGGGTCACCAAACACACAAAACATGTGTTAATCATTTAATGCAACAAAAAATACTCTTCCTCCTCATATACTCATATATCCCACATTCATTGTAAAAAAATATCATCATTATTATATTATAATAATATAATAAAATATTATTTTATCGAGAAAAGATAAAATATCAATTTTCAACAATTGTCACTTTAAAAATTTTCTCCATCTATATCCACATAAAATGAATATTTTCCTTATCATATAAATCAATAATTAATTATTCACAAATAATATTACGAGAATCAATAATGACAACGAAGGCGGTTCGGGAAGAAGGGGCTTTCGATAAAATTTCTCCTTCTTGGGCGCATGATTAGGTGACCAAACCTCTCCTTAAGCGAGAACTTTCTAGACATTGCCAATAATGTTATCTAATAATATTATTGAGATAATATGAATTATTGCCGATAATGGAAAATCTTGTGTAGTGACAATTATTAAAACAATAGTAATATAAAATATCAACATGACAATTATTGAATCGATAAAATCTTTGAGCGGTAATTCTTTGTAACAATTATTGAGTAGTGCCTTCTTACGTAAGAATCAATAATTGGTGCAATCTGGTGTCTCTTGTGCTGACAATAGCGTATATTCTTGTATTTTAACCATAGGGTATTCAACACGTATTACGGTAACAACTTCTGTAGATTATTTATAAAAACTCCCTTTTGTCGTTTTTTCTTCATCAAGCGAGTTATTACATTATGGGGCCCCAAATAAATGCGAATATTGCAATAGAAAAGAATATTCCACGACAAAGCGAATATTCCCCGACAGAAAGAATATTTTATAACCACTTGCATATTTTAAAAAAAATTTCATATATCACCCTTAACTTTAAACTTTTATCAATTTAATCATTTTCTGAATAGTAATTATAAGAAAAAATTGAATACTTTTATTTAATAAAATTCGGGGTCTTACAATCTCTCCTCCTTACGAAATTTCGTCCTCGAAATTTACGTACCTTGTATTTCAAAGAGTTGAGAATACCTTGCTTTCATTTCAGATTCCATCTTTCCTGTCATCATGATTTCTCCATTGTTCATCTCCTGTATTTCAGATATCATTCTAGAATCTGACTTCAAAAACAAAGGTTAATTTAACAAATTAACATATCACATAATATCTCGATATTATGGTCGACCCGACAAATAAGCTTAGGTAGGACACACTAGCGAAGGATTTACTCATCTCTCCCCTCCTAGTTCTAATCCCGATCTCACTTGGAGATCATATCCTAAGCTACGATACCAGCTGTGATGCCCCAAAATAGGTCCATTCCATCCAACCCATTACGAATCGCCAAATACATGATACAAAAAACAACTACAACTTTATTAATACAACAACACTTAAACTGTGAGTTTAAATACAAATATATACCAACTGTGACTCATGTCCCAACCGTGGACAGCACCTCATAATGACACCTTACATAAAGGTATAGTCGAAAACTGTTTTAGAAATTAGAATCTTTGGGAAGTGCTTAAGGAAACCTTCGTACATAGGAGGCCATGAATGATAGATATCATATGCCCACAGAATTATCCTTGGTTGACCCAATTTGTGTTTGATAGAGGTTGCATAGATTATATGATGGAGAATGAAGAAAAGCTTGAAGAATTTCTACCCCCAATACTCGTTTCTTCAATCCAACTGGGAACCCTAGCTTTTATAGTGCACTCTGGAGAAGTTGAGGAGATTTGGACTTTGAATGAGGCACGAATCGTGGCTAATTGATTAAGAGACGTACGGCACAATTTGTAACTGATAGATAGATAGCGACGTGAGTTATGGAGAGTGAGAGAATTTCACTTCTGTTATATCCCAAATGAGAGTTCAAATGATCCACAACTCCATTTTTAAACTATTAAGATTTGTCTTAACCTTGTGTGCATATGTGCCAATGGCGCGTTTTTATCGAAATTTGGACGCGGTAGCGAGACTTCTGTAATGCTTTGGTGGTTTTCTTATCTTGACGCGCGGGTGCGTGAGTTTTTTGCTTCATGGGTCGCGCGGCCGCGAGACTTGCAGAATGACTTGTTGACTACATTAACTTGACGCGCGGGCGCGCGATTTTTGTGCTAATTATGCCACGCGGCCGCTCGATGCTGATATCTGCACTGCTAAAATTCAGTTCCACTCTGCCTGTCAGTGGTACCGTCCAATGATGGTTCCTGCATAGATATTTATGCATCTTGTTAAGGCATGACTTAGTGGTCTCATAACACTAACATCTTGCAAATATTCGCACATCAATTCTTGTTACACTCTTAAGAATGAACATCAAGTATCCTATTAAAAAGGAATTCAATATAACTACTGAAATAACTCAAAATGAATAACTAAAAACAAATCAATGGATAGAATAATAATGGGTTGCCTCCCATCCAGCGCTAAGTTATAGTCAATTAGCTTGCCTGTCTCTGAGCTTCATGTTACAGCTAGAATTGAGGTGCCTTCCTTCGTGTCCTCCGCACCCTGAAATCTAATGACCTCATCTTTCGTCAATGGCTCTTCCTTCAACTCTGCATTTTTACCCGTTGCACATATCAATGGTCCATAATCCCTCGATTCGTCACTTCATCCCAGTAGGCACCAATCCACCACGTCAACCGGAAGCACTCTTCTTCATCCGTTAGTAACCCGATTTCTTTAAATACGTTAAAGGTGATCTCTTGATCCTGGACACGCATAGTGAGCTCACTTTTTTGCACATCTATTGACGTTCTGCCTGTTGCCAAGAATGGTCTCCCCAGTATTATTGGTATGCTTTTGTCCTCCTCGTAGTCTAGGATAATGAAGTCAGCTGGGAAAATAAATTTGTCCACCTTAACCAACACATCTTCAACAATTTCTTATGGATATATGATCGATCTATCAGCTAGCTGTAATGATACGTTTGTCGGCTTTGGATCCGGAAATCCCAACTGGTTAAACACTGACAAAGGCATCAAATTTATGCTTGCCCCAAGATCACAAAAACACTTGCTGAAGTTCATCTTTCCAATTATGCATGGAATTGTGAAACTTCCTGGATCTTTCAGCTTTGGAGGTAGTTTCTGCTGAAGCACTGCACTGCATTCCTCTGTCAAGGCTACTATTTCAAACTCATCTAATCTCCTCTTCCTTGACAATATACCCTTCATAAATTTTGTGTAGCTTGGCATTTGTTCTAATGCCTCGGCGAATGGTATGTTGATCTGCAGCTTTTTGAATACCTCCAAGAATTTGCTGAACTGTTTATCTTCCCTTTTCTTATTTATTCTCTGCGGATACAAAACTTGAATGTGAATTGGTGGTACTGGACTCTTAACCGTCTCCGTTGAACCTGTTTTGTCTGTCTCTTCCTGATGATCCTCATATTTCTCCAAATTTTCCCACCTTTCGTTGGGGCTCATTCGCCTTTCATGTGCACAAGGCTGCCTCCTCGATGCATTCTCGCGCGGTAGCTGATTTGACTGCAATAACCCATGCAGATCTTTCCCGAGATCTCAATGTGATCGCTTGACACCTATTCCTTCCCTTCTTCTTGGATTTGTCTCCAGTATTTTGGCAATGAACCCAGGGGGGCTGTTAGTAAGCATGTTCGCCATCCGCCCCATTTGAGTTTCAGATTCTTTATAGCCACCGCTTGGCTCTTGATCATAACCACGTGTTTGCCATGTATTTCATCATCATCTCCTCCACTTCGATTTCTTTTTTCTGCCGAGGTGCAAATTGGAGTGTGATGTTGTTGTTGTTGTTGAGAAAATCCTAGCGGAAAGGGTGGTCTCAGATTAAAGCTATGCATACTTGGCGTACGTGTACTGAAATTGATTATTTGGTTAAAACCGAGTCTGCCGATTCCTTGATTATTCGACCAACTAAAATTTGGATGATTTACGTTGTTGGGGTGGTATGTGTTCGAAATTGACCTTGGTCTTTTCTATAGTTGCTCACATCTTGACCGATTCTCGAAGTGATAAGCACATTGATCCGTCGAGTGTGACCCGCACAAATCTCACATAACGTAGGGCAACCGTCTTTACTTTTCCTTCTGCCAAAGTATCTATCTTCTTTGCCATGGCTGCCATCTGTGCTGACAACTGAGTAATAGCATCAACCTTCAATACACCTGCAACTTTGGTTTGTGGCATTTGAGATGTAGAATTCTGAAAATCATTTGATGCCATTGTCTCAATAAGGTCATAGGCTTCCTCATAGCTCTTTGCCTATAATGCCCCTCCTGCAGCTGCATCTACAATCGGTCTCGACTGCCATCCCAATCCATTATAAAACGTGTTGATTACCATCCAATCTGGCATACCGTGATGTGGGCACTTTCTCAGCATTTCTTTGTATCTCTCCCATGCTTCATATAATGACTCACCCTGTTGTTTCTCAAACTGAGAGATAGCTGTCCTCATCTTAGAGAACTTAGCTAAGAATTTCTGTGCTAAATCCTCCCATGTAGTTATAGATCCTGCTGGCAGAGAATGAAGCCAACTTTTTGCTTTATCCCTTAATGAGAACGGGAACAACCTTAGTCTAATAGCATCCTCCGTCACACCGTTGTATCTGAATGTATCACAAATTTCGATGAAACTCAACAGATGTTCATTTGGATCATCTGTAGCAACACCCCCAAACTGAACTGTATTCTGCACCATTTGAATAGTGCCAGTTTTTATCTCGAATGTATTTACTGCTATCGCTGGTCTGACTATGCTAGACTGTAGTCCATTAATATTGGGCATGGAATACTCCTTCAGAGCCCTATGCTCCTCTCTTTGATCTTCTCCTTGTGCCTCGGCTGCCATGTTAGCTGTCGTGTTTTCCAACTGTTCTTGTAAATTTCTACGAACACCCGCTTTCCAACCTCTCCCGTTTATATTATCCTGAACATGTGTTAAATCGGGGTTGGTTGACCGTGTGCGCATAAAAATTTATCCAAATTCCTAAAACAAAAACAAAAAAACTGAAATGAGATAAGACTAGAATTGTCTAAGTCATACAATATAGCATAAAACTAATGATAATAATACTAAATTAAACGCCTTTCCCCGGCAACGGCGCCAAAAACTTGTTGCCTCTTTTTTTAAGACTAACAAAAGAGCTCTAACTCATGCAAGTATACATGCGTCAACAAGTAATACAGAGCAAGTAAAGTATCGATCCCACAGAGAAAGTTGTTTAACTTAAACTACTATTCATTAATTAAATCATTATATTTATATGCTCAAACTATTGATTAAACTTGGTTTGTTCTCGAATTGCAAATAACAACTAAACAATAATAACGATAGAATAAATGATATTGGAATTAATGGGATTTTAACTTCATTTAACACTTCATTCAATCGCCACTATCATGCATGACTTGCTCACATATCACAGGAAAGTAGCCAAGAGCACTAAAAGAGTATTAGCCATTTTTCAATGCACTAAGACCTACTTACATAGCATTCACAGATGATAGACTCTATGTAATCATCAATATAACCAACATCACTATATGTCTATGTGAAATTGCAATTATATTGATTTTAAGTTCAAGCCCTTATTCTGACTTATACGGTGAAACAATATATGTCTATCTGGTTCACGAAATACATAAGCCATATAACACAGCCCTATATACCTATACTATCATGATTACAGTCCATAGTTGCATGTTCATTGTCAATTCCATACAAATACTGAAATGAATGGTGATCAAGCATTCATACATCCAAAACAATCATGATAGACATCTCATATGATATGCAAAACAATCCAGTATTTAAACATGCAATCAAACTACATAGTAAAATTCGTTAGAATCCCACAATGGAGTTTAGTTCATGACTGAAGCCATTATGGGATCAAATCTAAACATGATCATTAAACGACAATTGAAAGATGAAAGATGAAACTATCAAACCCAATTGCTGAATACGAACCAAAATTCAAATCCTCATACGATTCCAGCAAAAACTAATAATAATAATCCCACTTTGGTAGAAAATCCCAAGAAGGAATAGAAAGATAGAGTTGTGGCCTCCTTCTACGTTGGAATCTCCCCCCTGAGAGTAAAACCCTAATTACGATCTAAAAATACGTGAAAAACTTAATAAAATGTCAAGTGATACCCCTGACACCAGTCAGGAATCATTTTTTAATCAATTACAACCTAAATTTGGAAATAAAATAAAACAAGTCAGCAGCTTCAGGCCTCGCGCGCGGCCGCGCGCTCCTCCAGCTTGATATTCTCATGGCCGCGAGACTTGCAGTAGGTTTGTATGTTTGGCCGGTCTCGCGCGTGGGCGCGTTCTCCCTAGGCTTGTTCTTCTTCTCACATTTGCAAGAACTTGCGATGGGCTCCAAGATCCGGGTGAGTAATCCATGCGGTAGCGCGCTCGAGAGGCTATTCTGCGGCGGTAGGGAGGCTTGCAATCTGCAGATCCTGACTCCTGTTATGCTATTGTTGCTGCTACTTGTGCAATCATGCTTTATCTCCTTGTTCCATTGCACCGTCATGCCATGCATATCCCATCTTTTGCCTCGTCTCAAGCATCCATTCGTCGTGTGCTCAATAAAACCACCAAAATAGGCCGATTCCTGCCCTTATTCACCAAAAGGAATTTTAAGTATGCGAAATGCAAATTATCATGAAATGCAGCTAAAACCTACTAAAATGTACTTGAGGTGGGAATAGTTCGCATGAATTGGTACTCCATAAGTAGGTGTAAATCTTACTTATCAGCAGCCGATAAAATGATAATACCAGTGGTAGCAGTCATCGAAGCGGTGACAATAAACGTGGAGGGAATCAACATTCCAGAAATGGTAACCACTTCGGTGGTAATCATGGCCAAGATAATAGAAGTGGAAATTTTAAGAAGAGGAGATTTAACAATGATGGGAAGACGTCATCACCAACACCTGTTGTTAAGGAAGGGGAACGACAACCAATCGTATGTTACAAATGCAGAGGGGAGGGATATATCAGTCCGAACTGTACGCAGCAATCCAAAGCGTGTTATAATTGCGGAAGAGAAGGTCACCTTTCCTGATTTTATTGTGCACCGAAGTCAAGTCCAGCTAGGATGGAGGCATCAAAGGTTGTCCCAAACAAGTCAAAACTGGTAGTTCAAGGGAGAGCGTTTGTTGTAACCTCCCAAAATGTGAGAAATCTGAACGAGGTGATCACGGGTAAGCTAATCATAAACTCTAGCGAAGTTTATACTTTATTTGATACCGGTTCTACCCATTCTTTTATTTCTCCTACTTGCGCTCAACGTTTAAATTTGACTCCGGAGAAATTAGACTTTGATTTATCTGTTGAAACTCCGTTGGGAGAAGCCTTTATCACATCCACTATTTATAAGTCTTGTTTGATTCAAATCCGTAACTGCACGTTACCTGTCGATCATATGTCCTTAAAAATACTTGCATTTGATGTGATTCTAGGGATTGATTGGTTAACTACTCATCATGCTAAAATTGATTATTTTCGTAAGGTTGTTAGCTTTCATATTCCTAATCAACCTATTATGCGAATTCAAGCGACCAAACCATTAAAATCAATTACGGTCATCTCAAGCCATAAAGCTATTCATTTATTGAAAAACGGATGTCAAGCTTTCTTAGCTCATGTCACAGATTTAAATAAAAATACGTCAGATTTGAATGATATTTCTATTGTTAATAAATTTCCTAACGTATTCACGAAGAACTTCACAGCTACCCCAGAGCATGAAATTGAATTTTGTATCGACCTTGAATCCGGTACAAAACCCATTTCCAAAGCCCCATATCGAATGGCTCCTATTGAACTTCAGGAGTTAAAAACCCAACTACAGGAATTATTAGACATCAGTTTCATTCGTCCTAGTACGTCTCCTTAGGGTGCTCCTGTTCTATTCGTGAAGAAGAAAGATGGAAGTATGCGATTTTGTATTGATTATCGGGAGTTGAATCATGTCACCATCAAAAATAGGTACCCGTTACCTCGTATTGATGATCTGTTTGACCAGTTTCAAGGCGCTAAATTCTTTTCAAAGATCAATCTTCGTTCTGGATATCATCAGTTGAAGATTAAAATTGATGACATTCCAAAGACTGCTTTCAGAACTCGGTACGGGCATTATGAATTCCTAGTCATGTCTTTTGGATTGACTAATGCTCCTGCTACCTTCATGGATATGATGAACCGAGTATTCAAGGAATATTTGGATCACTTTGTGGTCGTCTTTATTGATGACATCCTCATTTACTCCAAAAGCCGTGAAGATAATGAGCAACACTTGAGGCTGATACTCCAAAAGCTTCGTGAAAACAAGTTATATGCCAAGTTGAAGAAATGCGAGTTCTGGCTTGAGGAAGTAGCATTCCTTGGGCACGTAATATCAAATCACAGAATATCTGTTGACCCGACAAAGATTGAAGCAATTCAAAGCTGGGAGCAACCTAAATGAGTAATCGAAGTACGTAGTTTTCTCGGCTTAGCTGGTTATTATCGGAGGTTCGTGGAAGGATTTTCTCGAATCGCTACTCCATTAACTCAGCTGACTCGAAAAGATACAAAATTTGGTTGGAGCGAGGAATGTGAGAAGAGTTTTTAAGAACTCAAGAGAAGACTCATTTCAGAACCTGTTCTGATAATACCATCTAGCTCGGAGGGATTTGTCATCTACAGTGATGCTTCAGGCAAAGGGTTAGGATGTGTTCTCATGCAACATGGGAAAGTCATAGCCTATGCCTCGCGATAACTCAAAGAATATGAGAGGAATTATCCTACTCATGATCTAGAGTTGGCAGAAGTCATTTTTGCACTTAAGATTTGGAGGCATTACCTGTATAGAGAGAAGGTGGAGATCTATACGGATCATAAGAGCCTCAAAAATTTCTTCACTCAAAACGAACTCAACATGCGGCAACGACGATGGCTTGAACTGTTGAAAGATTATGATCATACCATCCAATACCATCCTGGAAAAGCGAACGTAGTAGTTAACGCATTGAGTAGAAAATCATATGCGGGTACGAGTGTAATATTTTCAATGCAAAGACCCATTTTGTATGACTTACGAAGGATAGAGATAGAGTTAAAGACTCCAGGGACCCATGTGATGATGGCGAATATACGAGTAGAACCGACTTTAATCGATAAAGTTAAAGCTGCTCAAGCTACAGACCTAGAGTTGATGCGTATGAGGAAGAAAGTGCAAGAAGGTGTTATTCCGGAAGCAAGAATTGATGAAGAAGGAATACTTCGAGTCAACTCCAGACTTTGTGTTCCTAACAATTCTGACTTGAAGTATAAAATCATGATGGAGGCGTACAACACACCGTTTGCAATCTATCCTGGGAGTACCAAAATGTATCGTGATCTTCGACATACATTTTGGTGGAGAAATATGAAGAGAGAGATAACGGGGTTTATCTTAAGGTGTCTAGCTTGTCAACGAGTTAAGACG
The DNA here is from genome assembly GCA_020205605.1 of Panax ginseng. Lineage (NCBI taxonomy): Eukaryota > Viridiplantae > Streptophyta > Magnoliopsida > Apiales > Araliaceae > Panax > Panax ginseng. The sequence continues at coordinate 36,007,227 of CM035136.1, read as the reverse complement.
GAGCATCAAGTGCCAAAAGGTCCGTTGTAACCACTTGAAATTCCAGAATGGAAGTGGGAACACATTACCATGGATTTCGTTACTGTTCTTCCCAAGGTTTCTCAAGGCATAGATGCAATTTGGGTCATTGTTGATAGATTGACCAAGTCTTCTCATTTCTTACCGATACGAGAAACTTATACACTTGAAAGTCTTGCTCGTATGTACATAAACGAGATTGTAAGATTGCATGGTATGCCAATATCCATAGTTTCTGATCGAGACCCGAGATTCACTTCAAGATTTTGGGTTAGTTTGCAAAAAGCTATGGGCACGGATTTATGATTTAGTTCGCATATATCATCCTCAAAGCAGATGAGGCGATCGAAAGGACTATTCAAACTCTTGAAGATTTATTAAGACTCTGTGTCCTTGACTTCAAGGAAGTTGGGACAAGTTCTTACCATTGGTGGAGTTTTCCTACAACAATAGTTATCAAGCAAGTATTGGCATGGCTCCATTTGAGGCGTTGTATGGAAGAAAGTGTCATTCTCCAGTATGCTGGGATGAGGTGGGTGAAGCAATGTTGTTGGGACCGGATTTGGTACGTATGACTACGAAAAAGATTCAAACGATCTGACAACGTATAAAAACCTCACAAGATCGTCAAAAGAGTTATGTTGATCTTCATCGAAAGGACATGGAATTCAATATTGGAGATCATGTGTTGTTACGTGTTGCTCCATGGAAAGGAGTTACGAGATTTGGAAAGAGAGGAAAGCACAATCCTCGATTCATTGGCCCATTTATAATCCTCGATCGAGTAGGAACTGTGGCCTATAGACTCGCCTTACCGCCAAGTATGTCTCGTGTTCATAACGTTTTTCACATATCTATGTTACGTAAATATTTGAAAGACCCGAACCATATTATGGAATTAGAACCAGACGAGATAGAGGAAGATTTAACGTATGAAGAGTTACCTGTTAAAATCTTGGATAAGAAGGATCATATTCTACGCTCCAAGGTTATACCTCAAGTCAAAGTTTTGTGGAGAAACCACGATATGGAAGAAATGACCTGGGAGTTAGAATCTGAGATGAAGTCAAGGTATCCTCACCTCTTCGATATACCAGGTACATACCCTAATTTCGAGGACGAAATTTCATAAGAAGGGGAGGTTGTAAGACCCCAACTTTTATGAATAAAGAATAATTTTCTCAAAATATATTTTTGAATATTATGGTGTAGATTTGATATAGTGTTATAGCTGTGGGCAATATTTATAAATTTTTCAAAGTAAGCAAGTGGTTATATAATATTCAATTGGTGGGGAATATTCGTTTTAACAGAGAAATATTAAATGCGGCAGCACAATCATTAGTGGACCCCACAATGTAAGTATTGTCGTAGTTAGAAAAGCGATAGAATTATCTTTTTATAAAAAAAGCAATGAAAGTGTTACCGAATTAAAACTGTTGAACTACCCGGTAATAAAAGTATAGTAATACGCGTAATTGCATAGTAGACACGGTATTGATTGATTATTGATGTTTACGTGAGAAGTCACTTAGTTATACTCAATTATTGCTTCGATAAATCTTTTGTATCATATCTCTCATATTATTGATTCAATTATTGTCACAAGATTATCTCGCATAATATTTTATATTATTAAATCAATAATTGAGGCGAAAAAGTTATTCATATTATTATTTGCAATATTAACAATGTCTAGAAGTTACATCGAGGAGAGGTTTGGTCACCTAATTGCGTGATAAGGAGAAATCCTTATCAGAAAGCCCACTCTTTCTTGGGAACGACCTGGTTGTTAAATATTGTGAGTTATAATATTAATGATGAATAAGTTTGTGTTGATTAAAGATGAAATTGATAGTTCCATTGTGTGAGAATTATCAGTGTTAGTGGAAATCGACATTTATTTCGATAATAATTAATGTCTGGAGGTTATATTGACCAATCGGGTAATTCACCTGATAAATGAGCAATTAATTGCTATTAATTCACATGCTTATAACTATGTGTTCACATGTGTGTACTATTGATTCACATGATTTACTATTAGGGGAGTTGGTGCAAGATTGATAATACATGCATGACTAAATTAAAAATGGAGATATAGATGAAGGTACTATACTATAATTAGTTTTTTTTCACATGATTATACTATTAAGTCACATGAATGAACTATTAATTCACATTATTTACTATTAGGGGAGGTGGTGCAAGATTGATAATACTTGCAGGACTAAATTAAAAATAAAGAAAAAGAGGAAGGTATTATATTGTAATATTTCGAGCCCCAAAATGTGCAATTATCGAAACTATATTTTTCTATAAATAGAAGCTCATTCTTCTTTCATTCTCACCAATTCACTAAGTCTCACATGAGTAATTATTATAGAGAGAAATTATAGAGAAAAAGAAGAAGAGAAATCTGCTACCTCACTATTCCAGTATCCAGTTTCTTCTAAGGTAAGGGTATTATTTTTCAGTATTCATGAAGAGAGTTATTATCTTTCAATACTCGTAAGGGTTGTTATTCCATTCTTTATTATTACGTTGGAATAACTTTTATGCATTGGTCTATCGCATGCACGGTGAATTCTTTTGTTATTCCATTCTTTATTATTCATTGGAATATTCCATTCTTTATTCACATGCATGCGATCTATCGCATCGCATGCCTGGTGAATTCTTTTGTTATTCCATTCTTTATTATTACATTGGAATAACTTTCACGCTGCAGACTCCGCATGCATGGTGAATTCTTCTATTATTCCATTCATTATTATGTTGGAATAACCTGTCTATGTGGACAACCGCATGCATGGTGAATGATCATTCGTATTCATTCCTTATTAAATTGTGGAAATGATCTTTCTACGTGGATTACCGTATGGCGAGCAAAAATTCATCTGTAGTTTCATATATTATATTATACTCAGTTGGTTAAAGTTTTGGCTTCTATACTCCATGAAATTAGTAGAATATCCTGGATATTTGCGCTTCATCCAGTATCTTTTCATGAAAATATTCTTCTGAGCATTCTTGAATTTTACTCCACAAAGCAGTATCATGTTGACAATTTGGACGTTATTGATTTCTGGATAAATTAAATTATAAATCTTTAAAAATTATCTTGAACTTGTTTTATTGAATTATTATGGCATTGTCATCATCCTCATGCTTATATTGTGATGAAAGTTATCTCTGGCTTACGTGCATAGATGGACTTGGTATGATTATGACCAGGGATTATTCGGTATAATCATGACCGTAATGTGACGAATGATGTGGTGAAAGTCCTCGTTGGCCTGTAGTTCATTGATGGACAGTTGTTGGTATGATTATGACTAGGGATTATTCGGTATAATCATGACCATTGATCATTACATGAATATCCTTGGCCGTGATGCAGGGATGATTCGATTTTTTTTATTAAGCTGAGTCTCAGCGATAAAGTTGATGACAAACTTTTTAAATCATAGAAGATAGTAGATTTTATGCCCTACTTGACTCTTCTAATGGATTGCTTATTCCATCATGAGTTGTTGATCTAAAACTTGTTGTCTATTATATTCTATCGGTTGTTATCTTTGTTTTAAGGCTAAGGATAATTTATTCAAGCATTATCTTAGTCATAATATTTCTTATTAGGCTAGTTGAGCTCACCCTTTCTTTCACTATTCTCTTCAGGAAATAAGAATATAGCTGGGACGAGTCAGAGAATGGATTGACGGTCCAGATGGTTGTTTTAGTAGTCCTCACTATTCTATAAAATAGTGTGATAATAAATGTAATGAGGACTCCATTGAGTGTGGATATTGTCTAGATGACAATATTCTTATTAAAACTCTTAGATTATGTTTTGTCGTATTTTACACGACTGTTGTGTAATTAAGTTGTATTTGAATTTTGTACCATGTATTTGGTGACTCAAGATGGGTGATGTATACCTATTTTGGGGGCGTCACACACACACACACACACACACATATATATACACTAACATAACAGTACAGGATATATATATATATATATATATATATATATATATAATATATATATATATACTAACAAGTAAACAAGAGATGATTCATAAACAGAATCATATAATCCTGCGAAGTAATTATATATACTTTATTCATGGAATCTCCTGTTAACTATTGATTGAATATTCTAGCTTCCCATTAAGTCACCTTAAATCACGAAATCAAGATTAACGTTTTTCAAAAAATCAGCCACGGATTTCGTTAAAACATTTTTTTTTAATAAATTTTAAACAACAAATTATGTCCAATTAAATTATTCTAAACACATATCAATATACATATCAAATTAAAACAATTAATAATTCGCATAAAGGTTTGGCTTTGATACCACTGTTAGGTTTATTATATTCATGAACGCAATCAAATTGCACAAAGTAAGCGGAAACGTGATAAAATAGAGTTTTAAAATTTTACAAACCATATACCCGAATCATCCTTTATGCACAATTATTAATTAAATGAAAAGATAAAGAACAAGAATCATACCCTTGAAGATTCGAACTTCCTCAGGTACAAGTTCACCTCCAATCTTTTTCGCGTTCAACTTGAATCCACTGGGTTTGGTTCCTTCATTTGATCAATGTTAGCCACCCAAGTGTTTGGCCTCTAGAGGTGATCCACCAAGGAAGAAGAAAGATTCAAGAAGATGAGTGTTTAGCAAAACCCTAGTTTTTCTATCTTTAATAGAAAAGGAGCGTATTCTCCAACAATTGGAATCACGTCTGTTGTGAAAAAGTCAACAACAACTGTCACCCATAATAAGACTCCTCTTATTTATAGATGTGGGCAACCCTCCTTAACAATTAAGGAATTGAATTTTATTTTAATTAATTAGGCTCCCAATCATATTAGGAATAAATGAGAGTACTTTTATTAATTAATTTCTAAACTCCTTTAGGAATTAAATAATAATAATAGGAATAATAATAATAAGACTCCTCTTATTAATTTATATTTAATATTTCTAAATTATTAAATAATAAATATTAAGCTATTTAATTTATTCTATCACCCTAGATTAAATTAAATATACTTAACTTATTATTACGATTATGTCATTTGCTTCTTAAATAATTATTCTTCCTTTTATGGTGTGACCCTTTAGGTTCTCCATATTAAACCGGTTGTGAATAAATCAATTAGAACAATTCTAATCTTATTTAAACAAATAAATTAAACTATTAATTTATTTAAATAAATAATATTTATTCTACAATAGGGATAAGCCTCCCTAGCGATTAACGACTTTCCAGATAATATAGATTTCAACATTAATCATAAATGAACCTTTGAGTAAATAGTTATCGTACAATTCAATCCTTCCACCATACAATGTCCCAATTAAATATAAGACATAGAATTGATGTCAAGTCTTATTTTATTTAATTATATGTATTTCGACTCTTAAATGCACAACTCCAAATAATGCAAATTATAAACTTCTTTCTCATTTCATTTTGCCTTGGCCAAGGACTACTGGGTTGTCATTTATCGAATCACATAGGATATTTCTCTTCTTTTACTAGAAGTGGTAGATTCTTTATTGATCATACATTTTCTCCATGTACAGCTTATTATACCCAAACATACCCTTTGATATACCCTAAGGGTCTTAAGGAATAAGTCAAAGTATAACTCATCATACACAAGATACTATGATGATCTCAAGTCAAAGGATCACTTGTACTACTATCACTACAGGAATTCCTATTGACAGGCAAGTAAAACTCTATTAGGTATTACTTAGCGAGTCACGTTCTGTGAACTTATTCTCTAATAAGCACATACATATTTGTTTTAGTGTCTCCACACAAATGATCATGAGATCAATCATCCTCATCTAATGAGCAAGCAACATATGTACCAATCTATCCGGATTCACTAATCCCCAATTTAGTAATTCAACGATTGGGAACTATTGTAGTTTTAAGCTTTCTAAGAATTTAGATCTAATTAGAATGATCATCATCATTATTCTAAAAACATTGCTTAAAATTATGGGTTTATCACATATTAAAAAATAGCATTATGTAGATAATTAAAAGCTTTTAATAAATTAATATTTTTTTATTAATAAATGAATAAGATTGTTACAAAGTATATGTTTTATCATCAAACATGATTGGCTTGTGTGCATACTACTTTCAATCTCCCACTTGCACTAAAGCCAATCGTCATGGTATCTCATACCCTTCTTCTCTAAGTGACGATTATCCTGTTGTTGGATAAGTTTTAGTTAATGGATATGTAATGTGTTTCTTGAGAGTTCACTATCTCTATAGTGATTTCCCATCTTTCAATGATTCTTTTAAACAAATGAAAGTATCGCAACACATGTTTAGATCCAAGATGAGACTTAGGAACTATTCCTAGTTCTGTAATGAACTTTTCATCTAAACAATTAATCAGTCATTTAACTTAGATGTAAGCTGAGGTTAGGCATTGATGTGCATAGTTTCATTTGCTCCTGACAACTTGTTGCTCTAGTTGACCTTCAATTAATCAGTCATAACCTTGATGATGTAAGCTGAGAGAATCATTAGTTCTTTGACATCCTTGAGTTCTCAAGGTTCACATCCAGCTGTTGGTTGGCTAAATACATATTTGAGAAGTTCTTCTTTCTTCTCTGGATAAGCATTTCTTAGCATATATGGCCTTTTCATCTTTAAGGCTTGTGGATGTTTGACTTTTTTCTGTTGATGTCTCTTGAGCTTCCTAGCCTGGTCTTCAGACTACAAGATTGACTGTGGCCAAGGATTGGTCTTGTTGTAATGGCATTTAAGAATATGGGCCAATCTGAGCAGCTTCAGGTGTATTTCCAATGTGTGAGCTCATCTGCATATAACAAGTGACTTACTACTAAACTAAGTTTAGAATAATGTTTGTGCCTAGGATCATACTCAAAGAAATTAGCTTTTGAATATAGCATGAGAACCTGCTCTGATACCAATTGTTAGTTTCCAGTAGGCACGCAATAGATCTAGAAGGGAGGGGTTGAATAGATCCTTTTAATTTCAAATACTTTTCTCGTTTATTTTGTATTGCTAATGATTTAGCATATGACAAACGTAAGAATCTTTTCAAGCATAGCGGAATAAGTAAAAGATCCCCTTCATTAATATATTCATAATAATACATACATTGTTCTTAGAGTTAGTTCAGTGGTAAGCAGTTAATATATACATAGCAGTTACAGCAGTTAAGTACATAATGTAAATGACATAAAGTAAATGACACAAGAGATTTTAAGTGGTTCAGAGACTCAAGCTCCTAATTCACTCTTCTGCTTTCAACTAGCAGGATTTCCACTAAGGAAGGGCAGCACCCTGAATCACTAAGATTCCTTCAAGGCCAGCAGTCTTGGAACTTCAGTTCACTAAGAACTCTTCAAGGCCATCAGTCTTGGAACTTCTCTAGTTCCCTAAGAACTCTTCAAGCCCAGCAGGCTTGGAACTTCATTTAGTCCCTCCGAACAAGGACCCCTCATGCCCTGACTTCATATTGTTGTTGTCGTTGTTGTTGTTGGTGTTGAGCTGCTAAGATGTCTTTAAGCTTGAACATCTTTTGTACTTAGTAGCTTGGTGTGGTCCTCTTTGCATTCTGCTTCGAGTCTAGACCACATCTTCTTTGGTGCAGCTGATCTTCATTCTGTTCTGCTCATCTTCATATGATGTCAGTTGTGCACCATCACCATTCCCTGAACCCTTCTTGACTGGTTGGCAGACATGGTTCTGCACTTGTTCTGTTTCGTCTTTAGGTTCATGGTGATTCGTAGAGTGGCTCTCTGAATCTTCTTGATGCTCAACCATTCTTCTGAATGCTATCTTTTTGTCCTTCTCGGCTCTCAGCTTAGCTGCCATCTTCAGTAGCATTCTTATCTTTGTTGAGTGAAGCTTTAGTCTATTTAAGTCCTTCTTCAAAGCTGCTTCACTTCTGTGACGCCCCCAAAATAGGTATACATCACCCATTCTGAGTTATCAATACATGGTACAGAAACAACTACAACTTTATTATTACAACAGTAAAACTGTGAGTTTGAATACAAATATTATCTTCTAGACAATATCTATACTCAAATAAATCCTCATCACATTTATTGATACATTATTTTACAAAAATGGTGAGGACTACTAAACAACTCTCTCTAGAACCTTCATTCTATACCCCGACTCGTATTCGTTATATTCTCGCCTCCTGAGAAGAAAAATGGAACAAAAAAGGAAAGGGTGAGCTCAACTAGCCCAGTAAAAAATATTATGACTAAGATAATATACAACAAATTATCGTTAGTCTTCAACAGGGAAAAATCTAATAGAATACAATATACAACAAGTTTTAAATCAATATTCATGAGTGGAAATAATAATTCATTAGAAGAGTTAAGTAGGGAATGCAAACTACTATCTTCTATGTATGAATTTAAAAGTTCATAAATCTATCTTTTATCCCTGTAACATCAATCAATATATATCGAAATCAAATATTCATCTTTGCACCACTGAGCCAAAGATATTTATCGATTGGTCATGTTCATCTAAAACACTGCTCATCTTTGCACTACGGGCCAAAGATATTCATCGAAATCATTCAACTTTGCACTACTGGGCCAAAGATATTCAATAATATCATCATTTAAGACCGAGGATGATGAAAAATATTTTTAAAGAAGCGAATCCAAAGTGAAACAAAATGACAAGGATTAAGGATTCGTACTTTGTTTTATCCATGTCCAAAAATACCTCAAAAATAATCATAATGGTGTAAAATTCAAGAATGATCAAAACATGGATACAATCAAAGCTAGTATCCACAATAGATATTTTTAGGCGAAAGGAAAATTTTCATTTTCGATGAATAGTGCAGATTCGTGAATAGTGTCGATACGTGAATAAGGTTTGTATCGTGAATAGTAACTCGACACCAAAAGTTCCAAATTTGATAAAAACTTCAGATCAATATTTCAAAGATAATGATATTGAAGAAATAATATCATTACGAAAAAAATAATATCTCTTACCTCGAAAAGACAAGACTTTTAGTTGAAACAAGCAGGATATAAGCTATAACTTGAACTTGCAACCAGTATATATGAAAGACTAAAGTATACTCAAAATACTCACAAGAATACGCTCGATAATATAGAGAGAAAACTTGATTTAAGGGTGATTTTTAATTCTAACCTAAGCACCCTATTTATAGGAAAATGCTTAGAACACCAAAACAGAAAATTTAATAAAATATAAATATATATATCAAAATTTCTATGCCACTCTTGAAATATGATTTCAGCAATAAGCACATGCCACCTTCTAGAAAAAGTAAGAAAAAACGTTTTTCTAATTTAAAATAATTTAAACTTCCAAAAATCAATTATTTCGGAGCTTCAGAACTTCAATAAGTCACAATAAATAGCCCTTTTGTCGAGGAAAATTGAAACACGCTGACTTTTTATAGGAAATTCAATTCTCTACAACTTTACGGAAGAAAGGTTTTTCAAATTCAAAAAAAATTGACCGAAATCCACAAGCAAGCGATTTTTTAAATTTATAATCAAATTTCGATCAAGAAATGGGTCCATGAACACATAAAACATGCTTTAAATATTTTTGGTAAAAAAAATACTCCTCCTCCACATATACTTATATATCCCACATTCATCGTAAAAATATCATCATTATTATATTATTAAAATATAATAATATATTTAAATGAATTATTTTATCGAGAAAAAGATAAAATTTCAATTTTCAACAATTGTCACATTAAAAATTTTCTCCATCTATATCCACATAAAATCAATATTTTCCTCATCATATGAATCAATAATTAATTATTCACAAATAATATTACGAGAATCACAATATTGACAAACTGTGCGGTTCAGGAAGAGGGGCTTTCAATAAGAATTTCTCTCATCTTGGCGCCAAGCAATTAGGTGACCAAACCTCTCCTTAGATGTAACTTTCTAGATATTGCCAATAATATTATCTTATTAGGATAATATGAATTATTGCTTCGATAATAAAAATACGTGTAATGACAATTATTGAAACAACAAAGAATATAAAATATCAACGCAACAATTATTAAATCAATAAAATAAAATCTTTGAGCAGTAATTTCTGTAACCATTATTGAGTAAGTGCGCTTTTACGTAAGAATCAATAATTGGTGCAATACAGTGTAAATCTTCTTGTGTGTTAACCAAGAGTATTTTAACAAGATTAGCTTAACAACTACGCCGTTATTTTTAAACAACTTATATTTGTCGTTTTCTTCATCCAATCGCTTTCCGTTATGGGGCCCACAAAAGACTGCGCCGTCGTACGAATATTCCACGACCAAACGAATATTCCCCGACAACAATGAATATTTTATAACCACTTGCTTATTTTGAAATATTTGCGTATTTTACCCATAACTATCCACATTAATCAAATCAACCCTTACTATTTCAAAATAATAAATAGAGAAAATTAAATTTCATTAATAATAAGTTGGGGTCTTACAACTTCCACCTTCGTAGTCTCACTGTCACTGAGACTTGTTCATGTAAAGCTCCGGTGGAACTCGTAGAGTGAATAAGATAGCATTCTACCAACTCAACGATTCTACAATATAGCAATCATCAACAACTCTTGATCTTTGAAGCTCTGTTGATTTATACTCATTCCCAATCTTCCCGTTGGAAAGTAGCCGTTAAAAGATTTTTGAATTGTTTCGCAGATCTCGAGTTGTTTGGTGTGGACTGTAGATGTGACATGACATCCCCTTTTCTGACTTTCTGACACTGCAGTCTACTGTTGCACCTACCCCGTCAGAGATGTCACTTTGATATCTCAGGCAGGTAGTCAACTTTATTTCCTCATTCTGATTTTTAGATCAAAGGTTGTCCTTTTGCATCGATGCTCTCAATAAGCTTTGTTCGAATATCAATCTTTAGGTTGAACCATTGCCAATGCTTCAATCTTCAGTTGTTCAAACTCTACGATTCTGATGCATGTCTTCTTGGACCTGATCGTAGTGTCTTGTTGACAGGTAGAGACTGTAACATTCCAGAATTTTAATTGTAATATTAAATATTTATTGAATTATATATAAATATTTAATGGATGTGTTTATCGTTGAATAAATAATTATTTAATTGATTTGATTTTGTTTAGTTAATTATTTGTTAAATAAATAATTAATGAGTTAAGAAAATTATTATTATTATGTTGATATTTCAAATTGATGGTTAATTATTTGTATTGAGTTATGTGATTAAATGATTTATTTAATTAATTATTATTTGAATTAATTAAATTAAATATGAAAACGTGATTAAATATAGTGTGACAAATAACTATAGTATAAAGAGTTATTAAAATAAATTAAAGTAGTTTTAATCTAGTTTTACCCAAACAATGCTTAAGGATATAAACTCTTTAATTTTAAATGATTTGCCAAACAAGGCCCTATGGCTTTTGAAATTCTTTTAATTTTGAATTATATAAAATAAATTAAATAAATTCAAATAATAAATATAGTATATTTATAATATATACGTTAGTTTTGTAACTGATATGTTATTAAGTTGGCGTATTAAGGTTATCAGTTTAGTTTTACGTATAATCTATTTGGCTAAAGCCTAAATAAGAAAAGAGAGAAGAGAAGAGAACTTGACAGAGAGAATTTAGAAAGGAGCTTGAGAGAATTTGAGAGATATTGGTATGCAATTAACAAGGATTTCAAGATAAGTGAAGGTATTTTATCTAACCTTTGTATTATATATATATATATATATATATATATATATATATATATATATATATATATATGTATATACATATATAAGTTTTACGGCAATAATTTTCATACCCTGTGAATTTTATACGTTTAGAATTGTTGTTATAGAATTCAATTATGATGATTATACTACTGAGTACTTATAGTTGTATGTGTTAATCATGATTGGAGTTGTGTTTAAGCAAGAATTGCTTGCTAATTTCGAATAACAGTAGAAAATAATGACAGTGTTATGTTTTCTCATGTGGCTCGTGTAAGTATCAATTTTGATGGTCAATTCATATGTTAAATTGTAAATTGAAGCTTGTATATGTTAGTTCGTTAAGAAACGAGCATAACGTAATTTGAATGAAGTGATTTGGCCAAGTATTGAAATCACAGTGATGATTTTTGGGATGAATATCAAAAAATTGAGTTTTATATGAAAAGCATGGAATTTGAGAAATTAACCTAGCTTAAATTGTTGTTAAATCGTTTTAATTGGTGGAATATGTTCACAAATATGTTTGTGATAGTTTTATACCATTTTTACATGTTATTATTACTGTTTGGTGGGTGAAATTCGTGTTAGTTGGCTTAAGAAAACTGTCGTAGCTATGTTTTGCGTAAAGCTGAGTATATGTGTAGCGTAGCGTGGCCATACAGCCTATTGGAGTGGTAGCCTTGATATGCATGGCGCGCCACCGCATCTAGTATAAAAGCTGGCCAATGGCGCCATGCCCGATTTACAACAAAGTGAAGTCTGTTAATTCTGCAGACTTTGAACGTTCAATGTAACTTAGCTTAATGGTAGGTTAATGTGAGAATCATGTAACAACAAGGTTAAACAGAGTCTTGTTATGTGGATTATAAATTCAAAGTTGTAAAAGTGATTAGTAAGTTACGAACGTGTTATGCGTAACTTAGTTTATACAATGAATGTTAGATAAGTGTTGTGATGTTAACACTTAGGATTTCTGAAATATATATGGTAGCATAAGACTTGTGCTAAAATAACAAGTTTAGCTAGTAATGCGTTTTATATTGAAAAGTGAATATTAGTATGTCTAATAGATGTTGTGATTTTAATACTGTGTATAGGTGAACGTGAGTTTTAATATTTTAGCTTACGCTCGAGGCAAGTTTTCTAACTCTACACTCTCGTTGAGTTAGTTCTATTATTACATTGTGTAACTTCATTCTTTTGATTGAGCAAGTTTCTAAACTTCACTTTTTACATTGAGAAAGTTCTCTAACCCTACATTTACATTGAGCAAGTTTCTTACTTTAATATTTCATTAATCGAATTCTAGTATTCCTCATCATTATTTGAACATGCTAGCTATGACTTAAAATTTATTCAAACAAGTTTTGAATTCCAATATTTATTGATGTATTATAACTTGTTTATTGTTAGACAAGTTTCTTTATTGTCCTTCATGTATGATGAATGCAATTTTCTTGAATTCTAATTTCTAATATTGAATTATCTTAGTTCATTTACTTGACACAAGCCATTCTCATAATGAGCAAGCTTTAATTTCAGCTTGCTATTACTTAATGTATATTCAATAATTATGTTATTATTGATCAACTGTTGTGTTATCAAACACTATTGATTCAACTAGTCCTCTAGTTGATGTTCGTTAAACTTCAAATTACCCTTGAAAGCTTATCCAAACCAAACTTTCTTTGGTGCGGACTTGTACTCTAAATACTGAGATGAACAACCCTATTATTAGGGGTTTACGCTTAGCGTTGAAATGTTTGTGCACAATACATTGTATGTAAAATTTGATCCCCTAAGACGAGGAGTCCTTATAGTCTTTATGATTGTTAAAGTTGAAGTTGAAAGATTACTTGCAACTGTGGACATAGTTCGTGGTCTTATGACCCTCAGTTTTATATACTCTATATTTTGATTCCAGTTGTTGGTTATTATTGATAGAGTACTATTCAGTGTTGATGAGCCTATTTGTTGGCAGTTATTTCATTCGTGTTGATTCATTTCTATATCTAGTGAGCAATTGTTTTGCTCACTCTTGCATATTTATACACTTATTACAGCTAAGGTTGAGAAGGTAAATGAACCTACAACTAGCAAAGAAAAAGGAAAAATGTACAAGTGATGAAGACGTGTAATTTTATTTTATTGTTATAATGATAGACTTTTAATAATGATGTGATGCAATAATTTAATTTCTGCATTTGAATGATTGTAATTAAAGGTTAGATAACCTGGGAGATAATTTTTATTAACGTAATCTTGTATGGGCAGGTTTTATTATCCAATTTTATTATGATTGGGTAGTTAGATATGAATGTTTTGATTAAGTGAACACCAAATCTTGAGGTAATGAAGTACCGGGATTTGGGGGTGTCATAAGTTGGTATCAAAGCTTTAGGTTATGAACCTTAGGTGGGGAAAAGCCTTAGGAAGTCACCTTTGAAAAGATAGTGATGATAAACTCTTATCGAGTTTTAAGGAAGAAGTAATAAAACACTTATGTGCTTATGTGTTTATAACTTATGTGCTCGTGAGTGTCGAGTAGTAATGATTAATAATTAAAACTTAAAATTTTGTTGTCAGGATGACTAATGTCGGAGAATCTAGTCAGGCTAGGGAGGAGGGGCCTCAGATGTCTATAGAGGAGGAGCCTCGCGATATTTAGGTTGCTTGGGAACAACTACTACCACGGAAGTCAGCCCCGTTGGTCACAGTAGTTGAAGATGAGGATGATGATGTAGAGACGGATGAGGAGGATCCCGTTGAATTGCCACAGGAGGATGAGGATGACGAGGATGACGAGGAAGAGACTCCACTAACCTCGATAGCCGCTCGTATGTACGATGAAGTCTATGACCGTAACGTGGAACTTCAGGATACAATAGAGGAATTGCAAGAGATAGTAGCTGAACAACAGACTCCAATGACACAGAAAGACGACGAAATCCAGGATCGTGAGGAACGACTGGCTAATGTCAAGGAGAAGCTAGTACAGACTGAAGGAGAGAAAGAACAACTGATTGAGGAGGTCGCAGAACTGAGGAACAAGCTGAAGGAAGAGGCTACTAAGAGGGCAAGAGCCGAAGACGCATACGAGGAAGCGTTTCAACGAGTCGGGATAGCAGTGAAAGACGCGCAAGCAAAGAGAATGAAGATAGAAGAAATGAATAGAGTATTCAACACCGTGGTTAATCGAGCTCAGGATCGGGTCATGGGTTATCCAATTCAGTTCAAGACACTGCAATCATAGGTATTAAATCGCAGAACAATGTTCTAGATCATGGAGGAAGAACGTAGTAAGGCTAAGCAGTATCTTAGTAGAACATCGTAGTTGTTATGCGATTAATAAATGTTAAATAAATTATAAATCCCAAGTGTTATGTAACCTATGGGATATGATGATGATGTTGTCCTGAAACTTTTGTAGTTCAGGAAAGTAATGTAAATAGCAGTGATGCTATTGTTTTATATTTTCAAAGAAATTATGAATAAATAAAAGTTGTTATTTTATTCAAAGTGTTATGTGATTATGTGGCTATTTCTTTTGTGGAGGCAAGTTAAGTAGAAATTATTTAAAAGAGTTGAATAATAATCTAATGAGTGTATTTTTATCAGAAAATGCCTCCCAGACGTCAACCACCACGACAGAGAACCACTGAAGGAACCAATAATGACAATGTTGATGCTAACCCCATTCAACAACTAGTGACGCTACTGACAAAAGAGTTGCAGAATCAACCATAGAACCAAGGGACAACGTTTAAGGATTTCAAGGTGGTTGGACCACCTGAATTCCGTGGGTCCATGAATCCAGTCGAGGCACAAACCTGGATTATGGAGATAGAAAAGGTGTTCGATGTTGCTAGGGTAGGGGATGATCAGAAGACTGCTTTCGCAACATTCATGTTAAAAGCAGAGGCTAGTTATTGGTGGCAGGCCAATAAAACTCATGAAGGGCCAGGGGTGATGACCTGGGATAGGTTTAAGGAGATATTCTTCGAGACCTATTTCCCAGAGAATTCGAAGAGTCAGCTAGAAGTGCAATTTTTGGAACTGAAGCATGGAACGATGACGGTATCCGAGTATGCCGCTAAATTCAACGAGTTGGCAAGGTTTGCGCCTTATCAAGTCAGCACGGACGAACGCAAGGCGAAGAGGTTTGAACAGGGACTGAAGCCCTGGTTGTACAGTAGGGTTTCCCTGTTCTAATTGAAGACTTTCACAGCATTGATGGAGAAAGAAATACTCACTGAAGGTGGGGGCGAGGCAGTGACAAAGTTCAAGCAGGAACAGAAGAAGAAGAAGAATGAGGTGGAGATTAAGAATGGAGGTGGTAGTGGTGGAAACAACAACAACAACAACAACAACTTGAAGAGGAAGTGGAATGGAAACGTGGGTACTAGAAACCAGCAGGGTAACCAGCAAAATAAGAAGTTTGAAGCATGTGTTACATGCGGGGAGTTTCATAAGGGTGTGTGCTTGATGGGGAAACAAGTATGCTTCAATTGTGGCCAGGAGGGTCACATCGCCCCAAATTGCACTCAACCTAAGAAGAACGTGTGCTTCACGTGCTGATCTAAGGATCACTTTGCTCGTGAATGCCCTAAGAAAAAGGCTGGAGAGACAACCAGAAGCAATGGAGGTAACAGTGGAGGTAAATGGGCCATTGCTGGACCTACAGCATCAAAAAAACCCACAGCCAGAACCTTCAACATGGCTATGCAAGATGTTGTGCAATCAAAGGATGTGGTGTCAGGTATTATCCCAATCAATGATATAAATGCTTATGTATTATTCGATTTGGGTGCTACTTGCTCGTTTATATCTGATGAATTTGCTAAGAGGTTAGGATTGCCTAGTGAGGAACTGAATTTCCCTTTGAACATAGAAATATCGAATAAGAAAGTAATCCCTGTTAGGTTCGTATACAAGAACTGTAGGGTGAACATTAAGGAGAAAATCTTGATGGTAGATTTGATTCCGATTAGACTTGGAGAGTTTGATGTGATTTTGGGAATGGATTGGATGTTCAAATATGGAGCGATAATTGATTGTCAAAAGAAGTGTGTAAACCTTATGACCCCGTCAATGGTAGTATTTTATGGTAGCAAGTCGCCTAGATAAATGAAATGTCTGACGATTATGCAGGCCAAGAAATTGTTAAGTCAAGGCTATGTGGGCTATTTAGCTTACATAGTCGATACTCAGAAGAAGAATCTAAAACTGAAAGAGATACCAGTGGTGAGGGAATTTGAGGATGTGTTTCTAGAGGATTTGTCAGGACTTCCACCAGACAAAGAGATTGAGTTCGTGATCGACTTAGCGCCGGGAACATCACCGATATTGAAGGCCTTGTAATTCTATGTATGTGCACACCTAGAGGGGGGTGAATATATGTTTAAGCTAAACGTGATAAACGGTGAAAACTTTTTGAAATTTTCTACAACATGTATAATTCAGACTGCTATGTCTGTCTGCTTTAGTGTCTACTTTAGCTTATGTTCTTCGTTTCTTATTATCAGATAGCTAGACCTGTCTGTTTTAGTGTCTGGATAGTGGCATGAATAACAAAAAAAATGCAGAACGTGAATGACAATTAAAGAGATAAACAGAAGTAAAAATCACACCAAGATTTTTACGTGGTTCAAATCTATCCTCTAATCCGTTGGTTTAATCCACGTCCAATCCCAACTAGGATTGGAGACTCTTTTTATTAAACTTAATATTCAATTAAATACAATAAAAAGAATTCCCTGTTACAAAGAAGCTTCAATTCTGATGTTGGACACCAATGACCCCTTTGCACCTCTGCAACTTGTACACCTCTGCACCTGTTCTCACCTCTGAGACCTTTAAAGCTTCCTTTGAACAGACCCACTAAACTCTAGAAACCTCTAGACCACCAAAGCTAACAGTTTTGTTTTTCAGATGACAATGATGGTGATTCCAATGGAATATAAACTTTCTAGCCTAAGGATAACAGGACATTGATTGCTAGAAAGACTATTAGAAAGCTATAAGAATTAATAAGAATGAATTGCTGCTTTTCAATCGTTGGGCTCCTTCATAACCGAGCATGATGAAGCTTTATATAACATGAAGGCCAACGGCTATATTTGTTAGCAACAAATCAGATAATTTAAATCCCATAATTAAAGCTATAATATTGACCAACGGAACATATATCACAGTTGATATACACCATGATTTTAGCAATTAAAAAGTCCAACGGATTTGGTAAATCAAGGATATAATAAGAGTCCAAATAAGTTGTCATACAAGATTAGTCCAGTTGGATTCTAACAAACTGATTTAACCAAGATATATATATATGTAAGACCCCAAATTTTATGAAATAAAAGTATTCAATTTTCCTATCTAGTAAATGGTTAAATTGATAAAAAGTTAAAGTTAAGGGTGATATATGAATTTTTTTTCAAAATACATAAGTGGTTATAAAATATTCATTGTTGTCGGGGAATATTCGTTTGGTCGTGGAATATTCTTTCCAATGGGGAATATTCGTATGTGCCAGTATGACCATTTAGGGCCCCATAATGTAATAACTATCGGATGAAGAAAACGACAAATTTGAGTTTTTATAAATAATGGCGTAGTTATTACCAATTAAGACTGTTGAATACCCGGTGGTTAAAATACGATGTCTGGCGTGGTGGTTGCACAAGAATATTACGGTATTATTGCATGACAAAGATTGTTGAATTATTGATCCTTACGTGAGAAGGCACTACTCAATAATTTATTCTGATAATTCTTATTCAATATTTTATTTTATTGAATTAATAATTGCTGCGTTGATATTTTATATTATTGTTGTTTCAATAATTATCATCAACTGATGATATTTTCCATTATCGGATCAATAATTCATATTATTTGAATAATATTATCGAGATAGCATTATTGGCAATGTCTATAAAGTTACATCGAGGAGGTTTGGTCACCTAATTGCGCCGATGAAGGAGAAATTCTTATCGGAAAGCCCCCTCTTTCCTGGGAACTGCCTGGTTGTCATTAGTGTGATTCTGTAATATTATTTGTGAATAATTAATTATTGATTTATATGATAATGAAATATTTATTTGATGTGGATATAAATGATGGATTTATTTATGTGGTTATAAATGAAAGAATTAATGTTGAGGTGTTTTATCAGTATTTTGTCGGATTGGAGGTATTAAAAGATCAAATCGGAGTTCTTTAAGCTCTATTGCGTGAATTATAATTTTGATCTGACCATTGGATCGTTGTGATTTTTGGAATTGTTATACATATATAAGTTGAGTATATGTTCACAAATTTTGAACCGTTAAAAATGAACGAATGATTTGTTATGAATTTTAAGAGGTGACTGATTCGAAAATTAGGTTTATAAATGATTTTGGTGGAAAATTCAAGAAATGGGTGGGCCCCACTTTTGGTTGTTGGGGAAGATGGCTGATTTTTGGTGGGTGGAATAGTAGCAGGTAAAGCCATCAGGTAGCAGGTCAAGTCTACTTCGGCGTGCTAACATTTTCCTATAAATAGAGGGCTAAGTTAGAATTGAAAAACACACCAAAATTCATAAGTTTTCTCTCTTTTTCTCTCTAGATTATCGAGTGTATTTTGTGAGTATTTAGATACTTGGTGAGTTGCTATTCATCAGTGCAAGTTTCCTTCAGCGTCATATCCGATATCCAGTCAGAAGCATGCTCTTTTGAGGTAAGGGATAGTAAAGGATATTAAGGGATGTTATATTCTTCATAATGATGTTATTCTTTCAATATCATTATACTGACATATTGGTATGGATCTTATTGTGGAATTTCTATTTTTTTGAGTCGGGGTTACTATTCACGTATACGGCACTATTCACGTGATACAAGACTATTCATGTATATGGCATTATTTACGGTGTACGTACTACTATATGCGAATCTGAGTACTATTCACGAGTTACTATTCATGAGTTACTATTCATGAGTTACTATTCACGAGTTACTATTCACGGGTACTATTCACAACAAAAATTAGTTTCTTTTTCTGACCAAATTAACGTTGATTTATGAATGTTGCTCTTGAAATTAAATGCAGTTGTTGATCATATTGTTTTTATTATCATATATAATATTTTTATAACCGTAATGATGATATTTCTCTTTGACTTGAGTGTAAAGATGGGTAGATTATTGGTATGATCATGACTATGGGTTCTCTTTGGCCAGTAGTGCAAAGTTGAATCGTTGAATGGTATGATCATGACCATTGAATTTATAATTGAATATTTTTAGCTTAAGTGCAAAGGTGAATTGATCAACATGGTTATAATTATGGTTTATATAATGATTATGTATTTCTTTGAGATATGAATATCTTTGGCCCGTAGTGCAAAAATAAATTATTGATGAATATCTTTGGCCTGTAGTGCAAAGATGAATTATTGTTGCAAAGATGAATTATTGTTGAATATCTTTGGCTCGTAGTGCAAAGATGAATTATTGTTGAATATCTTTGGCTCGTAGTGCAAAGATGACCTGTTGAATATCTTTGGCCCGTAGTGCAAAGATGACTTGTTGATGAATATCTTTGGCCCGTAGTGCAAAGATGAATTTATTAGTATGATTATGAACAGGAACTGTGATTTGGTATAACCATGATCTTTGATATTTCAGGTAAAGACAGGTGATGAAAATTATCTTCGTCCTGAGTGCGAAGAGGAATTTAGAATCACAACTATGATTATGAGTTATTCATATGATTATGGAAAGGGCTGTTGATTGATGTTACTGAGGATAAAACATTGTTGGTGGATTTTTAACATGAGAAGATAATAGACTTTATGGTCTATTTGACTCTTCTAATGGATTGCTCGTTCACCGCAACTATGGTTGAAAAGTTTTATCATCTACCATATGTTCTAAATCTATGATTTATTATCGATGAAGGCTATTGATAATTTAATTATCTTTAGTCATGATATTCTTTACTAAGCTAGTTGTGTTCACCCTTACATTTCACAATTCCTTTCGTGTAATAAGAGTGTATTTGGGTTGAGCTGGGGAGTGTGAGGGGGAATAGAGCAGTGGTCATCATTTAGTAGTTATATTTGGTGAATCAAATAGGGTGAGGCGAACCCAACGTTGGAAGGGTATTTTGCCACTATCATACAAGATGTCTAATAACATATAACCTCGTGTCATCATAAGACAGGGTTGTGCTCATCCACTTGCTGAGTATATCTACGAGTACTACCTATATAATCTTGGTGTTTGGTTGAAGTATAACTCTCAATTAGAGACAGTGGAGATAATGATATGTCAAGAGAAGACTCAGCATTGGAATGAATATGATAGTAATCTTCTCGTTTTTCTTTGGAGTCTATTGGGTCAACCAAGGATAATTCTGTGGCCATATTATATCTATCATAACCTAGAAGCATGGCCTCCCATGTACGAAGGTTTCCTTGAGCACTTCCCAAATATTCTAATTTCTAAAACAGTTTTTGACTATACCTTTATGTAAGGTGTCATTGTGACGTGTTATCCAAGGTTGGGATGAGAGTCACAGTTGGTATATATTTGTAACCAAACTCACAACATATGTGTTGTTGTATTTTGTATGACAATTGTTGTAATAAAGTTGTAGTTATTTTCTGTACCATGTATTTGGCGACTTAGAATAAGTTGGATGGAATATTTTGGGGTTATCACATTTGGTATCAGAGCTTAGGGATATGATCTCTAGCGGAGATCTGGGATTAGAACTAGGAGGGGAGAGATGAGTAAATCCTTCGCTAGTGTGTCCTACCTAAGCTTATTTTGGTCGGTCATAATATCGGGATATTATGTGATATGTTAATTTGTTCAATTAACCCTTGTTTTGAAGCTGTATTCTAGAATAATATCTGAAATACAGGAGATGAGAAATGGAGAAATCATGATAACAGGGAAGATGGAATCTGAAATGAAAGCAAGGTATTCTCAACTCTTTGAAATACCAGGTACGTAAATTTCGGGGACGAAGTTTTATAAGGAGGGGAGATTGTAAGACCCCGAATTTTATGAAATAAAAGTATTCAATTTCCTATTTAGTAATGGTTAAATTGATAAAAAGTTAAAGTTAAGGGTGATATATGAATTTTTTTTCAAAATACACAAGTGGTTATAAAATATTCATTGTTGTCGGGGAATATTCGTTTGGTCGTGGAATATTCTTTCTGTCGGGGAATATTCGTACGACGGTGCAGCCATTTGTGGGCCCCATAACAGAATAACTATCGGATGAAGAAAATGACAAATTTGAGTTTTTATAAATAACGGCGTAGTTGTTACCGTTAAGACTGTTGGAATACTCGGTGGTAAAAAAATACGTAATATGCGTGTGCACAAGAAGACGCTTGATGATTATTACCTGATATTGTTGAATTACTGATCCTTACGTGAGAAGGCACTACTCAATAATTGTTACAATAATAACTGTTCAATATTTTATTTTATTGAATCAATAATTGCTGCGTTGATATTTTATATTATTGTTGTTTCAATAATTGTCACTGCACAATATTTCCCATTATCAGATCAATAATTCATATTATTTGAATAATATTATGAGATAGCATTATTGGCAATGTCTAGAAAGTTCTGTCAATAAGAGGTTTGGTCACCTAATTGCTTGCGCAAGTAAGGAGAAATCCTTATCGAAAAGCCCCTCTTTCACGAGGCGCTGGTTGTCATTAGTGTGATTACGTAATATTATTTGTGAATAATTAATTATTGATTTATATGATAATGAAATATTTATTTGATATGGATATAAATGATGGATTTATTTATGTGGTTATAAATGAAAGAATTAATGTTGAGGTATTTTATCAGTATTTTATCGGATTGGAGGTATTAAAAGATCAAATCGGTGTTCTTAAAGCTCTATTGCGTGAATTATAATTTTGATCTGACCGTTGGATCGTTGTGATTTTTGGAATTGTTATACATATATAAGTTGAGTATATGTTTACAAATTTTGAACCGTTAAAAATGAACGAATGATTTGTTATAAATTTTAAGAGGTAACTGATTCGGAAATTAGGTTTATAAATGATTTTGGTGGAAAATTCTAGAAATGGGTGGGCCCCACTTTTGGTTGTTGGGGAAGATGGTGATTTTTGGTGGGTGGAATAGTAGCGAGGTAAAGCCATCGTGTAGTAGCAGGTCAAGTCCGCCTCGGCGTGCTAATATTTTTCTATAAATAGAGGGATAAGTTAGAATTGAAAAACACACCAAAATTCATAAGTTTTCTCTCTTTTTCTCTCTAGATTATCGAGTGTATTTTGTGAGTATTTAGATACTTGGTGAGTTGCTATTCATCAGTGTAAGTTTCCTTCAGCGTCATATCCGATATCCAGTCAGAAGCATGCTCTTTTGAGGTAAGGGATAGTAAAGGATATTAAGGGATGTTATATTCTTCATAATGATGTTATTCTTTCAATATCATTATACTGACATATTGGTATGGATCTTATTGTGGAATTTTTATTTTTTTGAGTCGGGGTTACTATTCACGTATACGGCACTATTCACGTATACGGCACTATTCATGTATATGGCACTATTTACGTGTACGGTACTATGTACGAATACAGAGTACTATTCACGAGTTACTATTCATGAGTTACTATTCATGAGTTACTATTCACGAGTTACTATTCACGGGTACTATTCACAACAAAAATTGGTTTCTTTTTCTGACCAAATTATCGTTGATTTATGAATGTTGCTCTTGAAATTAAATGCAGTTGTTGATCATATTGTTTTTATTATCATATATAATATTTTTATAACCGTAATGATGATATTTCTCTTTGACTTGAGTGTAAAGATGGGTAGATTATTGGTATGATCATGACTATGGGTTCTCTTATGCCAGTAGTGCAAAGTTGAATCGTTGACTGGTATGATCATGACTACTGAATTTACAATTGAATATTTTTAGCTTAAGTGCAAATGTGAATTGATCAACATGGTTATAATTATGGTTTATATAATGATTTTGTATTTCTTTGAGATATGAATATCTTTGGCCCGTAGTGCAAAGATGAATTATTGATGAATATCTTTGGCCTGTAGTGCAAAGATGAATTATTGTTGAATATCTTTGGCCTGTAGTGCAAAGATGAATTATTGTTGAATATCTTTGGCCCGTAGTGCAAAGATGACCTGTTGAATATCTTTGGACTGTAGTGCAAAGATGACTTGTTGATGAATATCTTTGGCCCGTAGTGCAAAGATGAATTTATTAGTATGATTATGAACAGGAACTGTGATTTGGTATAACCATGATCTTTGATGTTTCAGGTAAAGACAGGTGATGAAAATTATCTTCGTCCCGGGTGCGAAGAGGAATTTAGAATCACAACTATGATTATGAGTTATTCATATGATTATGAAAAAAGGCTGTTGATTGATGTTACGAGGATAAAACATTGTTGGTGGATTTTTAACATGAGAAGATAATAGACTTTATGGTCTATTTGACTCTTCTAATGGATTGCTCGTTCATTGCAACTATGGTTGAAAAGTTTTATCATCTACCATATGTTCTAAATCTATGATTTATTATTGATGAAGGCTATTGATAATTTAATTATCTTTAGTCATGATATTCTTTTATTAAGCTAGTTGTGCTCACCCTTTGCATTTCACAATTCCTTTCGTGTAATAAGAGTGTATTTGGGTCGAGCTGGGGTAATGAGGGAATAGAGCGGTGGTCATCATTTAGTAGTTATATTTGGTGAATCAAATAGGGTGAGGCGAACCCAACGTTGGAAGGGTGTTTTGCCACTATCATACAAGATGTCTAATAACATACAACCTCGTGTCATCATAAGACAGGGTTGTGCTCATCCACTTGCTGAGTATATCTACGAGTACTACCTATATAATCTTGGTGTTTGGTTGAAGTATAACTCTCAATTAGAGACAGTGGAGATAATAATATGTCAAGAGAAGACTCACCATTGGAAAGAATATGATAGTAATCTTCTCATTTTTCTTTGGGGTCTATTGGGTCAACCAAGGATAATTCTGTGGCCATGTGATATCTATCATAACCTAGAAGCATGGCCTCCCATGTACGAAAGTTTTCTTGAGCACTTCCCAAAGATTCTAATTTCTAAAACAGTTTTTGACTATACCTTTATGTAAGGTGTCATTGTGACGTGCTATCCAAGGTTGGGATGAGAGTCATAGTTGGTATATATTTGTAACCAAACTCACAGCATATGTGTTGTTGTATTTTGTACGACAATTATTGTAATAAAGTTGTAGTTATTTTCTGTACCATATATTTGGCGACTCAGAATAGGTTGGATGGAATGGACCTATTTTGGGGTTGTCACAATATATATATATATATATATATATATATATATATATATATATATATATATATTCTGGACAACTATAAAGAATCCCACAATATTAGGAGTCATAAAACTATATATATATATCCAAACTTTATTAAAGGAGATTGATATGATTTGTTAGTACATGTTTCCTTAATAAATGGACATTTTAAAACCAAAACAGATTTCTTAGACAACAAACCTTCCTTAATAAACTCCAATTCAAATCTTCCTTAATAAGCCCCAATTCAAATCTTCCTTAATAATATTATAAACCCATGCATATTAATTATAATATTATAAACCATAATCCATGCATATTTACTAATATAATAACAAACCATGAACCATGCACACGTCTAATATACTTAAATTAGTCATCATTCAAAACATCATAAAATCAAAAACTTACATTCTCCCCCTTTTTGATGATGACAGTTTATCCACCAACATGCTCCCCCTAAGTATATGGCTCCCCCTAAATTTATGCATATTAAGGAGCAAAAGAAAATGACTTTATCCAAATAACCATCATTGCATATTCCATCATAATATAATATCTCAATATCAACATAAATACCAATTTAAATATACCCAAATATCTCTCCCCCTTTGTCATTATCAAAAAGAAATAAATCATCAAGTTATATCTCTCCCCATTTTTCAAATTGAAAAAAATAAGCACAAAGAATGACATTGGAGTAAGGTTAAAAAAAAATCACATATAGCAAGTAAATAACATAATCATACATTTGTGATTTGTTACCAATATATATATCAACATTTTGTTACCAATAATAAGCTTGATAGTTGAGCTCCTTAGTGTAGTCTCTCAAAGTAAAGTATCATTCGTCTCCATTTTGACCTTGAGATATCTACAAAATAAACAAATCTTCTCTACCTTTTTGGTACCCAAATCTTCTTGGATCCATTTGGGTTAGTAGCATATAAATCACATTTTTTTATCCAAATTTGTTTTATTCTAATTTTATTACAATTAGAATCAAAATGACCTTTTAAACCACATTTTCTACAAGTAACAAATGGTGAACAATAAAGTGGTTTATGCCTTGATTTACTATTAATCATTCTAATATTATTATTAGTCCTATTTTCCATATTTTTAATAGGATTATACCCAATCCCTTGTTTATCAAGACTGGACCTTTGTGCCCCTAACATAACATTTAGGTTCTCTTCTCCTTGCACAAATTTAGCAAGATCATTTTTTAAAGATGTTATTTTTGCATTTATTACATTATCATCATGTTGCATATTCATAATTTTCCCATCATTAAAAGCATCTATGCATACATCTCTCATTTTCAATTTTTCTTTTAAAATTTGATTTTCATTTTTAAGATATTCATTTTCTTTTCTTTCTTCAATAAGTGACTCAACTTCATTCATTAACTCATTTACGCAGTTCTTAAAATAAGCAGTTTTCTTTTGAAGCCTTTGATTTTCATTTTGTAAAGCAAGATAATCAGATGTAGATATTTCAAAATTTTCATGAAAATTTGTTACCTCAAGTTGATCATCGTCTTCTAGTCCCATGAAACATAATTGGCCAATTTCTTCATCTTGTTTTGTTTTGGACTTGTTCATTGGAGTTGAGCTACCTTTTTTATTCTTCCTTTCTTTCTTTCTTTGAAGTAGTCTCTCGAGTTTTCTTGAGAGCATTTCAATTTCTTCATCAAAATCTTCATCATTGCCTTCTATATAGCTTTCAGCTTGTAGAGCCAAGGTCTTCTTCTTAGGTGCCTCATCTTCTTCATCATATAATTTTAGTTCGTTTTCAAACTCTTCAAGTTCTCCAAATAAGGTAAGAGTTTTCATTGTGCTGATTGTGACTGAGTCTTGAAGTGTAGTAACTTTTGGTGCGAATCGCTTTGGCATAACTCTAAGAAGCTTTCGGTTGATTTCCTTTTGATCAATCTTTCGTCCGAGCATGCTTAGAGAATTCATTAGAGTGAGGAATCTTGATTGGGCATCTCTAATTGATTCATTTTTCTCCAATTTGAATAGTTCGTATCCGTGCATTAGCATGCTCAGCTTGACCTCCTTCACTTTAGTAGTACCTTCGTGGCTCATGATGATTGTGTCCCAAATTTCCTTAGCCGTAGTTCAAGAAGAGACTTTATCTATCTCTGACTGAACCATGCCACTTAAAAGTGTATTCATGGCCTTGGAATCATAAGACACCATATACGATTCGTTTGAGTCCATTTCCATTAGATTCTTTGGCTTGCCATCATCATGTCATGGAACGAGTGGTCCATTTTCGACTACCCACCATTCCATGGGTCTTGGTTCAGATAGATCTTCATTACGAACTTCCAAAAATGAAGTTCTCACTTCGAGCAACAACGGTGGCCTACTGTGGGGTGACCTTCTTGAAAGTTTAGGTGTGCCATAGGATCTTCCCCTACGACCGCAACGATCAATATTAGTAGAAAGCCAAGCTCGATACCAAATATAATTCTATGTATGTGCACACACCTAGAGGGGGTGAATATATGTTTAAGCTAAAAGTGATAAGCGGTGAAAACTTTTTGAAATTTTCATAGCAATGTATAATTCAAAACAACTACACTGTCTTTTTTTTAGTGTCCGCTTTAGCTTATGTTCTTCGTTTCTTATTATCGATGACTAGACACATGCTCGCTTTAGTGTCACGGATAGTTGCGTGAATAAAAAAAAAATGCGTAAGCGTGAATGACGATTAAAGAGATAAATGTAAGTAAAAATCACACCAAGATTTTTACGTGGTTCGGCCCCTATCCTCTAATCTAATGGCCTAATCCACGTCCAATCCCAACTAGGATTGGAGACTCTTTTTATTAAACTTAATATTCAATTAAATACAATAAAAAGAACTCCCTGTTACAAAGAAGCTTCAATTCTGATGTTGGACATCAATGCCCCCTTTGCACCTCTGCAACTTGTACACCTCTGCACCTGTTCTCACCTCACGAGACCTTTGAAGCTTCCTTTCAATGCACTCCACTAAACTCTAGAAAACTCTAGACCACCAAAGCTAACAGTTTTGTTTTTCAAATTACAATGATGGTGATTTCAATGGAATATAAACTTTTTAGCCTAAGGATAACAAGACATTGATTGCTAGAAAGACTATTAGAAAGCTATAAGAATTAATAAGAATGAATTGCTTCTTTTCAATCGTTGGGCTCCTTCATAACCGAGCATGATGAAGCTTTATATAACATGAAGGCCAACGGCTATATTTGTTAGCAAGAAATCAAATAATTTAAATCCCATAATTAAAGCTATAATATTGACCAACGGAACATATATCACAGTTGATATACACCATGATTTTAGCAATTAAAGAGTCCAACAGATTTGGTAAATCAAGGATATAATAAGAGTCCAAATAAGTTGTCATACAAGATTAGTCCAGTTGGATTCTAACAAACTGATTTAACCAATATATATATATATATATATATATTCCTTGACAACTATAAAGAATCCCACAATATTAGGAGTCATAAAACTACATATATATCCAAACTTTATTAAAGGAGATTGATATGATTTGTTAATACATGTTTCCTTAATAAATGGACATTTTAAAACCAAAACAGATTTCTTAGACAACCAACCTTCCTTAATAAACTTCAATTCAAATCTTCCTTAATAAGCTCCAATTCAAATCTTCCTTAATAATATTATAAACCTATGCATATTAATTATAATATTATAAACCATAATCCATGCATATTTAATAATATAATAACAAACCATGAACCATGCACACGTCTAATATACTTAAATTAGTCATCATTCAAAACATCATAAAATCAAAAACTAACAGGCCTCGTACAGAATGGCTCCGGTAGAAATGAAGGAACTGATGGTACAATTACAAGAATTGTTAGACAAGAAGTATATTCAACCAAGCGTATCACTGTGGGGAGCGCCGATGTTATTCGTGAAGAAGAAGGATGGGTCGATGCGTCTTTGCATTGATTATAGAGAATTGAACAAAGTCACTATTAAAAATAAATATCCATTACCAAGAATAGATGACTTGCACTACACCAAAAATAGCCTCTAGTGAAGGACTATCACTCACAAGTGACTTATTGCGAAGAAATATTTCCTTCACACGAGTGCTCGCATTAGACCTCATCGCAATTGGGTATCCTTCGCTAAGTAGTAACTAAATGTTTTTTGTAAAGGATATATTGTGAATAACTTTTTTATTCACAAATTGTATTTAGTAATGGAATATTGTTATTTAGTGAAAGATTGATTTCCTTCACAAATGATATTTTAAGAAGGACTATTTGAAATTAGTGAATAACTTGATTCCCTCACAAATAATATATTGTGAGGAACAAATTTATTTAACGAGAGAATATTTTCCTTCACTAATTATAAATTGAGAATCTTTCTTCAAATTAGTGAGAGAAAAATTCCTTCACAAATTATAAATTTGTAAATAAAAAATTAATTGCTAAATAATCAAAATTCATTGAAATTATAATTAATTATTAAATCATTAATTTCATATTTATTATTATTATTAATCTCTATAAGAAATATTAAATTTATTTTTCAAGTAAATATAAATATTGCCATACTTTTTTCAAACTAATTGATAAGCTAATGCATAAAGAGCTAATAAAATCAAAACTTCTCATATAAATAGATCATAATACTCGAGTCACAATAACTTCAAAATTTGTTATTGTATCTTCGTCTCACAAGGACCATAGTACCTACAAAATTTATTAACTAACATAAGAAAATTGAAAGAATAACAATGAACTAGAAGGAATAAAGTGTAACATGTTAGATCCACTTCATCATCATTTTTTTCGAGAAAATCAAGGTTGGGCATGTAAACTTCATGCTGCAATAGAAACACCAAAATTCAATTTCAATAAGACGAAGAATAAAAAAAGATGAAACTGATGAACTTAAATTAAAAAAGAAAATAAAATAAAAACCTCTTTTGGCAATGATAATGATCCTAAACTAGTATGAGAGAACTCACAAGCCAACTTTGTGAAAATATCTCGAGAATCTAAACACAAAGACACTTTGTGAAAATAGCTCATCAGGAAGCACAACAATAATAGACTTTAGAAAAACAAAGACCCCATAACTTTTCACTAAATAGATGCAATCAAATAACCAAAATTCACCCAACTCAAAATTTACTACTACCAACTTTTCACAGCATCAAAAATTTGCCTTCTAAAATTAAAAATCATGTTCTCCTAGCAGTTAGAAAGAATACGGCACACAAGAAACTATTAATAGTTGGCTTCACTTGCACCAAAATCCAGTGATGAAACTTCATGCAAGGAAGAATGAATAGAATGCCTTGACATTTCATTTGTACCTGAATATTCCCATTCTCATTCCCAAGAAAGTATTATTAAAGTCAATCAGATGCTTATTCCCATTGAAATAAAAGCAATTCAGCTGTACCTGAATATGGTTAAGTGCCGAACATTCGATACACGTTCAATTTCCCGAAACTGTTGCAGTAAAGGTGACATCACCTGCTCCAAACTAATTGAGTGTTGGTCATCCCTCAAATCCAGCTTACAACCCACCACTATAATCGGCACCTTTACCTGCTCAGACATATAAAGTCCACCTCAATATCAAAACATGAAGAAAAATGATGAGGCAAAAAAAATAACTTAATGAGGCTCTTTGTTCTGCATTTCAAGTTTCAAATTCTGATACTGTGAATGAATGGAAATGACAAATGACAGGAATTTCAAACTTTGGACAACAGTCCATGAAATGGCTAGCATTCCTCACGTGGGCACATACACACGCACATAAGGTTGGATCCCTCCAATAGAAAGTTTCACAATTCTCAAGAAATGATCAACACATACATATATAAACATGAAGACAATGTTTCACATGTAAGCATTCCTCTTTTCCCAATTATAATGAAGGTTAATAAGAAAAAAAAACCTTTGAATAATATTCTGGGTCCCTTTTTCTTTAATGGTGTACTATCACGCTATTGATCTTGCACAATCGTAATTTTTTTACAGGAGAATAACAGGCCAAAGAGTTGATCAAGCATCTTCTTTATACAACATAAAATAGATGGCCTTCTGCAGCCCAGTGTGTCCATAGATTTGCCTCATTTTCAGTCGAGTCTGAGGTTCATCTCAGTAAACTACTTTTCAGTTGTTCACTTCTCAACTCAACTCGACTAGCTTAGATGAAAAAACTTTGTTGAGTTGTTCACTTCTCATTTTATAAAAAATAAAAAACTTCAAAAAGATAAATAAAAAGATTCATTTTCCACCAGTCTGAAATTTATTTACTTATCAAAAGCACATAATGCAACATTCAATCTTTACTTTCCATTGAAATACTAATAATTTAATCTTTTTTTAAACATATATGAACAAGTTTCTTGTTGTATATAACTTGCACAAGGAAAGAAAGCTGAACATGCAAGTCAACAGTTGTATACCTTTAAAGCATCATTATATCCAGCAGTGGAGTTTCCACATAGGAAGACTAACTTAAATGACACTCCGTCATCTTCCCCCCTTGCATTTTCAATAGCAAAGGCCCAATATTATGCATTGACACAGCATAATCCCATGATAGCTCGTTGTAAAAAAAAGAACTTCCAACAACCAGAATCAGCATATCTTGTTCACTAAATCCCTTGCCCTCCCTTAATTGAGATCTGGAGTGGGTTCTACTATAGCTCTCTGTTGCCCACGCATCTATTGGTGATCCAGGAATCACAAAGAAGTTTCCAGTGTCAAGCGCACTATATATCATCTCATACATGAAATAATTATAATTGAGAAAGTAAATTAGAATTCTAGTATTCAGTAACCAAAAATTGTTTTTTGAGTGTCAATAAAAAATAAGAATATCAGATTTACCGGTAATGAAAAATCTGGAAACACAACAACATCGGCCCTACTGAAAGCATTTTTCCAGTAAGTAATGAGATGTTCCCAGCCCATGTCCTCATACACAGAAAGGCGATTTGCAAGAGTTTCTTCTTGGATTATCCATATAAGTGGCACAGAGCAAAAGGGCTCCTGTATAAAGCTGCATAAATATAAAACTCACAAACCATAGCATTTCAATTCACAAACTAGCACAATAATAGTAGGGATCATACATATCAAAGAGGTTTTGTTTTCTCTCCCTTTTCTCGTCCCTTTTTTCTCAAAGATTGGGGAAAGCTAGGATAGGAAGCTGGAAAATAACTGAACAGAGGCAGTGTGCAAGATTACTGAACTTGTCAATGGTCTAAAGATATAATGAGTTATTAAATAGGGGGAAAGGAAAAACTTGATCTCAGTCAATCAAAATGTTAAAGTGAAGACTACTCTCCTAAGACAAGCTAAAAAAGTAAACACAAAAAGTTTGTACATTAATACTCACTACAAGGAAATTAGAGTTTTCTGAAGTTTCAGAAAATAAAAACAAAATTCAATTCCTACAATTAAAACTTCCCCTTTAACTAAACAACAAATTCGAAATTCTGCAAAAACTCACCATACAGGATCTCATTTTTGATACAGTCCAAGCACAAAAAGAACAGTGATGGAACTTCACTCATCTCTACGCCTTTGACTATTTAGAAATTATAGAGCTGAAATACAAAGTATGAATGTAAGAATTTGAGTTCAAAATAAACAACAGAAGATCAAACACATACATAACTGAAGAACATATAAACACATTCAGAATATTTACAACAGCAACAATTAAGCAAATTTAAAGACCTTCATTCTATAGACGGAACTCTGAAAATTGAAAGTACCCAGAACAATTAACTCATCTAGAGTTTTTATCAGAAATTCATTTTTAACTTCTTTAGCATATCTCATGTCTTTTACTGCATTAGACTTAACAAACCAGTACAAAAGAACCATTGTACCACATTGAAACGCAAGCATGGATGATCCATTGGAATAAGACAAAAATACAAGTCCACTGAACAAAATATGCAATACAAAAGAAAGGAAATCGATGGAAAGAGTAACAACTCAAGTTAGTCAGGAGAATAGAGAAATAGACAAACTTGAAATTACGAGATATACACATCCATAGAACAAAACCACCTTTTTCTTCTGAATATCCTAGTTTCCCCTATTTCTAATATCGTATCAAGACCAGCGTATGGTCTTAACCTCAACACTGGGCATACTCATTCTCTCTACAAACGTATAAAATCTTGAACTAGAACTCTCACTAAATTGATAATCACCAATAACCTCAAATTATTACGAAAAACAGAAAACATAGGCATAATTAGTACATTTTCAACAGAGAAGGTCTATTCTTGTGATGGGCAAACAAAGAGGAAAAGAACAAAGAATAAATTACGGTTCCAAATTGAGAAAAAGAAGAGAAATTAACTAGAAGTTACAATTTGTGAGAAATAGAGATAAGTTTTCTATAACAAGCTATTACAGAAATTTACGGTATAACATACCAGCGGCAATTTGAGAGCTGAGAGTTTCAATTTGAGAGAGGACAACTTTAATTTCAGAGAAAAGAGTTTCAATTTCGAGACCGGTGGCAAGGTAGCGACGAGGTAGCGGCGGCGGCAAGGCAGGGAGACAAGGCAGTGACAAGATACACTTTGGGATTTGGGGTTTTGGGTTAGGCTAGAGACAGAGCGAGAGAGCGAGAGAGCGAGAGAGCCAGAGACTAATTTGGGTAATTATTGTCGAGCAGTCGTGCAGCCATACTGCTTTAGCCTTTTAAGTAAAAAAAATTTATATGCTAGGAAGGAAAGGTAAAACCCAAATTGATCTATGTTAAGTTTTATGCGACTATTCCAAAAAAAAAAAAGAGCTCGATAATATTCAAGAAAAAATTATTTTAAAAGTAAAATTATATGTAAAATTATTATTTTAAAAATTTAAACATAAATCTAAATCTAAATCTAAATTTAAATTTTAGAATATTATAAATTAATTATAACAAATTGAAATATAACTTTTTTGTAGAATAAAAAAAATATTTTAATATTTGTAATATGTTCTCATCATAATTATTTTGTTTATTTTCAATTTAATATATTTTAAAATTTAAATTATTGTAACTTAATATTTTAATAAGGCTCAAATCCTACCCCCTCCCAAATTAGCAATAAAAAAAATTAACTCTTTCTGTAGAACATGAGTATTTTTTTGGCATTTGTATTCTATTCCACAAAAACGCGTCACTATTTTCTTCTTTTTTCTCTTTTTTCTGGGTCATGATCAATGTATGATTATATATATGTATGATCAATGTATGTTATTTACTTTATAATTTATTAAAAGAAATAGTTGATTTTATAAGTTACTTAAAAAGTGTAATTATTATAAGTAAATTTATTACTGTAAAAAATTTAATGTATTTATATTACAATTTATATTCACCACAATTAATTAAAAAAAATTATTTAGAACAAGATAGCGACCAATTTTATCCCTCGCAAAAAACTTCTGAATAATGATATATAGTGAGTAATAATTCATTCACTAAATAGATTTTTTCCTCGTAAATTTTCATCATAAATTGGCTCCAAAAATCTTTTTATCGCCCCAATTTTGCGAGGGAAAAAATATAAATTGTGAAGGATGTTTCTTTCGCTAATAACTATATTGTCACTATACTATTTTCCTTCACTGTTCCTTCGCTAAACAACTCCTCATGTGAAGGAATAAATTCCTTCACAAAATTTCTTTCGCTAGAGGTCATTTTTGGTGTAGTGTTGTTTGATCAGTTGAAGGGTGCTAAATACTTCTCAAAAATAGATTTGAGAAGTGGGTATCACCAATTGAAGGTAAGGAATGAGGATATACCTAGAACGGCATTCAGAACTCGGTATGGACATTATGAGTTTCTGGTGATGTCTTTTGGTTTAACCAATGCACCTGCTGCATTCATGGATTTGATGAATAGGGTGTTTAAACCATTCTTAGACAAGTTTGTAGTGGTATTCATCGACGACATTCTGGTGTATTCCAAAACTCAAGAAGAACACGTGGAACACTTATGTTTGACATTGGAAACACTAAGAAAAGAAAAGTTGTACGCGAAATTCTCTAAGTGCGAATTTTGGCTAGATCGTGTACAATTTCTTGGGCACGTGATTGACAAGGATGGGATTTCAGTGGATCCATCAAAAGTGGAAGCTGTAATCAATTGGGAACAACCAAGAACACTGTCGAAAGTGAGGAGTTTCTTGGGACTGGCTGGTTATTATAGACGATTCATTCAGGATTTTTCCAAGATAGCCACTCCATTAACAAATTTGACATGGGAAACTGTGAAATTTGTTTGGACGGAGAAATGTGAAGGAAGTTTCCAGGATTTGAAGAAGAAGCTAAGTGTGGCGCATGTGTTGTCATTACCAGATAGTACCGGTAACTTTGTGGTGTTTAATGATGCCTCACATAAAGGGTTAGGTTGTGTTCTTATGCAGAACGACAAAGTAATTGCGTATGCATCAAGACAACTGAAGTATTATGAGAAAGGTTATCCGACTCATGATTTGGAATTGGCTGCAGTAGTATTTGTTTTGAAGATATGAAGACACTATCTCTATGGAGAAAAATGTGAGATCTATACAGGCCATAAAAGTCTGAAGTATATTTTCACACAGAAGGACATGAATATGCGTCAAAGAAGATAGATGGAATTGATAAAAGATTACGATTGTGAGATCTTTTATCATCCGGGCAAAGTGAATGTGGTTGCAGATGCTTTGAGCAGGAAAAGTCGGGAGAAGTTGATGCTGATAATCACTCAAGAGGAGCTTATTTCAACAATGACAAAGCTAGAGTTGGAAATCAAATTTCCAAAGGAATCCGATGAACGACTATTCCAGATAGATGTTAGTCCAACTTTGGTGGACAAAGTGAAGAGTGCTCAACTACAAGATAAAGAATGCGAAACGATCAAAGAGAAAGTGGTTGGGGGTAGTGATGTAAAATACAAGATCGATACAGAAGGACTACTACGGTTCGAGGAAAGAATTTGGGTTCCAGTAGTACCAGAGCTTAAAGACAAAATCTTGACCGAAGCACACAACACAAGATATTCGATTCATCCAGGAAGTATGAAGATGTATCAAGATTTGCGGCGACATTTTTGGTGGCCGAACATGAAAAGAGATGTTGCCGAATGTGTGGCAAAATGCTTGACATGTCAAAGAGTCAAGGCCGAGCATCAAAGACCAAGTGAATTACTTCAACCGTTAGAAATACCAGAATAGAAGTGGAAACACATCATAATGGATTTTGTGGTGGGTCTTCCAACTACTCAGAAAGGGTGCGATGCGATTTGGGTGATAGTGGACAGACTGATAAAATCATCACACTTTTTGCCAATAAAGATTAGATTTAATCTTGATCAATTGGCAAGGTTGTACGTTAAAGAGATCATTTCGAGGCATGGAGTGCCAGTGTCAATTGTATCAGATAGAGATCCGTGATTTACGTCAAACTTCTGGAAGAGACTACAAGAATGTATGGGAACACAATTGCGAATGAGTACAGCATACCATCCGCAAACCGACGGGCAAAGCGAACGAACAATCCAAACGTTGGAAGATATGCTGAGAGCATGCGTCATGGATTTCAAAGGAAACTGGGAAGAATATTTACCGTTGGTGGAATTCGCCTACAACAACAGTTACCACGCGAGCATCGGCAAGCCGTCTTACAAGGCATTGTACGAAAGAAAGTGCAGAACTCCACTGTGCTGGGATGAAGTCGGTGAACACCAATTGTTAGGACCAAAACTGGTACAACAAACTGCTAAGGTTGTCAAACTCATCAGGACAAGATTGGTAGCATCACAAGACAGATAGAAAAAGTATGCCGATCAACACAGGCAGAATAGCAAATTTGAAGTAGGAACTTTCGTTTTCCTAAAAGTTTCACCTCGGAAGGGAAAAATTCATTTTGGCAAGAAAGGAAAGCTCAGCCCAAGATTTATTGGACCGTTCGAGATACTACGAAGAGTGGGAGAAGTGGCTTATGAGGTAGTTCTACCTCCAGAATTGGAAAACATTCATAATGTTTTTCACATTTTGGTGTTACGACCGTATAAACCCGATTACAAGCATGTCATCGAATACGAACCATTGCAGTTCGATAAAGATTTGTCTTATGAAGAGATTCCTATTTAGATAGTCGACAAGAAAGAACAAGTGCTCAGAAATAAAGTGATACCTTCTGTGAAGGTGATTTGGAGAAACCACAACGTCGAAGAGGCAACGTGGGAACTCGAAGCTGAAATGATGAAAAATTACCCGAAGTTATTTGTTTAATCTATATCTTCGATTCTGGGGACAGAATCCTTGTAAGAAAGGAAGAACCCAAATCCCGGTACTTCATTACCTCAAGATTTGGTGTTCACTTAATCAAAACATTCATATCTAACTACCCAATCATAATAAAATTGAATAATAAAACCTGCCCATATAGGATTACGTTAATAAAAATTATCTCACAGGTTATCTAACCTTTAATTACAATCATTCAAATAAGGAAATTAAATTATTATATCACATCATTAAATAAAAGTCTATCATTATAACAATAAAATAAAATTACACGTCTTCATCACTTGTATATTTTTTCCTTTCCTTTGCTAGTTGTAGGTTCATTTACCTTCTCAACCTTAGCTGCAATAAGTGTATAAATATGCAAGAGTGAGTAAAACAATTGCTCACTAGATATAGAAATGAATCAACACGAATGAAATAACTGCCAACAAATAGGCTCATCAACACTGAATAGTACTCTATCAATAATAACCAACGACTGGAATCAAAATATGGAGTATATAAAACTGAGGGTCATAAGACCATGAACTATGTCCACAGTTGCAAGTAATCTTTCAACTTAAACTTTAATAGTCATAAGACTATAAGGACTCCTCGTACTTAGGGGGATCAGCCCTTCGTACAATGTATTGTGCACAAACATTTCAACGCTAAGCGTAAACCCCTAATAATAGGGTTGTT
Organism: Panax ginseng; assembly: GCA_020205605.1. Classification (NCBI taxonomy): domain Eukaryota; kingdom Viridiplantae; phylum Streptophyta; class Magnoliopsida; order Apiales; family Araliaceae; genus Panax; species Panax ginseng. The sequence continues at coordinate 35,968,981 of CM035136.1, read as the reverse complement.
CATCTTAGTATTTAGAGTACAAGTCTGCACCAAAGAAAGTTTGGTTTGGATAAGCTTCGAGGGTAATTTAAAGTTTAACGAACATCAACTAGAGGACTAGTTGAATCAATTGTGTTTGCTAACACAACAGTTGATCAATAATAACATAATTATTGAATATACATTAAGTAATAGCAAGCTGAATTAAGCCAACTAACACGAATTTCACCCGCCAAACAGTAATAATAACATGTAAAAATGGTATAGAACTATCACAAACATATTTGCGAACATATTCCACTAATTAAAACCATTTAACAACAATTTAAGCTAGGTTAATTTCTCAAATTCCATATTTTTCATATAAAACTCAATTTTTTGATATTCATCCCAAAAATTATCACTGCGATTTTAATACTTGGCCAAATTACTTCATTCAAATTACGTTATGCTCGTTTCTTAACGAACTAGCATATACAAGCTTCAATTTACAATTTAACATATGAATTGGCCATCAAAATTGATACTTACATGAGCCACATGAGAAAACATAACACTGTCATTATTTTCTACTGTTATTCGAAATTAGCATGCAATTCTTGCTTAAACACGAATCCAATCATGATTAACACATACAACTATAAGTACTCAGTAGTATAATCATCATAATTAAATTCTATAGCAACAATTCTAAACGTATAAAATTCACAGGGTATGAAAATTATTGCCGTAAAACTCATATATGTACATATATATATAATACAAAGGTTAGATAAAATACCTTCACTTATCTTGAAATTTTTGTTAATTGCAGACCAATCTCTCTCAAATTCTCTCAAGCTCCTTTCTCAATTCTCTCTGTCAAGCTCTCTTCTCTTCTCTCTTTTCTTACTTAGACTTTAGCCAAATAGATTATACGTAAAACTAAACAGATAACCTTAATATGCCAACTTAATAACATATCAGTTACAAAACTAACGTATATATTATAAATATACTATATTTATTATTTGAATTTATTTAATTTATTTTATATAATTCAAAATTAAAAGAATTTCAAAAGCCATAGGGCCTTGTTTGGCAAATCATTTAAAATTAAAGAGTTTATATCCTTAAGCATTGTTTGGGTAAAACTAGATTAAAACTACTTTAATTTATTTTAATAACTCTTTATACTATAGTTATTTGTCACACTATATTTAATCAAGTTTTCATATTTAATTTAATTAATTCAAATAACAATTAATTAAATAAATCATTTAATCACATAACTCAATACAAATAATTAATCATCAATTTGAAATATCAACATAATAATTTCCTTAACTCATTAATTATTTATTTAATAAATAATTAACTAAACAAAATCAAATCGATTAAACAATTATTTATTCAACGATAAACACATCCATTAAATATTTATATATAATTCAATAAATATTTAATATTATAATTAAAATTCTGGAATGTTACAGTCTCTACTTGTCAACAAGAAACTACGATCAGGTCCAAGAAGACATGCATCAGAATCGTAGAGTTCGAACAACTGAAGATTGAAGCATCGGCAACGGTTCAACCTAAAGATTGATATTCGAACAAAGCTTATTGAGAGCATCGATGCAAAAAGACAACCTCTGATCTAAAAATCATAATGAGGAAATAAAGTTGACTACCTGCCCGAGACATCAAAGTGACATCTCTGACGGGATAGGTGAAACAGTAGACTGTAGTGTCAAAAAGTCAGAAAATGGGATGTCATGTCACATCTGCAGTCCACACCAAACAACTCGAAATCTGCGAAGCAATTCAAAAAGCTTTTAACGGCTACTTTCCAACAGAAAGATTGGGAATTAGTATAAATTAACAGAGCTTCGAAGATCAAGAGTTGCTGATGATTGCTATATTGCAGAATCATTGAGTTGGTAGAAAGCTATCTTATTGACTCTACGAGTTCCACCAGAGCTTTACATGAACAAGTCTTAGTGACAGTGAGACTACGAAGGTGGAAGTGAAGCATCTTTGAAGAAGGACTTAAACAGACTAAAGCTTCACTCAACAAAGATAAGAATACCACTGAAGATGGCAGCTAAGCTGAGAGCCGAGAAGGACAAGAAGATAGCATTTAGAAGAGTGGCTGAGCATCAAGAAGATTCAGAGAGCCACTCTACGAATCACCATGAACCTAAAGTCGAAACAAAACAAGTGCGAACCATGTCTGCCAACCAGTCAAGAAGGGTTCATGGAATGGTGATGGTGCACAACTGACATCATATGAAGATGAGCAGAACAGAATGAAGATCAGCTGAACCAAAGAAGATGTGGTCTAGACTCGAAGCAGAATGCAAAGAGGACCACACCAAGCTGCTATGTACAAAAGATGTTCAAGCTTAAAGATATCTTAGCAGCTCAGCACCAACAACAACGACGACAACAACAATATGAAGTCAGGGCCTGAGGGGTCCTTGTCCGGAGGGACTAAATGAAGTTCCAAGTCTGCTGGGCTTGAAGAGTTCTTAGGGAATTAGAGAAGTTTCAAGGCTGCTGGCCTTGAAGAGTTCTTAGTGAACTTAAGTTCCAAGGCTGTTGGCCTTGAAGGAGTCTTAGTGATTCAGGGTGCTGCCCTTCCTTAGTGGAAATCCTGCTAGTTGAAAGCAGAAGAGTGAATTAAGAGTTTGAGTCTCTGAACCACTTAAAATCCCTTGTGTCTTTTACTTTATGTCATTTACATTATGTACGTAACTGCTATAACTGCTATGTATATATTAACTGCTTACCATTGACCTAACTCTAAGAACAATGTATGTATTATTATGAAATTTATTTGAAATTAAATTTGAAAGTATTTGAAATTAAAAGGATCTATTCAACCCCCCTTTAGATTTATTATGTGCCTACTGGGAACTAACAATTGGTATCAGAGCAGGTTCTCATGCTATATTCAAAATCTAATCACTTTGAGTCTGATCCTAGGCACAAACATTATTCTAAACTTAGTTTAGTAGTAAGTCACTTGTTATATGCAGATGAGCTCACACATTGGAAATATTGTGTACAGGTAAATGTGTATATACACCTGAAGCTGATCAGATTGGCCCATGTTCTTAAATGCCATTACAATAAGACCAATCCTTGGCCACAGTTAATCTTGTAGTCTGAAGACCATGCTAGGAAGCTCAAGAGACATCAACAGAAAAAAGTCAAACATCCACAAGCCTTAAAGATGAAAAGGCCATACATGCTAAGAAATGTTTATCCATAGAAGAAAGAAGAACTTCTCAAATATGTATTTAGCCAACCAGCAGCTGGATGTGAACCTTGAGAACTCAAGGATGTCAAAGAACTAAAGATTCTCTCAGCTTACATCTTCAAGGCTATGACTAATTAATTGAAGGTCAACTAGAGCAACAAGCTGTCTGGAGCAAATGAAACTATGCACATCAATGCCTAACCTCAGCTTACATCTAATTTAAATAACTGATTAATTGTTTGGATGAAAAGTTCGTTACAGAACTAAGAATAGTTCCTAAGTCTCATCTTGGATCTAAACATGTGTTGCGATACTTTCATTTGATTAAAGGAATCATTGAAAGATGGGAAATCACTATAGAGATAGTTAACTCTCAAGAAACACATTACATATCCATTAACTAAAGCTTATCCAACAGAAGGATAATCGTCACTTAGAAAAGAAGGGTATGAGATACCATGGTGATTGACTTTAGTGCAAGTGGGAGATTGAAAGTAGTATGCACACAAGTCAATCATGTTTGATGATAAAACATATACTTTGTAGCAATCTTATTCATTTATTAAAAGCTTTTAATTATCTACATGATGCTGCTTTTTAATATGTGATAACCCATAGTTTTAAGCAATGCTTTTAGAATAATGATGATGATTATTCTAATTAGATCTAAATTCTTAGAAAGCTTAAAACTAAAATAGTTCCTAATCGTTGAATTACTAAATTGGGGATTAGTGAATCTGGTTAGATTGGTACATACGTTGCTTGCTCATTAGATGAGGATGATTGATCTCATGATTATTTATGTGGAGACACTAAAACAAGTATGTATGTGCTTATTAGAGAATAAGTTCACTGAACGTGACTCGCTAAGGAATATCTAATGGAGTTTTACTTGCCTGTCAATAGGAATTCATGTAGTGATAGTAGTACAAGTGATCCTTGGACTTAAGATCATCATAGTATCTTGTGTATGATGAGTTATACTTTGACTTATTTCTTAAGACCCTTAGGGTATATCAAAGGGTATGCTTGGGTATAATAAGTTGTACATGGAGATAATGTATGATCAATAAAGAATCTACCACTTCTAGTAAAAGAAGAGAAATGTCCTATGTAATTCGATAAATGACAACCCAGTAGTCCTTGGCCAAGGCAGAATGAAATTAGAAAGAAGTTTGTAATTTGCATTATTTGGAGTTATGCATTTAAGAGTCGAAATACATATAATTAAATAAAATAAGACTTGACAGCAATTCCATGTCTTATATTTAATTATGACATTGTATGGTGGAAGGATTGAATTGTATGGTAACTATTTACTCAAAGGTTCTTTTATGATTAATGTTGAAATATTATCTGGAAAGTCGTTAATCGCTAGGGAGGCTTATCCCTATTGTAGAATAAATATTATTATTTATTTAAATAAGATTAGAATTGTTCTAATTGATTTATTCACAACCGGTTTAATACGGAGAACCTAAAGGGTCACACCATAAAAGGAAGAATAATTATTTTAGAAGCAAATGGCATAATCATAATAATAAGTTAAGTATATTTAATTTAATCTATGGTGAAAGAATAAATTAAATAGCTTAATATTTATTATTTAATATTTTAGAAATATTAAATATAAATTAATAAGAGGAGTCTTATTATTATTGTTACTATTATTATTATTTAATTCTTAAAGGAGTTTGGAAATTAATTAATAAAAGTACTCTCATTTATTCCTAATATGATTGGGAGCCTAATTAATTAAAGTAATTTAATTAATTAAAATAAAACTCAATTTCTTAATTGTTAAGGAGGGTTGCCCACATCTATAAATAAGAGGAGTCTTATTATGGGTGACAGTTGTTATTGACTTTTTCACAACAGACGTGATTCCAATTGTTAGAGAGTACGCTCTTTTTCTATTAGAGATAGAAAAACTAGAATTTTGCCAAACACCCATCTTCTTGAATTTTTCTTCTTCCTTGGTGGATCACCTCTAGAGGCCAAACACTTGGGTAGCTAACGTTGATCAAAGGAAGGAACCAAACCCGGTGGATTCAAGTTGAACGCGGAAAAGATTGGAGGTGAACTTGTACCTGAGGAAGTTCAAATCTTCAAGGGTATGATTCTTGTTCTTTATCTTTTCGTTTAATTAATAATTGTGCATAAAGGATGATCCGGGTATATAGTTTATAAAATTTTAAAACTCTATTTTATCACGTTTCCGCTTACTTTGTGCAATTTGATTGCGTTCATTAATATTACAAACCTAACAGTGGTATCAAAGTCAAACCTTTATGCAAATTATTAATTGTTTTAATTTGATATGTATATTGATATGTGTTTAAAATAATTTAATTGGGCATAATTTGTTGTATAAAATTTATTTAAAAAAACGTTTTAACGAAATCCGTGGCTGATTTTTTGAAAAACGTTAATCCTGATTTCGTGATTTAAGGTGACTTAATGGGAAGCTTGGATATTCAATCAATAGTTAACAGGAGATTCCATGAATAAAGTATATATAATTACTTAGCAGTAATTATATGATTTCATTTATGAATCATCTCTTGTTTACTTGTTAGTATATATATATATATATATATATATATATATATATATATTCTAACATAACAAGATATGATATATTGTTATGTTAGAATATTCTAACATAATAAGAGATACATGATAATATTCTAACATAACAATATATCATATATTGTTATGTTAGAATATTATATATATATATATATATATATATATATAATATTTTAATAATTTTATAATTAAAATAAAAAGTTTATTTTAATTTTAAAATTGGATTTCATGCTAAATAATTAGAGTTGGAATTGAATTCCATGATAACTAATTGGAGTTGAAATTGGATTCCATGTTTCCTTAAATAAATGAGTTTATTTAGATATGGAATAAGATTTCATATTATTCAAAATAAAAGAGTTTATTTGTGAATAGGAAAGAGAATCCGTGTTTCCTTTAATAAAAGAGTTTTTTTTCTTTTACTTGGAATTGGATTCCATAATTAATTAAAATAAATGAGTTTATTTTGATTAAAGATTTTGATTAAAATAAAATAGTTTATTTTATTTAAAATTGGATAAATTAAAATAAAAGAGGTTTATTTTGATTTAAATTTGGATTAAAATAAAGGAGTTTATTTTGATTCAAAATTAGATTTTATGCTAATTAAATTTGCCCATTAAATGATATCAATATATATATTGAATGATTATTATTCATGAGATGAATATTATTTATTGATGCATATGGTGATGTGTATGATAATAAATTGGATTGATTATGGACTATTGACCAATGTCATTGGATTTTATTTTTGATTGATGCATGAATGTATGGGTTTTATTAAATGGGGTCTGCGTACCTCGTCTTCTCTAATTTTTTCTTAATGTAAATTTTAACTCCCTCCTATGTACTTCTCCTTGACTGCAGATCAAGGTTTCTATTTATTTTAAATAGTTTTGTAAATAGGAATAGTTATAATTAATTTTGAAGAATTGGAGATCAAGGAGCAAGGAGCGCTTGAAGACCCATTTGTAATGGAGCTCAGGGTTTAAATGTAATAGTTATATTTAAATTTAATTCTTGCACCCTTAGGGTTTGACCATTTGGTTCACTTAGTGGCTCTAGTGAACCAAACTAGAATAAAAGTCCATAATCAATCCAGGTGTAGAATATAGTATTATATATGTGCATGCTTATACTATATATATATATATATATATATATATATATATATATATATATATATATTATGTAAATATGCTTCGCATGTTAATTAATATGACACGTATTTTTATATATATATATATATATGTGTGTGTGTGTGTGTGTGTGTGTGTGTGTGTGTGTGTGTGTGTGTGTGTGTGCATGCGCTAAACAAGATGAGACAAATTAATAACAAACCCTTCAAATTTTTTATATTAAGTCCTAAACGTTCAAAGATATTTGGAATATCGAACGTCGCCTTCTAGCATGATAAAAATAATAAAGTATCAATTAATTATTATAAGTTTGTTGTGTCACCACAAGACTTATCTTAATTCTTTGAGATGTTAATTTTATCACATTTGATGCTTATAAAGAAAATTGAACAATGTTGTTTTGTTGTGTCACCACAAGGACAATATTTTTCTTTTTTGAATGTATGGAGTGCTAGGTTGGACTTAACTTGGATAATTTTGATTCGGATGTGCCACCACTTGATCAAAATAATCTAAGAGGCAAAATACAAGGAGTTGCATAGTTGATGTAATTGACAAGAGTTGTCTACCTATTTATTTATATATAGTTTGTTGTGTCACCACAAGGCTATATACATTTGAAATGGGATCCTTATTCTCACTAGCAAATCTTTTTATAAATAAATTTGATTTTCCTCTATTCATTTTTTGAAAATAGTAAGGGGTGAATTCGATTAATGTGGTTATTTATAGGTAAAATGCGCAAATATTTTTAACTAAGCAAGTGGTTATAAAATATTCATTATTGTCGGGGAATATTCGTTTAGTCGTGGAATATTCTTACTATCGGGTAATATTCGTACGATGGCGCAGCCATTTATGGGCCCCATAACGGAAAACTGTCGGATGAAAAAAATGACAAGTATGAGTTTTTATATAAATAACGACGTAGTTGTTACCGTTAAGACTGTTGGAATACCTGGTTGTTAAAGTACAGTAATACGCGTGGTTGCACAGTAGCACACAGTATTGCACAATATTTTTGGATTATTGATTCTTATGTAAGAAGACACTACTCAATAATTATTACAGTAATTACTGTTCAATATTTTATTTTATTAACTCAATAATTGTTACGTTGATATTTTATATTATTGTTGTTTCAATAATTTTCACTGCACAGTATTTCCCATTATCAGATCAATAATTTATATTATTTGAATAATATTATTAAATAGCATTATTGGCAATGTCTAAGGAAGTTCGCTTCAGAAAGGGTTTGGTCACCTAATGCGTCGAAGAAGAAAAATCCTTATCGGAAAGCATTATCTTTCCTGGGAATGACCTGGTTGTCATTATTGTGATTCTGTAATATTATTTATGAATAATTAATTATTGATTTATATGATAAGAAAATATTTATTTTATGTGGATATAAATGAAGGAATTAATGCTGATGTATTTTATCAGTATTTTGTCAGAATGGAGGTATTAACAATCATTCGTATGTGGATTTCGGTCATTTTCTGTTTGGAATTTGGAAAAACTTTCTTCTACAAAGTTGTAGAGAATTAAATTTCTTATAGAATGGAACTATAGGAAATTAAATTTTCTTTTCTGTGTCCAAGTTGTCTATTTTAGTTACTATCTTTGATTGTATCCATATTATGATCTTCATTCTTGAATTTTGCTCCACAATTGATTATTATGGAGTATTTTTGAACTTGGATAAACTGAAGTACGAATCCCTAACCTTTGTCCTTTTATCTCACTCGATTTGTTTTCTTTAAAATATTTTTCATCATCCTCAGTCCTAAATGGTGATATAACTAAATATCTTTGGCATCTAGTACAAAGATGAATGATTACTTGATGAATATCTTTGGCCCGTAGTGCAAAGATAGACAGGTGTTGAGATGAACATGACCAACTGGTGATACAAATGAATATCTTTGGCCCGAAGTGCAAAGATGAATATTTGATTCATGATGTATATTGATTGATGTTACAGGGATAAAATATTGACGATGGACTTTTAAATCATAGAAGATAGTAGACTTCATTCTCTACTTAACTCTTCTAATGAATTGTTATTTTCGCTGCGAATATTGATCTAAAACTTTTTGTCCATTATATTTTATCTGATTTATTGAAGGCTAACAATAATTTGTTCTACATTATCTTAGTCATAATATTCTTTACTGGGCTAGTTGAGCGCACCCTTTTCTTTTTTGTTCCATTTTTCTTCTCAGGAGACGAGAATATTGTGGAAAGTAGTCGGGGTGTGGAGTGATGTTTCAAGTCAGTTGTTTTAACAGTCCTCATTATTTTATAAAATAGTGTATCAATAATTGTAATGACGACTTATTTGAGTTTGGATATTGTCTAGAAAACAATATTTGTATTTAAACTCACAACATATGTGTTGTCGTATTTTGCACGATAATTGTAATAATGAAGTTGTAGTTGTTTTCTGTACCATGTATTGGGCGACTCAGAATGGGTTGTGTGGACCTATTTTGGGGGCGTCACAGTTGGTATCAGAGCTTAGGGATATGGTCTCTGATGGAGATCGGGGAATAGAACTAGGAGGGGAGCTTATTTGTGTTTAATTGGTCGGTCAGAATATAGGGATAATATGTGGCATGTTAATTTGTTTAATTAACCCTTATTTTGTGATAGTATTTGAGAATGGCAGCTGAAAATATTAACAATGGAGTGAATGAGACCGTTGAGACACCTCTAATCACCAACCAGGATAATGTGATGTCAGGCGAAGAAGAAATTAGAGATATCCATATGGTGAGTGAAGAATTAATAGTTGCACCCGAGTTAGTTGCAGATGTAGCAGCTGAGAGTGAGGAAGAAGAGGAACCTTAGGAGGATTTATTAGGAGAACTTTATTATTGAAATGTAGAATTACAAAATCATATTCATGAGTTAGAAGAGCAGGCTGAAGAACGGCAGGCGGTCGTGGAGCAAAAGGATGCAACAATTCAAGCTTGTGTTACCCCATATGTGATGCTTGAACATAAGCACTCTTTGGCTGAGTATAAGATGATAAAGCTGGAATACGAGAATTCAAATGTCAAGAATCAGCTGAAAGAAGAAACAACTGAATGAGTGAGAATGAAGGATGCATGGGTAAAAGCCGCACGACGCGTTGATATTGTGGAAAGAGAAGTCCGATCCAAAAAGGCTAAAATAGATGAGATGTATTTCTCTTTTTGGACATCAATTGGGAGAACCCAACATCGAGTTTTGAATTACCCTGTACATTGTGGTCAACCCCAATTCGATATGGATCGAAGATTAATGATTCAGATCATGGAACAGGAGTAAAGAAGTTGAGGGTGGAATATACCCTATAACGAAAGTCAATTCTAGCGGTAATGATAACACCAAAGGTTGCCCCAGACAAGTCAAAATCGGTAGTTCAAGTGAGAGCGCTTTTCGTAACTTCCCAAAAAGTAAGGAACCGAACGAGGTGATCACGGGTAAGTTAATCATAAACTCTTCTGAAGTTTATACCTTATTAGATATCGGTTCTACCCATTTTTTTATCTCTCTTGCTTGTGCTCAATGTTTGAACTTGACTCCGGAGAAATTAGACTTTGACTTATCTGTTGAGACTCCGTTAGGAGAAACTTTCATTACATCCACTGTTTATAAATCTTACTTGATTCAAGTTGGGACCATCACATTACCTGTCGATCTTATTTCATTGAAAATACTTGCATTTGATGTGATTTTAGGGATTGATTGGTTAACCACTCATCATGCCAAAATTGATTATTTTCTTAAGGTTGTTAGTTTTCATATTCCTAACCAACCTGTAATGTGAATTCAAGCAACCAAACCACTAAAGTCAATCACTGTCATATCAAGCCATAAATCCATTTGTTTATTGAAAAATGGATGTCAAGTTTTCTTAGCCCATGTCATGGACTTGAACAAAAATACGTCAGATTTGTATAATATTTACGTTGTTAGTGAATTTCCTGACGTATTTCCTGAAGAACTTCCCGGTCTACCCCCAGAACGTGAAGTTGAATTCTTTATTGACCTTGAACCTGGTACAAAACCTATTTCTAAAACCCAATATCGAATGGCTCCTATTAAACTTCAGGAGTTAAAGGTACAACTACAGGAGTTCTTAGACATCGATTTCATTCGTCCTAGTACGTCTCCTTGGGGTGCTTCTGTTTTATTTATAAAGAAGAAAGACGGGAGTATGCGACTTTATATTGACTACCGGGAATTGAACCATGTCACCATCAAGAATATGTATCCGCTACCTCGCATTGATGACCTGTTCGACCAGTTACAAGGAGCACAATTCTTTTCAAAGATCGAACTTCGTTCTGGATATCATCAGCTGGAGATTAAAACTAAGGATATTCCGAAGACTACCTTCAGAACTCGGTACGGGCATTATGAATTCTTAGTCATGTCTTTTGGATTGACTAATGCTCCTACTGCTTTCATGGATATGATGAACCGTGTGTTCAAGGAATATTTGGATCAGTTCGTTGTTATCTTTATTGATGACATCCTCATCTATTCCAAAAGCCGTGAAGATCATGAGCACCATTTGAAGTTAGTACTTCAAAGGCTTCGTGATAATAAGTTATATGTTAAGCTGAAGAAATGTGAGTTCTGGCTTGAGGAAGTAGCATTCCTTGGGCACGTGGTGTCAAAGAATGGAGTATCTATTGACCCGGTGAAGATTGAAGCAATACAAAGTTGGGAGCAACCGAATTCGGTGACCGAATTACGTAGCTTTATATGCTTAGCTGGTTATTATCGAATTCGTGGAATGATTTTCTCGAATCACTACTCTGTTAACTTAGCTGACTCGAAAAGATACAAAATTCGTATGGAGCGAGGAATGCGAGAAGAGTTCCCAAAGAACTCAAGAAGAGACTCATTTCTGCACCTGTTCTAAAAATACCATCTAGTTCGGATGGATTTGTTATTACAGCGATGCTTCTGGCAAAGGGTTAGGATGTGTTCTCATGCAACATGGGAAAGTCATAGCCTATGCATCGCGATAACTCAAAGAATATGAGAGGAATTATCCTACTCATGATCTAGAGTTGGCAGCAGTCGTGTTCGCGTTGAAAATCTGGAGACACTACCTATATGGGGAGAAAGTAAAGATTTATACAGATCATAAAAGCCTCAAATATTTCTTCACTCAAAAGAAACTCAACATGCGGCAATGATGTTGGCTCAAGCTGTTGAAAGATTACGACCATACCATTTAATATCATCTTGGAAAAGCAAACGTGGTAGCTGACGCATTGAGTAGATGATCGTATGCGGGTACGAGTGCAATGTTGTTAACACAAAGACCAATTTTGTACGACTTACAAAGGATGTGGATAGAGTTAAAGGCTCCAAGTACCCATGTGATGATATCAAACATACGAGTAGAACCTACTTTAATCGATAAAGTTAAAGCTGCTCAAGCTACAGACCCGAAGCTGATGCATATGAAGAATAAGGTACATGAATGCGTTATTTCAGAAGCAAGAGTCGATGAAGAGAGAAAATCTCAATCCTCAATTTATTGGTCCATTTGAAATCCTCGATCGAGTAGGAAATTTGGCCTATAGACTCACTTTACTGCTTAGTATGTCGCGTGTTCATAACGTTTTTCACGTATCGATGCTACGTAAATATGTGAAAGACCCGAATAACATTATTGAGTTAGAACCAGACGAGATAGCCGAAGATTTAACGTACAAGGAGGTACCTGTCAAGATCTTGGATATGAAGGAGCATGTCCTACGCACAAAGGTCATACCACAAGTCAAGGTTTTGTGGATGAACCATGTTATTGAGAAAATGACCTGGGAGTTGGAATCGGAAATGAAAATAAGGTATCCTCGCCTTTTCAAAACACCAGGTACGTACGTCCATTTCGAGGACGAAATTTCATAAGGAGGGGAGGTTGTAAGACCCCAACTTTTTATAAATAAAATTAATTTTCCTCTATTCATTTTTTTGAAATAGTAAGGGGTGGATTTGATTAATGTGATTAGTTATGGGTAAAATGAGCAAATATTTTTAACTTAGCAAGTGGTTATAAAATATTCATTGTTGTCGGGGAATATTCGTTTGGTCGTGGAATATTCTTGCTGTCGGGGAATATTCGTTTGGTCGTGGAATATTCTTGTTGTCAAGGAATATCCGTACGATGGCGCAACCATTTGTGGGCCCCATAACGAAAAACTGTAGGATGAAGAAAACGACAAGTATGAGTTTTTGTGACGCCCCCAAAATTAGGTATACATTACCCATCTTGAGTCGCCAGATACATGGTACATAATTCAAATACAACTTAATTATACAACAGTCGTGTAAAATACGACAAAACATAGGCTGTGAGTTTTAATACAAATACTGTCCTCTAGAGAGTATACACACTTAATGGAGTCCTCATTACATTTATTATCACACTATTTCACAGAATAGTGAGGACTACTAATGCACCATCTAAGACCATCACTCTGTTCCCCGACTAGTCCCCGCTACGTTCTCATTTCCTGAAGAGAACAGTGAAAGAAAGGGTGAGCTCAACTAGCCCAGTAAGAAATATTATGACTAAGATAATGTAGGATAAATTATCATTAGCCTTAAACAGTGTTAAACTGATACAATATAACAAACATCAAGTTTAACTACAGCGGAACAAGCAATCCATTAAAAGAGTCAAGTAGAGAATAAAATCTACTATCTTTTATGATTTAAAAGGTTTTTCATCACTTTTATCGCTGGGACTCAGCTTAATAAATAATCCACATCATCAAATCACCCCTGCACTACGGCCAAGGATATTCTTTAGTATCACGACTACAATTATCCATGTACTACGGGCCAAAGATAATCATGTTTTCATCAACAGTGCTGATCATGCCATAAAACAATTCATCTTTGCACTACGGCCAAAGAGAATCCATAGCCATAATCATACCAAAAACTGTCCATCAATGCACCACAGGCCAATGAGGACTTTTTTCACATCATTTGTAACATAACGGTCATGATTATACCGAATAATCCCTGGTCATAATCATACCAAGTCCATCTATGCACTACAGGCCACAGATGACTTTTAACATAATATAAACATGAGGATGATGACAATGACATAATAATTCAATAAAACAAGTTCAAGAATTAATTTATCCAGGAACTAATAACTTCCAAATTGTCAACATGATACTTCTTTGTAGAGTAAAATTCAAGAATACTCAGAAGAATATTTCCATGAAAAGATACTGGATGAAGCGCAAATATCAAGGATATTCCACTAATTTCATGGTGTATAGAAGTCAAAACTTTAACCAACTGAGTATAATAAAGAATGGAATAACAAAAGAAATCACCATGCATGCGGTACTTCGCATAGATAGGTTATTCCAACATAATAATAATTAACGGAACTAGGTCAGGCAAAAATCACACCGACATGATATTCCAACAGAATAATAAAGAATGGAATAACAACAGAAATCACCATGCATGCGGTGCTTAGATAAACAAAGTTATTCCAATGAATACTAATAAAGCGGAACCAGTCCCACGTAAAACGCATCTGAGACAGGATATTCCAATGTAATAATAATAAAGAGCGGAACTGGTCCCCGTAAAACGCATGCATGTGATATTCCAATGTAATAATAAAGAATGGAATAATGAAGAATTTCACCAAGTATAGGGTATCCGGCACATATCTGAGTTATTCCAATGAATAATAAAGAATGGAATAAATGAAGTTCTCTTCATGAATAAGAAAGAAAGAATACCCTTTATGAGTACAACAAATAATATTCCCTACCTTAGAAAGAAAAGTCTTTGGATATAAAAGTAGTGAAGAAAGCAGAACACTTTTCTTCTTTTTCTCTATAGTTTTTCTCTCTAGAGTTTCAAAGTGAATTCGTAAGAAATAATGAATGAATGAGCTTCTATTTATAGAAAAATGGATTGCATAGTAACTAACTCATGAAGCGGTCTGTATTGATTTACTTTAATCGACTATCCATATTTAAAGCAAAAATCTTTTAAATAAAATATAATATATTCTATTTATAATCTAATAAAATGAATAACTTTATAAAAGATTTTACTATGCAAACACTATGCATAATAGAATATAATATATTCTATTTATAGAATAACTTTATAAAAATATTCTATTTTATATAAAAAGATTTTACTGTGCAAAACACTATGCAATACTATGCATAATAGAATATAATATATTCTATTTATAGAATAACTTTATAAAAGTATTCTGTTTTATATAAATAGATTTTATGTATTATTACATTAATAATACCAACAACTGAGTGACTTATCACGTAAGCATCAATAATCAATACCGTGTGCTACTATGCAACCACGCGTATTACTATACTTTTACTTCTGAGTAGTTCAACAGTATTAAATCTAAAACTTTCGCCGTTATTTTTATAAAGTATTTTTGTCGTTTTCTCAATCCGACAATAATTCCGTTGTGGGGTCCACCAATAATTGTGCCGTTGTATGAATATTCCCTGTTAAAATGAATAATCCCTGACCAATCGAATATTATATAACAACTTGCGTACTTTGCAAAATTTATAAATACTACCCACAACTATAACATTATATCAAATCCACACCATAATATTCAAAAAAATTATTTCAAGAAAATTAAATCTTTATTCATAAAAACTGGGTCTCACGGTTTTTTATAAATAACTAAGCATAGTTATTACTGAATTAACTTTGTTGGAATACACGGTGGTTAAAATACGAGAATACGTGTGGTTGCATAGGCACCGGTATTGCACTGACAATATTTTTGGATTATTAATTCTTACGTAAATCACACATCCATCTTGAGTCGCCAAATACATGGTACAAAATTTAAATACAAACTTTTTTTATACTGATGACGACAAAAGCGTGGTGAGAGTTTCAACACGGATAATGTCTCGTAGAGAGTATCAAACTCAAATAAAGTCCTCATTACATTTATTATCACACTATTTCCTTTGAATAGTGAGGACTACTAATGCAAACATCGGGACCATCACTCTCAGGTTCCCCGACTAGTCCACTATATTCTCATTTCTGAAGAGAACAATGAAAACAAAGGGTGAGCTCAACTAGCCCGATAAGAAATATTATGACTAAGATAATGCGAGAATAAATTATCGTTAGCCTTCAATAGTGTTAAGCGATAAAATATAATAAACATCAAGTTTAAGCTGTGGTGGAACAAGCAATCCATTAGAAGAGTCAAGTAGAGCATGATATCTACTATCTTCTATGATTTAAAAAGTTTATCATCAATTTTATATTTGAGACTCGACTTAATAAATAAACCACATCATCGAATCATCCTGCACTACGGGCCGAGGATATTCATATAATCATCGATGGTCATGATTATCTTAGAATAATCACTGGTCATAATCATACCAACAACAATCCATCCATCGATACTACTGAGGCCGATGAGGATTTTTACCACATCATTTGTAACATTACGGTCATGATTATCTAGAATAATCCTGGTCATAATCATACCAATCAATAGTACATCTATGCACGTAAGCCACAGATGACTTTTATCACAATATAAGCATGAGGATGATGACAATGATATAAGAATTCAATTAAAAAGAAAGCAAAGGATAAATTTTAAAGATTTATAATTTAATTTATCGAGAATTCAATAATGTCAAATTGTCAACATGATCTTTGCTTTGTGGAGTAAAATTCAAGAATAATATTGTATCAAAAATGATTTGATGACAAAAGAAATCAATTTTTGTCATGAATAATTTCCCGAATGAATAGTACCCGAGTGAATAGTATAGAGTGAATAGTACCAGTGAATAGTAGTACAGTGAATATGAATAGTACTTTGTGAATAGTACTTTGTGAATAGTACTTTGTGAATAGTACTTTATGAATAGTACTTTGTGAATAGTACTTTATGAATAGTACTTTGTGAATAGTACTTTGTGAATAGTAAAGTAAAAATGAATACTACTCATGGACGGTACTCGGCATGAAAAGCTTAAAATTTAACAAGAATGTGCGAGAAAATATCCTTGTGAAGCGATCTAGATGAAGCGCAAATTTCAAGGTTATTCTACTAATTTCACGAAGTATAGAAGCAATACTTTAACAAAATGAGGGTATAATCGGGAATACGAGGCGAAATAATATTACTCACATACTACTGAGTATGGAAGAAAATATTATTCCTATGAATCTTGAAAAAATAATATCCCTTTACCTCGAAAAAAATTTGGATCTTTGGAATAGTGAGGTAGCAGAGACTTCTTCTTTCTCTCTCTAAAGCTTCTCTCTATAGCTTCTCTCTCTCTATAATTGCTCTTGTGAGTCTTAGTGAATTGGTGAGAATGAAAGAAGAATGAGCTTCTATTTATAGGAAAATATAGTTTCGATAATTGCACGTTTTGGGGCTCGAAATATTATAGTATAATACCTTCATCTTTTCTTTCATTTTTAATTTAGTCCTGCAAGTATTATCAAACTTGCACCACCTCCCCTAATAGTACATCATGTGAATCAATAGTACAATCATGTGAATCAATAGTTATAATCATGTGAAAAAAAATAATTACAGTATAGTACCTTCATCTATACCTCCATTTTTAATTTAGTCATACAAGTATTATCAATCTTGCACCACCTCCCCTAATAGTACATGCATGTGAATCAATAGTACACACATGTGAACAAATAGTTATAAGCATGTGAATTAATAGCAATTAATTGCTCATTTATCGATTAATTACCGATTGGTCGATATAACCTCAGGACATCAATTATTATCGAAATAGATGTCGATTTCCACTAACACTAATAATCCCAACACAATGGAAATATCAATTTCATCTTTAATCAACACGAACTTATTCATCATTAATATTATAACTCACAATATTTAACAACGGATCATTCCCGGGAAAAGGGGGCTTTCAGATAAGATTTTCTCCCTATTGGCGCATGATTAGGTGACCAAACCTCTCCTTGTGAGAACTTTCTAGACATTGTCGATATTGCAAATAATAATATGAATAACTTTGTCGTCTCAATTATTGATTTAATAATATAAAATATTATCACGAGATGATCTTGTGACAATAATTGAATCAATAATATGAGAGATATTATCACGGCAATTCTTTGTAGCAATAATTGAGTATAAGCTGAGTGACTTCTCACGTAAGCATCAATAATCAATACAGGTGTGCTACTTATGCAACCACAGCGTATTCTTTTTGTACTTTTACCATAGGGTAGTTCAGCGGTTTAACGGGTAAAACTTTCGTCGTTATTTTTATAAAAAGATAATTATGTCGTTTTTCTAACTACGACAATACTTTCGTTGTGGGGTCCTGATGATGATTGTGTCGTCGTAAATGAATATTATTCCTGTTAAAAGCGAATATTCCCAGAGCCAATCGAATATTATATAACCACTTGCTTACTTTGCAAAATTTGTAAATAATACCCACAACTATAACATTATATCAAATCCACACCATAATATCAAAAAATATATTTTGAGAAAAATTAATCTTTATTCATAAAAGTTGGGGTCTTACTGACCTCCCCTTCTTATGAAATTTCGTCCTCGAAATTAGGGTGCGTACTGGTATGTCGAAGAGGTGAGGATACCTTGACTTCATTTGATTCTAACTCCCGGTCATTTCCTCGACATCGTGGTTTCTCCACAAAACTTTGACTTGAGGTATAACCTTGGGGCGTAGAATATGATCCTTCTTATCAAGATTTTAACGGTACCTCTTCATACGTTAAATCTTCCGCTATCTAAATCGGTTCTAATTCAATAATGTGGTTCGGGTCTTTCACATATTTACGTAACATAGATATGTGAAAAGCGTTATGAACACGAGACATACTTGGCGGTAAGGCGAGTCTATAGGCCCACGATTCCTACTCGATCGAGGATTAAAAATGGGCCGATGAATCGAGGATTGAGCTTTCCTCTCTTTCCAAATCTCGTAACTCCTTTCCATGGGAGCAACACGTAACAACACATGATCTCGATATTGAATTCCACGTCCTTTCGATGAAGATCGACATAACTCTTTTTTATCGATCTTGTGAGGTTTTTATCGTTGTCGGATCGTTTGAATCTTTTTCGTAGTCATACGTACCAACTCTCGGTCCCAACAACGTTGCTTCACCCACCTCATCCCGGTATCTTTGGAGAAGCGACACTTTCTTCCATCTAGCGCCTCAAATGGAGCCATGTGCCGATACTTGCTTGATAGCTATTGTTGTTGTAGGAAAACTCCACCGATGGTAAGAACTTGTCCCAACTTCCTTTGAAGTCGAGGACACGAGTCTTAATAAATCTTCAAGAGTTTGAATAGTCCTCTCCCATTGCCCGTCCAGGTTTGAGGATGATATCGAACTAAATAAATAAATCCGTGCCCATAGCTTTTTTGCAAACTAACCCAAAATCGTGAAGTGAATCTTGGGTCTCGATCGGAAACTATGGATTGGCATATACCATGCAATCTTACAATCTCGTTTTTTATGTACATCTGAGCAAGGCGTTCAAGTGTATAAGTTTCTCGTATCGGTAAGAAATGAAGAGACTTGGTCGATCTATCAACAATGACCCAAATCGCATCTATGCCTTGAGAAACCTTGGGAAGACCGATGTGAAATCCATGGTAATGTGCTCCCACTTCCATTACGGAATTTCAAGTGGTTCTGATGGACCTTTTGGCTTGATGATGCTCGCCTTGACTCGTTGACAAGTTAGACACCTTGAGATAAACCCATTATCTCTCTCTTCATATTGCTCCACCAAAATGTATGTCGAAGATCACGATACATTTTGGTACTCCCAGGATGGATTGCAAACGGTGTGTTGTGCGCCTCCATCATGATTTTATACTTCAAGTCAGAATCGTTAGGAACACAAAGTCTGGAGTTGACTCGAAGTATTCCTTCTTCATCGATTCTTGCTTCCAGAATAGCACCTTCTTGCACTTTCTTCCTCATACGCATCAGCTCCAGGTCTGTAGCTTGAGCAACTTTAACTTTATCGATTAAAGTCGGTTCTACTCGTATATTCGCCATCATCACATGGGTCCCTGGAGTCTTTAACTCTATCTCCATCCTTTGTAAGTCATACAAAATGGGCCTTTGCGTTGACAATATCGCACTCGTACCCGCATATGATCTTCTACTCAATGCGTCAACTACTACGTTCGCTTTTTCAGGATGGTATTGAATGGTATGATCGTAATCTTTCAATAGCTCAAGCCATCGTCGTTGCCGCATGTTGAGTTCCTTTTGAGTGAAGAAATATTTGAGGCTTTTATGATCGTATAGATCTCCACCTTCTCTCCATATCAGGTAATGCCTCCAAATCTTAAGCAAAAAAAGCAAGCATTTTGACTCTAGATCATGAGTAGGATAATTCCTCTCATATTCTTTGAGTTGTCGTGAGGCATAGGCTATGACTTTCCCATGTTGCATGAGAACACATCCTAACCCTTTGCTGAAGCATCATTTGTATATGACAAATCCCTCGAACCGGATGGTATTGTTAAAAAGCAGTCTTTGAAATGAGTCTCCTCTTGAGTTCTTGAAAACTCTTCTCACATTCCTCGCTCAAACCGAATTTTTGTATCTTTTGAGTCAATTTGAGTTAATGGAGTAGCGATTAGAGAAAATCCTTCCACGAACTCTCGATAATAACCGGCTAAAGCAAAGAAAGCTCGTACTTTGGTCCTTGACTTAGGTTGCTCCCGACTTTGAATTGCTTGATCTTTTTGTCGGGTCAGCAGATATTCCGTGATTTGATATCACGTGCCCAAGGAATGCTACTTCCTCAAGCGAACTCGCATTTCTTCAACTTGGCATATAACTTTTTTTCACGAAGCTTTTGGAGTATCGACCTCAAGTGTTGCTCATGATCTTCACGACTTTTGGAGTAAATGAGGATGTCATCAATAAAGGCGACCACAAAGTGATCAAATATTCCTTGAATACTCGGTTCATCATATCCATGAAAGCGCGCAGGAGCATTAGTCGATCAAAAGACATGACTAGGAATTCGTAATGCCCTGCAGGAGTTACGAAAGCGAGTCTTTGGAATGTCATCGGTTTTAATCTTTAATTGATGATATCGAAGCGAATCGATCTTTGAAAAGAATTTGGCGCCCTTGCTTGTTGGTCGAACAGATCATCATCAATGCGAAGTAGCGGGTATTTTATTTTTGATGGTGACATGATTGACTCCGATAATCAATACAAAGTCGCATACTTCCATCTTTCTTCTTCACGAATAGAGCAGGAGCACCCCGAGGAGGCGTCTAGGGTCGAATGAAAGCGATGTCTAACAATTCTGTAGTTGGGTTTTTAACTCACGAAGTTCAATAGGAGCCATTCGATATGGGGCTTTGGAAATGGGTTTTGTCTGGGGTTCAAAGGTCGATACAAAATTCGATTTCACGCTCAGGGGTAGGCGGGGAAGTTCTTGAGGGGAATCGTCGGAAATTTATTAACAATAGAAATATCATTCAAATCGGCGTATTTTTGTTTAAATCATGTGACATGGGCTAAGAAAGCTTGACATCAGTTTTTCAATAAGCGAATAGCTTTATGGCTTGATATGGCGGTGATTGATTTTAGTGGTTTGGTTGCTTGAATTAGCATAATAGGTTGGTTAGGAATATGAAAGCTAACAACCTTACGAAAAATAATCAATTTTAGCATGATGAGTAGTTAACCAATCAATCCCTAAAATCACATCAAATGCAAGTATTTTTAAAGAGATAAGATCGACGAGTAGCGATGCGATTCTACCGATTTGAATCAAACAAGACTTATAAGCAGTGGATGTAATGAAGGTTTCTCCCAGCGGAGTTTCAACGAGATAAGTCAAAGTCTAATTTCTCGGAGTTAAATTTAAGCGTTGGCGCAAGTAGGAGAATAAAAAAGAATGGGTAGAAGCGGTATCAAATAAGGTATAGACTTAGCTAGAGTTTATGATTAGCTTACCGTGATCACCTCGTTTGGATTCCTCGCTTTTTGGGAGGTTTCGACAAAGCGCTCTCCCTTGAACTACGGTTTTGTCTTATATGGGATGGACCTTTGATGCCTCCATCCCAATTTGGACTTGACTTTGGTGCTGCGAAAAAATGGGCTAGGTGACCTTCTCTTCCATAATTATAACATGCTTTGGATTGCTTTGCGTCTGATTTGGGTGATATGTCCCTCCCCTCGCATTTGTAACATCTGATTGGGTGTCGTTCTCCTTCCTTAACAACGGTCTTTGGTGATGGCGTCTTTCCATCATTATTGAATCTCCTCTTCTTGAAATTTCCACTTTTATTATCTTGGCCATGATTACCACCAGAAGTGGTTACCATTTACGGCATGTTGATTCCCTCCACGTTTGTTGTCAAGCCCGATATTGCTACTACCCTTTGGTATTATCATTTTTTCATTTCTCTCTCTCTCTTGGTTGGGTTGACTTTCGTTATCGGCGCTCAATAATTGAGCCCTATTTACAACATCGAATACAAACACGGTTTGTGAGAAATTAAGTATTGGCGTATCTCGGGTTTCAAACCTCTTAGAAACATCGCGTCATTCTCTCCTCATTATCAACCAAGTGGGGCCATGGCCCGGGACAACTTCGGCAAACTTAACCCGTCTTTGTGACACGGTCATATTTTTTTGCTCGACTTGATGAACTCTACCTCCTTCATGTATGCCGAATACTTTCGGGAAAGTACTTGTCGTTGAGCAGTTCTTGGAACTTCTCCCAAGACATCTTTGGTCTGGCGAGGTTGAGTCGCTTTCTGATTCCCACCGATGTCTGCCTCTCCTCGCAACATAAAGGTGGCAAAGGGAACCTTTTGCTCCTCGGAGCATCCCAAGACATCAAATATCTTGGTGATGATACGCTTTATCCACGTCTCGCCTTAAGTGGTTTTGGCTCTCAATAAACTCGGTGGTCCCGGCTCCTTGAAGCTTGATTTATTTAGCGGTGGCCAGTCGAGAGTTGCCGGTGTTTCCACTGCATTTTGAGCGAGGAGTCTTCGCTTTGATGTTGCATGAATTGCATAAAGCCTCTGAACATCCATCGTTCATCATTTGGTCGGCGTTGTTGTTTTCTTGAGGATTATTGCCATCTGATGCACATTATCACAGGTATTGATCGTTGGTGACTCAGCGGTCTCATGTGCTTCATTGCTTATCTCAACATTTTTGGATGCCATTTTCAAATACTGCCACAAAACAAGGGTTTAATTGACATGTCACATATTATCCTATATACTACGTGACCAAATAAATACCAAATAAACTTAGGTAGGTCATACTAGCGAAGAATTTCCCGTCTCTCCCCTCCTAGTTCTTGTCTCACATCTCGGCCGGGGATCATATCCTAAGCTTTGATACCAAGTGTGGCCCCCAAAATAGGTATACATCACCCATCTTGAGTCGCCAAATACATGGTACAAAATTTAAATACAAACTTCTTTTTATCTGATCACGAAAAAATGTGGTTGAGAGTTTTAATACGAATAATGTCTCGTAGAGAGTATTCAAACTCAAATAAAGTCCTCATTACATTTATTATCACACTATTTCTTTGAATAGTGAGGACTACTAATACAAACATCGGGATAGTCACTCTCGTTTTCCAGAGCTAGTCCGGCTATATTCTCATTTTCTGAAGAGAACAATGAAAACAAAGGGTGAGCTCAACTAGCCCGGTAAGAAATATTATGACTAAGATAATAGAGAATAAATTATCGTTAGCCTTCAACGAGTGTTAAGCGATAAAATATAATAAACATCAAGTTTAGCTGCGGTGAACAAGCAATCCATTAGAAGAGTCAAGTAGAGCATGATATCTACTATCTTCTATGATTTAAAAAGTTTATCATCAATTTTATCATTTGAGACTCGACAATAAATAAACCACATCATCGAATCATCCACACTGCACTCTGGGCGAGGATATTCATATAATCATCATAATGGTCATGATTATCGAAGAATAATCACTGGTCATAATCATACCAACAATTTGTCCATCGATACTACGGGCCGATGAGGATTTTTACCACATCATTTGTAACATTACGGTCATGATTATCTTAGAATAATCACAGTCATAATCATAATCATACCAATCAATAGTACATACATCTATGCGCGTAAGCCACGAGATGACTTTTATCACAATATAAGCATGAGGATGATGATGATGATATAAGAATTCAATTAAAAGAAAGCAAAAGGATAAATTTTAAAGATTTATAATTTAATTTATCGAGAATTCAATAATGTCAAATTATCAACATGATAATCTTTGCTTTGTGGAGTAAAATTCAAGAATAATATTGTATCAAAAATGATTTGGACATGACAAAGAAATCAATTTTTGTCATGAATAATTTCCGGGTGAATAGTACAGTGAGTGAATAGTACCCAAGTGAATAGTACTTTGAGTGAATAGTACTTGATGAATAGTACTTTTTGTGAATAGTACTTTATGAATAGTACTTTGTGAATAGTACTTTGTGAATAGTACTTTGTGAATAGTACTTTGTGAATAGTACTTTTGAATGAATAGAATGAATAGTACTTTGTGAATAATACCAAAAAAATACTACTCATGGACGATTACTCGGCATGAAAAGCTTAAAATTTAACAAGAATGTGTAGAAAATATCCTTGTGAAGCGATCTTTAGATGAAGCGCAAATTTCAAGGATATTCTACTAATTTCACGGAGTATAGAAGCAATACTTTAACAAAATGAGGGTATAATCGGGAATACGAGGCGAAATAATATTACTCACATACTACTGAGTATGGAAGAAAATATTATTCCTATGAATCTTGAAAAAAATAATATCCCTTACCTCGGAAGAAAATTTGGATCTTTGGAATAGTGAGGTAGCGAGACTTCTCTTCTACTTTCTCTCTCTCTCTCTCTCTTCTCTCTCTATAATTGCTCTTGTGAGTCTTAGTGAATTGGTGAGAATGAAAGAAGAATGAGCTTTATTTATAGGAAAATATAGTTTCGATAATTGCGTTTTGGGGCTCGAAATATTACGAGTATAATACCTTCATCTTTTCCTTCATTTTTAATTTAGTCCTGCAAGTATTATCAAACTTGCACCACCTCCCCTAATAGTACATCTTGTGAATCAATAGTACAATCATGTGAATCAATAGTACAATCATGTGAAAAAAATAATTACTATATTATAGTACCTTCATACATACCTCCATTTTTAATTTAGTCATGCAAGTATTATCAATCTTGCACCACTCCCCCCTAATAGTACATGCATGTGAATCAATAGTACACACATGTGAACAAATAGTTATAAGCATGTGAATTAATAGCAATTAATTGCTCATTTATCAGATTAATTACCGATTGGTCGATATAACCTCAGGACATCCATTATTATCGAAATAGATGTCGATTTCCACTAACACTAATAATCCCAACACAATGGAAATATCAATTTCATCTTTAATCAACACGAACTTATTCATCATTAATATTATAACTCACAATATTTAACAACGGATCATTTCCAGGAAAGAGGGGCTTTTCAGATAAGATTTTTTCTCCTATTGGCGCGCTATGATTAGGTGACCAAACCTCTCTTGTGAGAACTTTCTAGACATTGTCGATATTGCAAATAATAATATGAATAACTTTGTCGTCTCAATTATTGATTTAATAATATAAAATATTATCACGAGATGATCTTTGTGACAATAATTGAATCGATAATAATATGAGAGATATTATATCGACAATTCTTTGTAGCAATAATTGAGTATAAATTGGTGACTTCTCACGTAAGCATCAATAATCAATCAGTGTGCTCTATATGACCCGCGTATTCTTTGTACTTTTACCATAGGGTAGTTCAAGCGGTTTAACGGTAAAACTTTTCGTAGTTATTTTTATAAAAAGATAATTACATCGTTTTTCTAACTACGACAATACTTAGTTGTGGGGTCACTGATGATTGTCTTCGTAAATACGAATATTCCTGTTAAAAGCGAATATTCCCGACCAATCGAATATTATATAACCACTTAACTTACTTACTTTGCAAAATTTGTAAATAATACCCACAACTATAACATTATATCAAATCCACACCATAATATTCAAAAATATATTTAGAGAAAAATTAATCTTTATTCATAAAAGTTGGGGTCTTGAGTGAGAATTGTGGCCTATAGACTCGCTTTACCGCCAAGTATGTCGCGTGTTCATAACATTTTTCACGTATCGATGTTACGTAAATATGTGAAAGACCCGAATAACATTATTGAGTTAGAACCAGACGAGATAGCTGAAAATTTAATGTACGAGGAGGTACTTGTCAAGATCTTGGATATGAAGGAGCATGTCCTACGCACAAAGGTTATACCACAAGTTAAAATTTTATGGAGGAACCATGCTATTGAGGAAATGACCTAGGAGTTGGAATCAGAAATAAAAACGAGGTATCGTCACCTTTTCGAAACACTAGGTACGTACGTCAATTTCGAGGACGAAATTTCATAAGGAGGGGAGGTTGTAAGACCCCAACTTTTTATAAATAAAATTGATTTTCCTCTATTCATTTTTTTGAAATAGTAAGGGGTGGATTTGATTAATGTGGTTAGTTATGGGTAAAATGCGCAAATATTTTTAACTAAGTAAGTGGTTATAAAATATTCATTGTTGTCGGGGAATATTCGTTTGGTCGTGGAATATTCTTGCTATTGGGGAATCTTTGTTTGGTCGTGGAATATTCTTGCTGTCAGGGAATATTCGTACGATGATGCAACCATTTGTGGGCTCCATAACGAAAAATTATCGGATGGAAAAAATGATAAGTATTAGTTTTTTTATAAATAACGACGTAGTTATTTAGATTAACAACCGTTGGAATACACGGTGGTTGGAAGTCTAAAGATGTCTGAGTGGTTGCACAAGATAGACACCAGATATTACAAATATTTTGGATTATTGATTCTTACGTAAGAAGGCCTTTACTCAATAATTGTTACAATAATTACTCTTCAATATTTTATTTTATTGATTTAATAATTGCTACGTTGATATTTTATATTATTATTTTTTCAATAATCACTGCACAATATTTCCCATTATCGGATCAATAATTCATATTATTTGAATAATATTATTAGATAGCATTATTGGCAATGTCTAAGGAAGTTCTGTCTAGGAAAGGGGTTTGGTCACCTAATTGCGTGCCAGTAAGGAGAAATCCTTATTGGAAAGCACCCTCTTTCCTGGGAACAACTTGGTTGTCATTATTGTGATTCTGTAATATTATTTGTGAATATTTAATTATTGATTTATATGATAAGGAAATATTTATTTTATGTAGATATAAATGAAGGAATTAATGTTGAGGTGTTTTATCAGTATTTTGTCGGAATGGAGGTATTAACAATCATCCGTATGTGGATTTTGGTCATTTTCTATTTGGAATTTGGAAAACGTTTCTTTTACAAAGTTGTAGAGAATTAAATTCCCTATGGAATGGACATAAAATTCGTATTTTTCTTATAAAAGAGCTATTTATTATGAATTATTGAAGTTTCTGAATATTGTTTAGATTTAAAACATTTTGGTGGATATTTTCTAGAATAGGTGGACCCCACTCTTGTCCTTGTTGGTGTGCTGAGAAATTTCAAAGTGTTGTTTCAAAATGGGTGTGCTACTGATTCATGCGTATCAGAATTTTGTCAGAAAAGGTGTGCTACCACTTTCCTATAAAATAGGGTGCTTAGTTAGAAATGAAAATCACACCAGAATTAGAAGTTTTCTCTCTATAATATCGAGCGTATTTTTGTGAGTATTTAGATATCTTGAGTGTTGATATTCACTGCAAGTTTCCTTCAACATTATATCAAATATTTCAGCCAGAAGTATTATTCTTTTGAGGTAAGGGATGTTATTTTCTTCGCAAATTATGTTATTTTTTTAATATCATTATACCGAAATATTGGTATGAAATTTTTACCTTTTCATGTCGAGATTACTGTGAGACCAAAAATTTTACGAATAAATATTTAATTTTCTCGAAATATTTTTTTCAAAATTATGGTGTGGATTTGAGATAATGTTATAGTTGTGGGTAATATTTATAAATTTTGAAAAGTATGCAAGTTGTTGTAAAATATTCAATTGGTTGGGGAATATTCTTTTTATCGGGGAATATACGTATGAAGTTACAATCATTGGTGGGACCCCAAAACGGAATTATTGTCGGATTGAGAAAACGACAAAAATATTTTTATGAAAATAACGGCGGAAGTTTTACCGTTACAACTGTTGAAACACCCGGTGTTAAAATTACTGAATCTGGCGTGGTTGCATAGTAGCTTTACGGTATTGATTATTGATGCTTACGTGAGAAGTCACTCGATTTTTGTTCAATTATTATTACAAAGAATTTCTTTGATAGTATCTCACGTTATTTGATTCAATTATTGTCGATATTTTATATTATTAAATCAATAATTGAGATGACAAAGTTATTAATATTATTATTTGCAATATTAACGATGTCTAGAAGTTCTGTCAATGTGAGGTTTGGTCACCTAATTGCGCGCCAATAAAGAGAAATCCTTATTGGAAGGCCCCCTCTTTCCTGGAAACGACCTGGTCGATTAATATTGTGAATTATAATAATGGTGATATATGTTATTTTATTATTATTATAAATGTAATAAAACCGAAAACTTTTTATTTAAAACAGAATACTTTTTATAAAGTTTTATTTTATTTGATTATAAATAGAATATATTATATTTTATTATGCATAGTGTTTGCATAGTAAAAACTTTTTATATAAAATGTAATACTTTTTATAAAGTTTTATTTTATTTGATTATAAATAGAATATATTATATTTTATTATGTATAGTGTCTGCGATAGTGTTTGCATAGTAAACACTTTTATATAAAACATAATACTTTTTATAAAGTTTTGTTTTATTTGATTATAAATAGAATATATTATATTTTATTATGCATAGTATTTGCATAGTAAAAACTTTATATAAAAGCAGTAATACTTTTATAAAGTTTTGTTTTATTTGATTATAAATAAAATATATTATATTTTATTGCATAGTCTTGCAAAGATAGTATCCTTTCCATTCTCCTATAAATTGGATGCTTAGTTAGAATTGAAAATCACACCAGAAATTCAGAGAATTCTTCTTCTATAATCTTGAGTGTATTTCTTTAGAGTTTAAGAAAGTTTTGAGCGTAGAAAATGGTGCAAATTTTCTTCAAGTATATCCCCGCCCTAACCATCGGAATACTCTTCTTTTTAAGGTAAGGGGTATTATTCTTTCGTATTCATGAATAGAGTTATTTTCTTTCAATACTAGTAAGGGTTGTTATTCTATTCTTTATTGTTATGTTGGAATAACCTTTCTATGCGAAGTACTGCATACATGGTGAAATTCTTCTATTATTCTATTCTTTATTATTACATTGGAATAACTCATGCATGCGATCTATCGTATGCACCGGTGAATTTCGTTGTTATTCCATTCTTTATTATTCTCGTTGGAACATCCACATGCATGCGGATTACGCATTATCCGGTTCCATTCTTTATTATTCATTGGAACATCCTATACGTGTGGATTACGTGACATGGTTCCATTCTTTATTATTCATTGCTGGAATATCCACATGCGTGTGGGTTACGTGATAATTTGGTTCCATTCTTTATTATTTTATTGGAATAACTCGTCTGCATGCGAATTACGCATCGCTTTGGTGAATTCTTTTGTTATTCCATTCTTTATTATTCTGTTGGAATAATCTGTCTACGTTTATTACCGCATGGCGGCAAAAATTCATTTGCGATTTCATATATTCTATTATACTCAGTTGGTTAAAGTTTTAACTTCTATATTCCATGAAATTAGTGGAATATCCTTGATATTTGCACTTCATCCAGTATCTTTTCATGGAAATATTCTTCTCAGCATTCTTGAATTTTACTCCACAAAGCAGTATCATGTTAACAATTTGGACGTTATTGAGTTCAGGATAAATTAACTTATAAATCTTTAAAATTTATTCTTGAACTTGTTTTATTGAATTATCATCATCCTCATGTTTATAATATGTTGAAAGTCATATGTGGCCTATAGTGCATAGATGGACTTAGTATGATTATGACCAGGGCTTATTCGGTATAATCATGACCGTAATGTTACAAATAATGTGGTAAAAATCCTCATTGGCCGTAGTGCATTGATGGACAGTTGTTGGCATGATCATGACCATTGATGAATACACGAATATCCTTGGCCCATAGTGAATGGATAATTTGTGGTCGTGATACTAATGAATATCATTGGCCGTAGTGCAAGGATGATGTGGATTATTTATTAAGCTGAGTCTCAGCGATAAAAGTAATGAAAAACCTTTTAAATCATAAAAGATATTAGATTTTATTCTCTACTTGACTCTTCTAATGGATTGCTTGTTCCGCTACAGTTAAACTTGATGTTTATTATATTTTATAAGTTTAGCACTGTTGAAGGCTAATGATAATTTATTTTGCATTATTTTAGTCATAATATTTCTTACTGGGCTAGTTAAGCTCACCCTTTCTTTCACTGTTCTCTTCGGGAAATGAGAACGTAGCCGAGACTAGTCAAGGAACGGAGTGACGGTCCAAATAATAGCATTAGTAGTCCTCACTATTCTGTTAAATAGTGTGATAATAAATGTAATGAGGACTCCATTGAGTGTGTATATTGTCTAGATGACAATATTCTTATTAAAACTCTTAGATTATATTTTGTCGTATTTTACACGACTGTTGTATAATTAAGTTGTATTTGAATTTTGTACCATGTATTTGGCGACTCAAGATGGGTGATGTATACCTATTTTGGGGGCGTCACAGTTGGTATCAAAGCTTAGGGATATGATCCCTGGCTTAGATGTGAGACAAGAACTAGGAGGGGAGAGATGGGGAATTCCTTCGCTAGTATGACCTACCTAAGTTTATTTGGTATTTAATTGGTCGGTCAGAGTATAGGGATAATATGTGATATGTTAATTAACCCTTGTTTTGTGGCAGTATTTGAAAATGGCATCTGAAAATGCTGAGATAAGCAATGAAGCACATGAGATCGTTGAGTTAGCTCAACCAAAAGGTAACGACCAACAACACAATAATAATCATACCGGTGGCAACGACTATCGGAACAATGATAACCATCGTGGGGGGAATTATCATGCCAAGAATGGTAACCACTTCGGTGGTAATCATGGCCAAGATAATAGGAGTGAAAATTTCAAGAAGAGAAGGTTCAACAATGATGGAAAGATAGCAGCACCAATACCCATTTTAAAGGAAGGAGAACGACCACCACTTGTATGTTTCGAATGCGGACAGGAGGGACACATCCGTCCATACTGTACGCAGCAATCCAAAGCATGTTTCAATTACGGAGGAGAAGGTCGCCTAGCTCGATTTTGTCGTGTAGTGAAATCAAGTTGTGACGCTCTCAAAAATAGGTATACATCACCCATTTTGGGTCGCCAGATATATGGTACATAAATCAAATACAACTTAATTATACAACTGTCGTGTAAAATACGACAAAACATAGGCTGTGAGTTTTAATACAAATATTGTCATCTAGACAATATCCACACTCAATGGAGTCCTCATTACATTTATTATCACACTATTTCACGAATAGTGAGGACTACTAATGCACCATCTAGGACCATCACTCTGTTCCCGACTAGTCCCCATACCACGTTCTCATTTCAAGAGAACAAATGAAAGAAAGGGTGAGCTCAACTAGCCAAGTAAGAAATATTATGACTAAGATAATGCGTAATAAATTATCCTTAGCCTTCAACAAAGATAACAACCGATAGAATATAATAGACAACAAGTTTTAGATCAACAATCGTAGCGGAATAAGCAATCCATTAGAAGAGTCAATACAAGATAAAATCTACTATCTTCTATGATTTAAAAGTTTTTCATCAACTTTATCGTGAGACTCAAACTTAATAAATAAAATCAAACCATCCCCGCTTCCACGCCAAGGATATTCATGTAATCATCAATGGTCATGACTATACCGAATAATCTCTGGTCATAATCATACCAAAACTCGCCCATCAATGCATTATGTGCCACCGAGGACTTTTACCACATCATTCGTCACATTACTACCATGTGATTATACCGAATAATTCCCGGTCATAATCATACCAAGTCCATCTATGCACGTAAGCCAAAGATGACTTTCAACATAATATAAGCATGAGGATGATGACAATTCAATAAAACAAGTTCAAGAATAAATTTTAAAGATTTATAAGTTAATTTATCCTGAACTCAATAACGTCCAAATTGTCAACATGATACTGCTTTGTGGAGTAAAATTCAAGAATGCTCAGAAGAATATTTCCATGAAAAGATACTGGATGAAGCGCAAATATCAAGGATATTCCACTAATTTCATGGATTATAGAATCCAAAGCTTTAACCAACTGAGTATAATAGAATATATAACACTGCAAATGTATTTTCGCCCGCCATGCGGTAATCCACGTATACAGATCATTTCCACGATTTAATAAGGAATGAATACAAAGGATCATTCACCGCATGTGGTAATCCACATGTAAAGTTATTCCAACGTAATAATAAAGAATGGAATAATGAAGGATTCACCATGCGTGCGTGCGGTATGAAGCGCATGCATACATGTTATTCCCAATGTAATAATAAATAATGGAACCAGATCCCACAGAACGCATGTATATGTGATATTTCGGATAATAATAAAGAAACGGAATATTAGAAGAATTTCACTATACAAGCAGATTCAGATAAACAAAAGTTATTCAAACGGAATAATAAGAATGGAATAATGAAGTTCTCTTCATGAATACGAAAAAAAAATACCCCTTACGAGTACAACAAATAATATCCCTACCTTAGAAAAGCTGGATATTGGAAAAATGAAGTAGCGAATACTTTTTTCTTCTTTCTCTCTATAGTTTCTCTCTACAGAGTTTCATTGAATTCGTAAGAAATAATGAAGGAATGAGCTTTATTTATAGAAGAACCGAAAGTGGCTCTTGGTCTTAATGAAGGGTCAAAATGACTCTTCGTAATATGAAGAGACAACTACTATTTGTGAAGGCAATTAACTCTTGAAACAATCAAGGGCAAATAACTCTTGGAAAACTCAAGGACAAGTTACTATTAAAACTTTAAATCAACGATCCATATTGATTTACTATTATAATTTCAACCAACGGTCTGAAAAAATTAGCACATCTCCTTATGGAATAATATTGTACCCAAAAATAATTTGGACCGAAAAGAAATATATTTTATGGGTGAATAGTACCCCATGAATAGTAACTCGTAAATAGTCACTCATGAATAGTAACTTGTGAATAGTAACTCTTGAATAGTAACTCGTGAATAGTACTCTGACACAAAAAGTGCCCCAAATACTCGAGTGAACAATACTAGAGTGAATTATAATCGGGTATTTTATGACAATTTGTCTACTTTGAAAAATTTTCACATATCACCCTTAACTTTACATTTTTATCAATTTAACTATTTACCAAAATAGAAAATTTGAATAATTTTATTTTATAAAATTCGGGGTCTCACACAAGTCCAGTTGGGATAGTGATGCCAAAGGATGTCTCAGACAAGTCAAAGCCGGTAGTTTAAGTGAGAGCGTTTATCAAGGAACCCGAACGAGGTTATTACGGGTAAGTTAATCATAAGCTCTTTGCGAAGTCTATACCTTATTAGATATCTGGGTTCTACCCATTCTTTATCTCTCTCTTGCTTGCTTCAACGCTTAAATTTGACTTCAGAGAAATTAGACTTTGACTTATCTCGTTGAAACTCCATTCGAGAAACCTTCGTTACATCCATTTGTTTATAAATCTTGTTGATTCAAATCGACACTTTCACGTTACCGTCGATCTTATCTCTTTGAAAATACTTGCCTTTGACGTGATTTTAGAAATCGACTGGTTAACTACTCATCGTGCTAAAATTGATTATTTTCGTAAGGTGATTAGCTTTTATATTCCTAACCAACCTGTTATACGAATTCAAGCAACCAAACCACTAAAGTCAATCAATGTTATATCAAGGCATAAGTAAAGAGCCCCGAGCCTTTATCTGGTGGTTTCCTTGTATAGAATGCACCGAAGCCATACTTTCCGTAGAAGACGTCGTGAATAACGGTGGCAAGTTGATAGGTATCAATGTGACGTGCTATCCAAGTCTTGGATGAGGGTCA
Organism: Panax ginseng; assembly: GCA_020205605.1. Taxonomy (NCBI): domain Eukaryota; kingdom Viridiplantae; phylum Streptophyta; class Magnoliopsida; order Apiales; family Araliaceae; genus Panax; species Panax ginseng. The sequence goes on along the minus strand of CM035136.1, from coordinate 35,934,602 downwards.
CAGTTTTGAATGATAGTTCTATTGTTAATAAATTTCCTGGCGTATTCTTGAAGACTTAACCTACCCCTAGAACGTGAAATCGAATTTTGTATTGACCCCAGTACAAAACCCCATTTCTAAAACCCTTAAATATTTCTTCAACTAAAACAAATGTATTATGCGCCAAAGACGTTGGCTCGAGCTGTTGAAAGATTACGATAATACAATTCAATACCATCATGAAAAAGCGAACGTGGTAGCTGACGCGTTGAGTAGAAGTTGGTATGCGTTTACGAGTGCAAATATACGAACCTACGTGAAGATAACAAATATATGATTAGAACCAACTTTAGTTTATAATGTTAAAATTGCTCAAGCTACACACCTGAATCTGATGAATGTGAAGAAGAAGGTTCAAGAAGGCGTTATCTCAACCCTCGATTTAATTGGCCCATTTGAAATCCTCGATCGAGTAGGAACTGTGGCCTATAGACTCATTTTACCGCCAAGTATGTCGCGTGTTCATAACGTTTTTAACGTATCGATGTTACGTAAATATGGGGACGACCCGAACCACGTTATTAAATTAGAACTAGACGAGATATCAGAAGATTTAACTTATAAGTAAATACGTGTTAAAATCTTGGATAAGAGGGATCGTATTCAACACTCAAAGGTTATACCTCAAGAGTTAGAATCTGAAATGAAGTCAAGGTATCCTCATCTCTTCAGCATACCAAGTACATACGTAAATTTCGGGGGAAAAATTTCATAAGGAGGGAAGATTGTGTGTAAGACCCCAACTTTTATGAATAAAGATGATTTTTCTATAAATATCATATTTGAATATTATGGAATGAATTTGATATAATGTTATAGTTGTGGGTAATATTTATAAATTTTTCAAAGTACGCAAGTTGTTATATAATATTCAATTGTTCGGGGAATATTCGTTTTAACAGGGAATATTCGTACAACGACACAATCATTGGTGAACCCCACAACGGAATTATTGTCGGATTGAGAAAACTACAAAAATACTTTATGAAAATAACGGCGGAAGTTTTACCGTTAACTGTTGAAACACCGGTGTTAAAAAATAAAGATGTCTACGCGTGGTTGCTTAGAAATAGCACACGGTATTGATTATTGATGCCTACGTGAGAAGTCACTCGCTTTTTTTTCAATTATTGCTACACGAATTGCGCGATAAGATCTCACGTTATTTGATTCAATTATTGTCAATATTTTATATATTATTAAATCAATAATTGAGATGACAAAGTTATTAATATTATTATTTACAATATTAACGATGTCAGAAGTTCATTAAGGAGAGGTTTTGTCACCTAATTGCGCCGCCAATAGGGAGAAATCCTTATTAGAAAGTCCCCTCTTTCTTGGGAACGACCTGGTCGATTAATATTGTGAATTATAATAATGATGATAAATTTTGTTTTATTAGTATTATTAATGTAATAAAACTGAAAATCTTTTTATATAAAATGTAATACTTTTATAAAGTTATACTGTTTTATTAGACTATAAATAGAATATATTATATTCTATTATGCATAGTGTTTTGCATAGTAAAATCTTTTATATAAAATGTAATACTTTTATAAAGTTATTTGTTTTATTAGACTATAAATAGAATATATTATATTTTATTATGCATAGTGTTGCATAGTACTCAGATATAGTGTTTTGTATAGTAAAATCTTTTATATAAAATAGAATACTTTTATAAAGTTATTTATTTTATTAGATTTTAAATAAAATATATAAATATATATATATATATATATATATATATTTAGAATATATTATATTTTATTGCATAGTATCCTTTCAATTCTCCTATAAATGGGATGCTTAGTAAGAATTGAAATCACACCAGAAATTTAGAGAGTTCTTCTTCTATAATCTTGAGCGTATTTCTTTAGAGTTTTCAGAATCTTTGAGCGTAGAAAAATAGCATAAGTTTTCTTCAAGAATATCCTCGCCCTACCAGTCGGAATACTCTTCTTTTACGGTGAGGATAATATTTGTTGTGTACTTTCGTAAGTGGGTATTATTCTTTTTCGTATTCATGAAGAGAGTTATTTTTTTTCAATACTCGTAAGGGTTGTTATTCCTTTCTTTATTATTATGTTGGAATAAACTGTCTATGCGAAGTACCGCATACATAGTGAAATTCTTCTGTTATTCCATTCTTTATTATTATTCATTGGAATAACTCCATCTTCGTCTTGATCTATCGCATGCCCGGTGAATTCTGTTGTTATTCCATTCTTTATTATTCTGTTGGAACATCCTGTCTGTGCAGATTACGCATGACTTGGTTACATTCTTTATTATTCTATTGGAACATCATGTTTGTGCGGATTACGCATGACCTGGTTCTATTCTTTATTATTTTGTTGGAATATCATGTATGTGCGGGTTACGCATGACCTAGTTCCATTCTTTATTATTCTGTTGGAATAACCTTTCTGTGTGGATTACGCACGCCTGGTGAATTCTTCTGTTATTCCATTCTTTATTATTCTGTTGGAACATCCATGCATGCGGATTACGCATGACCTGGTTCCATTCTTTATTATTCTATTGGAATATCATGCATGCGCATGCCGGTTACGCATGACTGGGTTCCATTCTTTATTATTCTGTTGGAATAACTTCGGCTCATGCGTAATTACGCACGCACCTGGTGAATTCTTCGTTATTCCATTCTTTATTATTCGTTGGAATAATGCATACATGTAGATTACCGTATGGCGGCAAAAAATCCATTTGCGATTTCATATATTCTATTATACTCGGGTTGGTTAAAGTGTTGGCTTTATACTCCATGAAATTAGTGGAATATCCTTGATATTTCAAGGCTTCATCCAAAGATCTTTTCATGGAAATATTTTTCCGAGCATTCTTGAATTTTACTCCACAAAGCAAAGATCATGTTGACAATTTGGACGTTATTGAGTTTAGGATAAATTAACTTATAAATCTTTAAAATTTATTCTTGAACTTGTTTTATTGAATTATCATCATCCTCATGTTTATAATATGTTGAAAGTCATCATGGTTTTGTAGTGCATAGATGGACTTGGTATGATTATGACGAGGATTATTCGGTGTAATCATGACCGTAATGTTACAAATGATGTGGTAAAAAACCTCATTGGCCATAGTGCATTGATGGACAGTTGTTGGCATGATCATGACCATCGATGAATACACGAATTTCCTTGGCCCGTAGTGCATGGATAATTTGTGGTCGTGATACTTAATGAATATCCTTGGTAGAAGTGCGGGGATGATGTGGATTATTTATTGTCGAGTCTCAAATGATAAAAGTAATGAAAAACCTTTTAAATCATAGAAGATAGTAGATTTTATTCTGTACTTGACTCTTCTAATGGATTGTTTGTTCCGCTGCAGTTAAACTTGATGTTTGTTATATTTTATCAGTTTAACACTGTTGAAGACTAATGATAAATTATTATGCATTATCTTAGTCATAATATTTCTTACTGGGCTAGTTGAGCTCACCCTTTTTCTTTCATTGTTCTCTTCAGAAAATGAGAACGTAGCGGGGACTAGTCGGGGAACGGAGTGACGGTTCAGATGATAGCATTAGTACTCCTCACTATTCTATGAAATAGTGTGATAATAAATGTATTGAGGACTTATTTTGAGTTTAAATACTGTCTAGAAGACAATATTTGTATTAAAACTCATAGCTCATGTTGAATATTTAAGGTTGTATTTGTATTTTGTACCATGTATTTGGCGACTCAGAATAGGTGATGTATACCTATTTTGGGGGCATCACATTGTGAGACCCCAAATTTTACGAATAAAGATTTAATTTTCTCGAAATATTTTTTTCAAAATTATGTTATGGATTTGAGATAATGTTATAGTTAATGGGTAATATTTATAAATTTTGAAAAGTATGCAAGTTGTTGTATAATATTCAATTGGCCTGGGAATATTCTTTTTTTGTTTGGGAATATCCGTATGACTCAAGACAATCATTGGTGGACCCCTAATGTAATTATTGTCGGATCGAGAAACGACAAAAATATTTTTTATGAAAATAACGACGGAAGTTTTCTTTGTTAAAACTATTTGAAACACCCGGTGTTAAAAGTACAAGAATCTGAGTGGTTGCGTAGTATACACGGTATTGATTATTGATGCTTACGTGAGAAGTCACTCGCTTTTGTTCAATTATTGCTACAGTAATTGCGGCATAGTATCTCATGTTATTTGATTCAATTATTGTCAATATTTTATATTATTAAATAAATAATTGAGATGACAAAGTTATTAATATTATTATTTGCAATATTAACGATATCTAGAAGTTCTGTCAAGGAGAGGTTTGGTCACCTAATTGCGCGCCAATAGGGAGAAATCCTTATTGGAATGTCACCTCTTTCCTGGGAACGACCTGGTCGATTAATATTGTGAATTATAATAATGGTGATAAATGTTGTTTTATTATTATTATAAATGTAATAAAACAGAAAACTTTTTATATAAAATAGAATACTTTTTATAAAGTTTTGTTTTATTTTATTATAAATAGAATATATTATATTTTATTATGCATAGTGTTTGCATAGTAAAAACTTTTTATATAAAATAGAATACTTTTTATAAAGTTTTGTTTTATTTGATTATAAATAGAATATATTATATTTTATTGCATAGTGCAGCATAGTATCCTTTCCATTCTCCTATAAATAGGATGCTTAATTAGAATTGAAAATCACACCAGAAATTTAAAGAATTCTTCTTCTATAATCTTGAGCGTATTTCTTTAGAATTTAAGAAAGCTTTGAGCGTAGAAAATAGTGCAAGTTTTCTTCAATTATATCAACGCCCTACCCGTCGGAATACTCTTCTTTTTAAGGTAAGGGGTATTATTTTTTCGTATTCATGAAGAGAGTTATTTTCTTTCAATACTCGTAACCTGTCTATGCGAAGTACCGCATACATAGTGAAATTCTTACGTTATTCCATTCTTTATTATTCTGTTAGAATAACTCGTCTGCGTGCTTGATCCATCGCATACTGGTGAATTCTGTTGTTATTCCATTCTTTATTATTCTGTTGGAACATCCTGTCTGTGCGAATTACGCATGACCTGGTTCCATTCTTTATTATTTTGTTGAAACATCCTGTCTGTGTGGATTACACATGACATGATTCCATTCTTTATTATTCTGTTGGAATAACCTATCTGTGCGGATTACGCACGCCTGGTGAATTTTTCTGTTATTCCATTCTTTATTATTCTGTTGGAATAATCTGTCTACGTAGATTACCGCATGGCGGCAAAAATCCATTTGTGGTTTCATATATTCTATTATACTCAGTTGGTTATAGTTTTGGCTTCTATACTCCATGAAATTAGTGGAATATCATTGATATTTGCGCTTCATCCAGTATCTTTTCATGGAAATAATCTTCTGAGCATTCTAGAATTTTACTCCACAAAGCAGTATCATGTTGACAATTTAGACGTTATTGAGTTCAGGATAAATTAACTTATAAATCTTTAAAATTTATTCTTGAACTTGTTTTATTGAATTGTCATCATCCTCATGTTTATAATATGTTGAAAGTCATATGTGGCATGTAGTGCATAGATGGACTTGGTATGATTATGACCAAGGATTATTCGGTATAATCATGATCGTAATGTTACAAATGATGTGGTAGAAATCCTCATTGGCCGTAGTGCATTGATGGACAGTTGTTGGCATGATCATGACCATTGATGAATACACGAATATCCTTGGTCAGTAGTGCATGGATAATTTGTGGTCATGATACTTAATGAATATCCTTGTCAGTAGTGCGGGGATGATGTGGATTATTTATTGTCGAGTCTCGTGATAAAAGTAATGAAAACCTTTTAAATCATAGAAGATAGTAGATTTTATTCGTGACTTGACTCTTCTAATGGATTGCTTGTTCACCGCAGATTAAACTTGATGTTTATTATATTTTATCAGTTTAACACTGTTGAAGGCTAATGATAATTTATTTTGCATTATCTTAGTCTATATATTTCTTACTGGGCTAGTTGAGCTCACCCTTTCTTTCACTGTTCTCTTCAAGAAATGAGAACGTAGACGGGACTAGTCGGGAAGCGGAGTGGCGGTCCGGATGATAGCATTAGTAGTCCTCACTATTACATTAAATAGTGTGATAATAAATGTAATGAGGACTCCATTGAGTGTGGATATTGTCTAGATGACAATATTCTTATTAAAACTCTTAGATTATGTTTTGTCGTATTTTACACGACTGTTGTATAATTAAGTTGTATTTGAATTTTGTACCATGTATTTGGCGACTCAAGATGAGTGATGTATACCTATTTTGTGGGCGTCACAGTTAATATTCACGTATATGACACTATTCACATATACAACACTATTCACAAATACGGTACTATTCACGAAGTATGATTTTTCTTATGAAATTGTTACATTTTGTGTCGGGGTTACTATTCACGTATACAACACTATTCACGTATACGACACTATTCACAGAAAAATTAAATTTTCTTTTTTGTGTCCAAGTTGTCTATTTTAGTTACTATCTTTGATTGTATCTATGTCTTGATCTTTATTCTTGAATTTTGCTCCACAATTGATTATTATAGAGAATTTTTGAACTTGGATAAACTGAAGTACGAATCTCTAACTTTTGTCCTTTTATCTCACTGGATTCGTTTTTTTTAAAATATTTTTCATCATCCTCAGCCCTAAATGGTGATATAACTAAATATCTTTGGCATGTAGTGCAAAGATGAATGATTACTTGATGAATATCTTTGGCCCGTAGTGCAAAGATAGACATGTGTTGAGATGAACATGACCAACTGGTGATACAAATGAATATCTTTGGCCCGAAGTGCAAAGATGAATATTTGATTCAGGATGTATATTGATTGATATTACAGGGATAAAATATTGACGATGGACTTTTAAATCATAGAAGATAGTAGACTTCATTCTCTACTTAACTCTTCTAATGAATTGTTATTTCTGCTGCGAATATTGATCTAAAACTTGTTGTCCATTATATTTTATCTGATTTATTAAAGGCTAACAATAATTTGTTCTACATTATCTTAGTCATAATATTCTTTACTGGGCTAATTGAGCGCACCCTTTTCCTTTTTGTTCCATTTTTCTTCTCAGGAGACGAGAATAGAGCGGGAAGTAGTTGGGGGTGTGGAGTGATGTTTCAAGTCAGTTATTTTAGCAGTCCTCATTATTTTGTAAAATAGTGTATCAATAATTATAATGAGGACTTATTTGAGTTTGGATATTGTCTAGAAGACAATATTTGTATTTAAACTCACAACATATGTGTTGTCGTATTTTGCACGATAATTGTAATAATGAAGTTGTAGTTATTTTCTGTACCATGTATTTGGCGACTCAAAATGGGTTGTGTGGACCTATTTTTAGGGCGTCACACATACCCCAAAAATACATATCTATAATGTTTTTCATAATGCATATCCATAATGTTTTTCACATCTCAGTATTGAGACCATATAAGCCTGATTATAGGCATGTTATAGAATATGAGCCCTTACGGTTTGACAAAGACTTAACATATGAAGAAGTCCGTGTTCAAATTGTTGACAGAAAAGAGCAAGTACTAAGGAATAAGGTGATACCTTCTGTTAAGGTAATCTGGAGGAACCACAATGTCGAGGAAGCTACGTGGGAACTTGAAAATGTTATGATGAATAATTATCCTCAGTTGTTTGCTTGATTTTATATAGCGATTCTGGGGACAGAATCTTGTTAAGGATGGAAGAATGTAATGAATGAATTTTTCGAGTTGTGATTCTGGGGACAGAATCCTTTTAAGGAGGGAAGGATGTAACGATCGAGAAATTTGTAATTTAATTTAAATATTTATGGAATTAAATAAATATTTAAAATAATTTATTTATTGAGAAAAATAAATATTGGATGAATTGTCATGAATTAATTTAGTAGCTAAATTGATTAATGTTAATTGAATCGAGTAATGATAATTTTATTTCATGGATTTAATTTAAGAAGATAATTAAATTAAATCAAATGCTTAATATTTAAGAAATTAATTAAATTAAATGGATTGTTTAATTTAATGGAAATAAATAAATTAAATAAAGTGATGTTTCTAATTAAATTAGATATATAATTATTTATTAATTTTAATGATAATGAGATTATTATTATTATTATTATTATTATATAAGTTATTTAAATTAACTAAACTAAGTTATTTAAATTAATTAGAGTGTGACACAAAGTAACTATGCAATATAAATAATATAATAATAAACTAGTTTGGGAATATTGTGGTAGCCAAACAAGGCCTTGTGGCCTTTGGCTTATTCAATTGATTTAGTCTTTTTATTTTTCTAACGTAAGAGGACGTGGGAGTGGTTATATTTTTCTACGCGTATTATTTTCTAAGGCTTGCTAGATAACTGAGGAAGAGAGAATTACAAAGTGTTGAGAGTGAGGAATTGAGAGAATAATCTCTATATATGAGTTTACCAAGAGAAGGAGGAGACTCACCATCTTGCTAGTCTATAATCAAGAAGATTAATGTATAACTAATTCTAATTCTCAGACTTGTGATTTTCTATTCTCTGTAAACTGGTTTTTGTGGATTTGTTATTCAAGCGTCATGTAAGTGGTGTGTATTATGTTGTAGAATCTGTTAATTATCTTGTATGCGTGTTGTATCAGTGATCAAATCCGTGAGAAATTGGGTTAAGGAAGAAAAGGAAAATCACAGTGTTTTGTGTTCTTATAATATAGCCATAGAATGTACCAAATTTCTTGTCCAATATGTGTACAAAACTGTAAATTGATGCTTGTATATGGTAGTTCATTGAGATACGATCATAACGTAAATTGAATGGAATGATTTGGTCAAGAAATGAGTTCATAATGACGATTTTTGGACAGACTATCAAAAATGGAGTTTTATGTGAAAAACATGAAAATTGAGAAATTAAATTAGTTCTAATTGTTGTTAAATTGTGCAAAGTGGTTGAATATGTTAGCAATCATGTTTAGGATAGTTGTATATTTATTTTACATGTTGTTATCACCGTTTGATGGGTGAATTTTTTTTTTGTTGGGCTAAAACGGCCATTCGCTCACCGCCGAAGTTTATTCTGTCTGCATGCATTGTCACAAGTAGAATCTGGCTGAGTGTTGCAAAAAAAAGCAGCCTTGATTCTACCGATTTCAAGTTTAAATGTGGTAGCAAATGCGCCACACTACTGAACTTAGATAGTGAGGTCTGCTTGTTTGTAGGTCAGGCTTGTCGGACTTTTGTTAGTTTAGTAAGTATGTTAATGATGTTAGAACATGTTATAAACTATAATAACAGATGTTAATGTGTTGAAATGCAAAGTACAAAGATTTGAAATAATTATTTAAATAAGTTATAAAATGAAATCAATTGAGATGTTTTGAAAGAAAAAGTTGAACGACTGAGTTATGTTGATCAATGTGTAATTTCAGAAACGTTAAGTTTTTTAACCTAAATGGTTAGGTGCTAGGTTAGGGTTATGACCTAAATGATGGTTTAAACCCTAAAGCTAATGTTCATACAATTAATTGTTGTTGCGATTTCGATGATACGTGTAGGGTAATTGGAGATTATTTCATTTGTGTAGCTTACAATCAAGGCAAGTCTTCTAACTCCATTCTTTCATTGAGTTAGTTTGTTATGGTTATGCAAGTTCTCTAATGCTACTTTCATAAATGTGCAAGTTTCTAAATCTTATATTTGTCATTGAGCAAGACTATTGATTCTATTATGATAAATAATTGAATAAGCTCATGTAACCTAATTCGTTACATCAAATGAGTTTCACATTCTCATTTCTTGTTATTAGTATTCAAAACATATATTGTTCTAACACATTGATTCAAAGGAGATTGTTTTAATTCCTTGAATACAATACTTTGCATATATATCATGTTTATTCAGTTATATATTGTCGATATTCGATCTTTGACTTTGATAGCCTTGTTCAGTTATACATTCTTGTATTAAATCTTTATTTATGGAAATTGAATAAGTGTTTTAAAATTCTAGAAACACTGATAAGCTAGTTCCAAACTAAACTTTCTTTAGTGCAGAAATTCTAAATTCAAACTGAGACGAACAACCCTAACATAGGGGATTTTGTACGTGTAACGTTTAGATGTTTGTGCACAATACATGGTACAAAGGGCTAATCCCCCTGAGTACGTTAAGTAGAGTCTGTACAGTCTAACGACTGTTGAGGTTAAGGTTATTACCTAAACTCCGTGGATATAGTTCGTGGTCATAAGACCCTCATATAATTAAAGTTCGAACTTGTTTTCTATTTTGATTCGTAGAACAAGTTCTTTATCATTCAGTATTCGTTGTTCACTCTCATGTTGTTATTATACTCTCTTTATGTCAGTGAGCAATTATTTGCTGACTCTTGCAATTAAACAATGCAGCTAAAGTTGAAAGAGGTGATGATCCATCTACTAGCAAGGAAAAGGGCAAGATGTCTAAGTGATGAAGAATTGTTTAAAGTTGATTTAAATAATTGATGTCTTAAGTCTTGTTTTATTTTATAATGTATTCCGCAAACTGATGTAATAATTTTAAGGTTAGATTACCTGGGATTTGTTTTGAGATTATGATGTAACCCTATAATGGGAGAGATTATTGTTAAGTTATTTAAATTATGTCTTTATCCTTTGATTATGGGTAGTTAGATATAATAGTTTTGATAAGTGAACACCAAATTCGGTGGAAATGAAGTACCCGGATTTGGGGGTGTCATAGGTTGGTATCAAAGCTTTAGGTTATGAACCTTAGGTGGGGAAACCTTAGGAAGTAGCCTATAAGAAGTCAGAAAACATAGAGGTGATTAACTCTTATCGGGTTTTAAGGAATGGATTAAGGCATCCATTGAAACTAAACAATAAAAGACATTATGTGCTATGTGTTAACAACTTATGTGCTCGTGAGTATTGTGACACCCCCAAATCCCGGTACTTCATTACCTCAAGATTTGGTGTTCACGTAATCAAAACATTCATTTATAACTACCCAATCATTAATAAAATTGAATAATAAAACGCCTTACACAGAATTTCATAAAATAAAATCTCTCAGGTTATCTAACCTTTACAAACAAATATTTATACGGAAATTTTAAAATAAACTCCATTACAATCTTTAAATCAAAGTCTGATAATAAAACTATCAAAACTATTACAAGTTTTCAGTACTTGTTCATATTTCCTTTTCCTTTACTGGTGCTAGGTACGTCACCCTTTCCATCTTTAGCTGTAAGGATTTTACAGGCAAGAGTGAGCAAACAAGGCTCACTTGAAATATCAATGAATAAAATTTTCACATTCTTTGCCCATTCAGGGGCTCAATAGAACTGAACAATAAGTTCTATTAACTTCTCATACGCTCCTTGCCTATTCAGAGGCTTAAAAGAACTGAAACATTTCTTGCCCATTCAGGGGCTCAATAGAATTGAACAATAAATTCTATTAACATCTTAAACATTCAACTGAGGGTCTAATGACCACGAACCTTGTCCTGATTATAAGTAATCTTTCAACTTTAACTTTTATAGTCATACACGACTATAATGACTTTGTGGTACTTAGGGGGATCAACCCTTCGTATATGTATTGTATACAAACATTTCAGTGCAAAGTACAAAACTAAGCGTAACCTGTAAGACCCCAAATAATTAATAAATGAAATTTATTTTCCTCTATTTATTATTTTGAAATAGTAAGGGTTGATTTGATTAATGTGGTTAGTTATGGGTAAATTGCACAAATATTTTAAATAAGCAGGTGGTTATAAAATATTCATTTTTGTCGGGGAATATTCGTACGACGGCGCAACCTTGTGTGGGCCCCATAACGGAAAGCGATTGGATGAAGAAAACGACAAATATAAGTTGTTTAAAAATAACGACGTAGTTGTTACCGTTTACACTGTTGGAATACCCGGTGGTTAAAACACAAGATGTCTGCGTTGTTGCACAAGAGAGCATTACCAGTATTGCACCAATTATTGATTCTTACTTAAGAAGGCACTACTCAATAATTGTTACGATGAGTTCTTATTCAAAGATTTTATTTTATTGATTCAATAATTCTTTGCGTTGATATTTTATATTATCGATGTTTCAATAATTGTCACTACACAAGATTTTCCATTATCGAAGCAATAATTCATATTATCCGAATAATATTATTAGAAAACATTATTGGCAATGTCTAGAAAGTTCATCTAAGGAGAGGTTTGGTCACCTAATTGCGCTTGCCAAGAAGGAGAAATTCTTATTGAAAGCCCCTCTTTCTCAGAACTAGCTAGTTGCCAAGATCTTGTGATTCTATAATATTATTTGTGAATAATTAATTATTGATTTATATGATGAGAAAAATATTCATTTTATGTGGATATAGATGGAGAAAATTTTTAAAATGACAATTGTTGAAAATCGATATTTTATCTTTTGTGATAAAATAATATTTTATTATATTATTATAATATAATAATGATGATATTTTTACAATGAATGTGGGATATATGAGTATATGAGGAGGAAGAGTATTTTTTGTTGCAAAAGTTGTTTTAAAACATGTTAAACATGTCTGTGGGGGCCCATTTCTTGACTGAAATTTGATTATAGCCTGTAAAATCGTCCGTTTGTGGATTTTGGTCAATTTTTGTTTGGAATTTGGAAAAACTTTCTTCTGTAAAGTTGTATAGAATTGAATTTCCTATAAAAACTCGTGAGATTCGAATTTTCTGACAAAAGGGCTATGTATTATGAATTATTGAAGTTCTGAAGTTCCAAAATAATTGATTTTTGGAAGTTTTAATTGTTTTAATTAACAAAAACGTTTTTTGTGTTTGGTTAGCCTCATTAAACACATGCAAGTTGCTGAATTCAGATGGTTTTAGGTGCGTAGACAAATTTGTATATATATATTATTATTATATTAAATTTTCTACTTTGGTGTTCTAAGCATTTTCCTATAAATAGGGTGCTTAGGTTAGAATTGAAAATCACACCAGAAACTGAAGTTTTCTCTCTATATTATCGAGCGTATTCTTGTGAGTATTTTGAGTATACTTTGAGTACTATTGCTATACGGTGCAAGTTCAAGTCATAGCTTATATCCGGTGTTTCAACTAGAAGTACTGTCTTTGTGAGGTAAGGGATATTATTTTTTCGTAATGATATTATTTCTTCAATATCATTATGTTAAAATATTGATCTGAAGTTTTTATCAAATTTGAAACTTTTGGTGTCGGAGTTACTATTCACGATACGACCATTATTCACGATATCGACACTTTATTCACGAATCACTCAAGACTATTCATCGAAAAATAAAAAATTTTCCTTTTCGTCTAAAATATCTATTGTGGATACTAGCTTTGATTGTATCCATGTTTTGATCATTCTTGAATTTTACACCACTATGATTATTTTTGAGGTATTTTTGGACATGGATAAAACAAAGTACGAATCCTTAATCCTTAATCCTTAATCCTTATCATTTTGTTTCAATCGGATTCGTTTCTTTAAAAATATTTTTCATCATCCTCTATCTTAAATGATGATATTATTGAATATCTTTGGCACCAGTAGTGCAAAGATAAATGATTTCGATGAATATCTTTGGCCCGTAGTGTAAAAGATGAACAGTGTTTAGATGAACATGATTAATCGATGAATATCTTTGGCCCGTAGTGCAAAGATGAATATTTGATTTCGGATATATATTGATTGATGTTATGAGGGATAAAAGATAGACGATGAACTTTTAAATTCATACATAGAAGATAGTAGTTTGCATTCTCTACTTAACTCTTCTAATGAATTATTATTTCATTATGAATATTGATTTAAAACTTGTTGTCTATTGTATTCTATTAGATTTTTCCTGTTGAAGACTAACGATAATTTGTTGTATATTATCTTAGTCATAATATTCTTTCTTGGGCTAGTTAAGCTCACCCTTTCCTTTTTGTTCCATTTTTTTCTTCTCGGGAGGCGAGAATATAAGCGAGCACGAGTCGTGGTATGGAATGAAGGTTCTAGAGAGAGTTGTTTAGTAGTCCTCACCATTTTGTAAAATAATGTATCAATAAATGTGATGAGGATTAATTTGAGTATAGATATTGTCTAGAAGATAATATTTGTATTCAAACTCACAGTTTTACTGTTGTAATAATAAAGTTGTAGTTATTTCTGTACCATGTATTGACAACTCAGAATGGGTAATGTATACCTATTTTGGGGGCGTCACATAACCCCTATAAATAGAGTTGTTCATCTCAGTATTTTGAGTACAAGTCCGCCCCAAAGATAGTTTGGTTTGGATACACTTCAAAGCAATTTGGAATTCAACGGACATCAACTAAGGATTGGTTGAATAAAAGATAATAACACTATGTTATTGAATAATCCTGACTGTATAAACATTTCGTTCTGAGTTCATGCTTTAGGAATAATTCTAATAGCATAACAATTGAATAATCTATCATACCTTGCTTTGAACAATATTAAGCTAAGGTTATATCTTAAAATTTATTATTAAGCATGCACAACAAATAATAACTTGAACAATAAACTGATTCAACAGAATAACGATACTTGCATGCTAATATAACAAGTTTAGAGTTAGGAAAAACTTGCATAATCATAATAACTATCTCAACGAAAGTGTGGAGATGGGAAGCTTGTATCATCATGAATAACTAGATACAATTAAGTTGCTTAATGGAAATACTTTACTAAATAAAGTATAGCATATGAAATTTGCATAACGAAGCTTTAGGATTAGAAAACTGGTATAAACACAACTAACTCAACGAGAGTATGGAGTTAGAGAACTTGCCTTGCACGTAGATTAAACCGTTATAATCCAAATCACAATATCCTATATACATGTGTTAACATGACATGATTAGTCATAATCAACACTACATCACGTATGGTTTCAATGTCTAACGATGTAATCAAATCATATTCCTAAACGATAATAAATTTGTTAGGTATTAATGCCATGTTCGTTCAACACATTACAATACTATAATAACATAATTTATTTGGTCTTATAGTATTATTATCAAAATTTCAGACTTACATGCAAGATGTAATTCATTTTTTGAACGATACGCTAAGTAGGCATGGCTATTTACGATTTATCTTTGTGAATTCGTGCTGCTGGCTGAGGTGGCGCTCCGTGGCGAAATATCTGAGGAGGACTTCGGTCACAATGGTCATGAAGTCCGGCTCGTCTATTGACCACTTCAATCTTGATGCCAAGGCTGAAGTCCGGGTGAATGCGACTTTTAGGCGCTAAGGCGTGAAACTTAATATTTGGAGAGTGAATTTTGTGTTTGGGCCAAACTCACAGAACTAAAATGTAAGAACAGAGCCAAAGCTCTCTGTCTTAAATCAGTAATAACAATTCGCCCTAACTCATATGTATAACTTATATAAATTACACATACACGTTAACAATCATATCTATACCAATTACCAACAATTGAACAACAAATTTAAAAGACTTAAATCACTAAAATAATATTCAAGTTAAAACTCAAAGCTCCATTGTTGACAAATAAAATACAATGAACCCGAATTTCCACCGTTATCAACCAAATTTGATTCTTTTGAAATACAATCATACCAACAATATCGTAAACTTAAATCCTTGAAAAAACACTGCTTTCCTTTAAAACCAAACTTTTAAAACTCCATTGTTGATATCTTGATATAAAAATATACACAATTAGGCGTAAATCCGTAATTATAACCAACTTAATACTTTTGAAATACTAGAATACTAACATATATTCCAATTTACATATACAAAGTTTAATTCGCGTATTAGTTCACAATTTGTATAATCACATACCAATTTTGTTATTTTGCAAACATACGTTCATACATGTTTTTCATTGTAAAACCAAGTTCCTCTTTCTTTAACACGCAATTAGCATTATATACATGTTAAGCATACAATCACATATCAATATATGCTAGTATAACAATTACCAAAACATAGTTTACAATAATTTTGTAAAAACTTATACACAGTGAAGTTGAAGAACACAAACTATCAAATTCGCAGTAAGTATATGACGTAAAACATATATGGTTATAAGCACCTACCTTTTTGTTGATTTTTAGAAAACTTGTCAACAAAACTTGTTTTGGAAATTCTTGCACTCGCTTCTTCTCAAACTCTCCGAACTTTTCCTTTTCTTTTCTTACTTCTCTCAAAGAATAGACTGAAGTGTACTAACACCGAAGCGTTAAACCGATAATCATATATGTAAAATAATCATTATGGAAATAATAAGCCTATTTACTCTTATCAGTTACCAAACATATAACGTATAATCTTATAAATATAAATATATTTTATTTATATATTTGTTTTATTCTATTAATAATATAATTTAAAATTAACAAGAATTTCAAAAGCCATAAGGCCTTGTTTGGCAAACCATTTATAAAATAAAGGATTAATATACTTACACCTTGTTTGGCAAAACTAAATTAAAATTACTTTAATTTATTTTAATAACTCTTTATCACATAGTAATTTGTCGCTTTATTTAATAACAATTTATTAAATAAATCACTTAATCACATAACTCAATCCACATAACACATTAATTATTTAACAAATAAATAATTAACTAATCACATTAATTATTTAACAAATAAATAATTAACTAAATCAACTCCATCAAATTGAACAATTATCTATTCAATAATAAACACATCCAATAAATATTTATATAAATCAATAAATATTTATAATTTACATATAAAAATCTGGAATGTTACAAGTATCGATAATGTAAAGTAAAACTTAAAATATTTTGTTGACGGGATGTCTAACGAAGGAGAGGTCGATCAAATTTAGAGAGGTGATACCTCGGTACCTAGAGATGATGAACCCCGGGATAGTCACGAAAAGTGGAAGCGATTGATCCAAGAAGATGAGCTCCATGGTAGATCCCAGGAGGATAGGTCTTGAGGAGGATGATGATGAGGAGGATCCTGAGGAGTTTCCACCAAACTCTGTATCAACTGAGATGTATGATGCTCTGTATGACCGTAACATAGAGTTAAAGGATAATATTGAGGAGCTGAAGGAGATGGTAGAGATGCATCATGTTGCATTGGAACAGAAGGAGTTAGAGATTCAGGAACTTGACTCAAAACTTGGAAACATGGGATGGGAGCTAGTTTATACCAAGGGTCAGCATGAAGACCTGTTGGCAGTGAACGAGAAGATGAAGACTGACATGGAGAAGATGAAAGATGACTTCAAAGAAGAATCAACTAAGGGTGCAAGAGCAGAGGATGCTTGTATGAATGCGACTCAACGTGCAGATCGTGTTGAAGCTAAGGTCCAAGTGAAGAAAGCCAAGATGAAGGAGATGGATTATGCTTTTAATTCGGTGATTGATAGGGCCCGGGATCGAGTCCATTATTACCCACCTCAGTTTGAAGACTCGCTGTGGTTTTTGATGGATCGTGGGAATTTGCGTGATCGATTATCGTGGAGGGAAGGCGTCGAGAGGCCATACGACGTCTTAATATGAATAGATAGAAAATAAGAGTGATAATAATATGTGGTTAATTATGCTAATAAATAGATTGTGAATCCCTTATTTTGAGATTAATAAAGGGATAATATGAGTATGTAATCCTGAAACTAGTTTAGTTTAGGAAAGTGGATGTTTATAGAAGATATGCTATCTTTAGTGTGTTTAAAACATTATGAAAGAATAAAATATTAGAGTTTATTTGAGATGTAATGTGTTAAAGCTTCAATTTTGGAATGTTTAAGTTAAACCTTGAATACCCAAGAATTTGAGTAATGAACTAATAAGCGTATATTTTAACAGAAAATGCCTCCTAGAAGAAGACAACCACGTTAGCAAGTACCTTCTGAGGGGTCTACTAACAATAACAATGAGACCAACGTGAATCTAGTTCAGCAGTTGGTAGCTTTGTTGACGGGAGCACTTGCAAATCAACCGCAAGCTCAAGTTACGACTTTCAAGGAATTCAAAGCGGTCGGACCGCCAGAGTTTCAAGGGTCTATGAATCCAGTGGAAGCCCAAACCTAGATCATAGAAATGGAGAAGGTGTTTGATGTTGCTAGAGTTAGCGAAGATCAGAAGACTGCATTCGCGACGTTTATGCTTAAGTCCGAAGCTAGCTACTGGTGGCAAGCAAATACAGTTCGTGGAGGACGAGGAGTGATGGCGTGGGATAGATTTAAGGAGATGTTCTTTAAAATGTACTTTCCAGCGAGTTCTCGGAATCAGTTGGAAGTGAAATTTCTTGAGCTTAAGCAAGGAACTATGACGGTGCCAGAATATGCTGCAAAATTCAACGAGTTGGCAAGGTTTGTCACTTATCAAGTCAATACGGATTAGCGTAAGGCGAGAAGGTTCGAACAAGGATTGAAACCCTGGCTGTATAGCAAGGTTTCAATGGTCCAGTTAAATACATTTGCGGCTGTACTAGAAAAGGAAATTATCGCGGAAGGTGGAAGCGATGCCTTGACCAAGTATAACCAAGATCAAAAGAAGAGGAAGAATGATAACGAGAATAAGGTTGGTGGAAGTAATGTTGGAAGTAACCATCAGAAGAGGAAATGGAACGAGAATTTGACTACGGGAGGACAGTAGGGAAGTCAGCAGAAGAAAAAGTTTGAAGCTTATGCTACGTGTGGAAAGAATCATATTGGGGCATGTTTGAAGGAAAAGTGAGTGTGTTTCAACTGTGGTCAGGAGGGTCACATTGCACCGAACTGTTTTAGTCCGAAGAAAGGAGCATGTTTTACCTGCGGTTCAAAAGATCACATGGCTCGTGATTGTCCTAAAAAGCCAGCGGGGAGTGCAAGTGGAGGAAAAGGAAACAACAATGGTGGTGGTGCATTGACTATCACTAGACCCATTTCGATCAAGCCGACCTCTACCGCAAGAACTTTTAATATGGAATGCGAGGAGGATTGTTGCCTAAGGATGTTGTGTCAGGTATCATTCCGATTAATGGTATTAATGCTTATATACTATTTGATTCGGGTGCTACTTGTTCATTTATATCCGATGAATTTGCTCAGAACTTAAATTTGCCCAGGAAGAATTAGAATTTCCCTTAAATATAGAGATTGCGAATAAGGAAGTGATTCCTGTTAGATTTGTATATAAGAATTGTAAAGTGGTTATAAAGGGTCAAGAGATGAGAGTAGACTTGATACCAATTAGACTAGGGGAGTTTGATGTTATACTGGGAATGGATTGGTTATTCAATCACGGAGCAGTGATTGATTGCCAAAGAAAATGTGTTAACCTTATGACTCCATCAAAGGTTGTGTTCTATGGCAGCAAATCACCTCGACAAGCAAGTTGTTTGACGGTGATGCAAGCCAAGAAGTTGTTAAGACAAGGATGTGTCGGATACTTAGCCTACATAGTTGATACACAAAAGAAAAGTGCGAAGTTAGAAGAGATACCGATCATAAGAGATTTTGCAGACGTATTTCCAGACGATTTGCCGGGTCTTCCGCCAGATCGACAAATTGAGTTCGTGATTGATTTAGTACCAGGAACAGGTCCGATATCTAAGGCACCATACAGAATGGCCCCGGTAGAGATGAAAGAATTGATGGTGCAACTGCAAGAATTGCTCTCGACAAGAAGTATATCCGGTAGAAGCGTATCGCTATGGGGAGGCGCTTGGTGTTATTTGTGAAGAAGAAGGATGGATCGATGCGGCTCTGCATTGACTATCGAGAATTGAATAAGGTTACGATTAAAAATAAGTATCTGTTATGTGAGACCCTGAATTTTATGAAATAAAAGTATTCAATTTTTCTATTTTGGTAAATAGTTAAATTGATAAAAGTTTAAAGTTAAGGGTAATATGTGAATTTTTTTTTTTTGCAAAGTAAGCAAGTTGATATAAAATATTCATTTTTTCGGGGAATATTCGATTAGTTGGGGAATATTCTTTTTGGTCTGGAATATTAAATGCGACGGTACAATCATTGGTGGACCCCACAATGTAATTATTCATCGGATTGAGAAAACGACATAAAAATACTTTATGAAAATAACGGCGGAAGTTTTACCGTTAATCTGTTGAAACACCCGGTGTTAAAAGTACGAGAATCTGGCGTAGTTGCACAATAGTACGGTATTGATTATTGATGCTTACGTGAGAAGTCACTCGGTTATGCTCAATTATTACTACGATAATTCTTTGCATCATATCTCTCATATTATTGATTCAATTATTGTTATAGTATCATCCGCATAATATGATATATTATTAAATCAATGATTGAGACGGCAAAGTTATTCATATTATTATTTGCAATATTGACAATGTCAGAAGTTACATCGAGGAGAGGTTTGGTCACCTAATTGCGCGGCCAATAAAGAGAAATCCTTATCGGAAAGCCCCCTCTTTCCTGGGAACGACCTGGTTGTTAAATATTGTGAATTATAATATTAATGATGAATAAGTTCGTGTTAATTAAAGATGAATTTTATAGTGTTGGAATTATTTGTGTTAGTGGGAATTGACATTTGTTTCGATAATAATTGATGTCTGGAGGATATATTGTTCAATAGGGTATTCGGGACACTTTTTGTGTCAGAGTACTATTCATGAGTTACTATTCATGAGTTACTATTCACGAGTTACTATTCACAGAGTACTATTCATGGAGTACTATTCACCCGTAAAATATATTTCTGTTCGGTCCAAATTATTTTTGGGTACAATATTATTCCATGAGGAGACGTGCTAATTTTTCAGACCATTGGTTGAAGATATAATAGTATATCAATATGGATCGCTGGTTTAAAGTTTCAATAGTAAATCAATATGGATCGCTGGTTTAAAGTTTTAATAGTAAATCAGTATGGACCGTTACTTTAAGTTTTAATAGTAAACCAATCTGGATCGTCCGTTTAAAGTAAATCAATCTGGACCGTTCATAAGTTAGTTACTATGCAGTCTATTCTTCTATAAATAGAAGTTCATTCCTTTATTATTTCTTACGAATTCATTGAAACTCTAGAGAGAAAAGTTATAGAGAAACTATAGAAAAGTATTCTGCTACTTCCCTACTCGTATATTCAATTTCTTTTACGGTAATGGGTATTATTTCTTTTGTATTCATGAAGAGAACTTCTGTTATTCTATTATTTATTATTACATTGGAATAACTCAGATCATGGGCTACCCTATACTTGGTGAAATTCTTCTATTATTTCAAGATTTATTATTATCGCCGAATATACCACATGCGTGCGTTTACAGGACCTAGTTCCATTATTTATTATTCTCATTTGAATATCACATGCACGCGTTTTACCCCGGACTGGTTCCATTCTTTATTATTCGTTGGAATATCCGTCTACATGCATTTCTGCACGGACTGGTTCTCATTATTTATTATTATTCATTGGAATAACTCGCTTTATGCGGTCTATCGCATGCATGGTGATTTCTTTTGTTGTTCCATTCTTTATTATACTCAGTTGGTTAAAACTTTAACTTCCACACTCCATGAAATTAGTGGAATAGCCTTGATATTTGTGCTTCATCCAGTATCTTTTCATGGAAATATTCTTCTGAGCATTCTTGAATTTTACTCTACAAAGCAATATCATGTTGACAATTTGGACGTTATCAGTTCCTAGATAAATTAATTCTTGAACTTGTTTTATTGAATACTTATATCATTGTCATCATCCTCATGTTTATATTTTGTTGAAAGTCATCGTGGCTCAGTAGTGCATAGATAGACTTGGTATGATTATGACCGTGGATTATTGATTGTAATCATAACCGTAACGTTACAAATGATGTGGTAATTGTCCTCATTAGCCCGTAGTGCATTGATGGACAGTTGTTGGCATGATCATGACCATTAATGAATACACGAATGTCCTTGGCTGTAGTGCATGGATAATTTGTGGTCGTGATACTAAAGAATATCCTTGTCAGTAGTAGTGGGGGTGATTCAATGATGTGGATTATTTATTGTCGAGTCCCAATGATAAAAATGATAAAACCTTTTAAATCATAGAAGATAGTAGATTTTATTCCCTACTTGACTCTTCTAATGGATTGCTTATTTCACTGCAGTTAAACTTGATAGTTATTATATTTTATCAGTTTAACAGTGTTGAAGGCTAACGATAAATTATTCGCATTATCTTAGTCATAATATTTCTTACTGGGCTAGTTGAGCTCACCCTTTCTTTCCTTTGTTCTCTTGAGTGAAATGAGAGCGTAGTTGGGACTAATCGGGAACAAAGTGATGGTCCTAGATGGTGCATTAGTAGTCCTCACTATTCTGTGAAATAGTGTGATAATAATTGTAATGAGGACTCCTTTTGAGTTTGTATACTCTCTAGTAGACAATATTTGTATTCAAACTCACAGTTTATGTTTTGTCGTATTGTACACGACAGTTGTATTATTAAGTTGTATTTGAATTCTGTACCATGTATCTGGCTACTCAAGATGGGTGATGTATACCTAATTTTGGGGGCGTCACATGTTACCAAGAATCGACGACCTGTTTGATCAACTGAAGGGTGCGAGATATTTTTCAAAGATAGACTTAAGGAGTGGTTATCATCAGTTGAAGGTAAGGCCAGAAGACGTACCGAATACGGCATTCAAAACTCGGTATGGTCATTACGAGTTTCTGGTTATGTCATTTGGTTTAACCAATGTACCTGCAGCATTCATGAATTTGATGAACAGGGTGTTTAAACCATTCTTAGATATATTTGTGGTAGTGTTTATTGACGATATCTAGGTGTATTCTAAGACCAAGGAAGAACATGTTGAACACTTAAAAGTGACGTTGGAGACATTGAGAAAGGAGAAATTGTACGCAAAATTTTCAAAATGTGAGTTTTGGATGGAACGTGTACAGTTTCTTGGGCATGTTATTGATAAAGACGGAATTTCGGTGGATCCATCAAAAGTTGAAGCTGTAGTAAATTAGGATCAGTCGAAGACACCCAGAGATAAGGAGTTTCTTAGGGTTGGCAGGTTACTATAGGCATTTTATTCAAGATTTTTCCAAAATCACGACCCCGTTGATGAATTTAACCAGGAAGGCGGTTAAGTTTGTTTGGACGGAGAAGTGTGAGGAAAGTTTTCACGAATTGAAGAAGAGATTGAGTTCAACACATGTGTTGTCATTGCCTGATGATACAGGAAATTTTGTGGTGTATAGTGACGCATCGCATAAAGGACTAGGTTGTGTGCTTATGCAAAACGGCAGAGTTGCGTATGCATCACGTCAATTAAAAGATTACAAAAAGGGGTATCCAACTCATGACTTAGAGTTGGCTGCAGTAGTGTTTGCCCTGAAGATTTGGAGACATTATCTTTACGGAGAGAGGTGTGAGATATATACTGATCATAAAAGTCTGAAGTATATCTCTACACAAAAAGACTTAAACATGCAACAAAGAAGATGGTTGGAACTAATCAAAGATTATGATTGCGAGATTTTCTATCATCCCGGAAAGGCGAATGTTGTTGCTGATGCCTTAAGTAGGAAGGGACGAGAGAAGTTAATGTTGTTGACAGCCCAGGAGAAGCTAGTGTTGGAAATGGCTAAGATGGAGTTGGAAATTAAATGATTCAACGTTGGTAGATAAAGTGAAGAATGCACAACTTCAGGATGAAGACTGCGACAAGATAAAACAGAAAATAGTTGAAGGTGAGGAAAACAAATTCAAAATCGATTCGGAAGGGTTACTTCGGTTCGAAGGGAGAATTTGGGTACCGCAAGTACCGAAAATTAAAGAAGAAATCCTGAGTGAAGCTCATAACTCAAGATATTCGATTCACCCTGGAAGTACGAAAATGTACCAAGATATTAGACATCATTTTTGGTGGCCGAATATGAAGAGGGATGTGGCTGAGTGTGTGGCAAAATGCTTAACGTGTTCCGAAAGTTAAAATTTGAACATCAAAGCCAAGCGGATTATTACAATTATTAGAGATACCAGAATGGAAATGGGAGCATATCACAATGGATTTTGTGGTAGGACTTCCAACGACTCAGCAAGGGTATGATGCCATTTGGGTAATTGTTGATCGATTAACGAAATCGGCTCACTTTTTGCCGATCAAGATTCGATTTACCCTAGATCGGTTAGCAAAACTGTACGTAAAGGAAATTGTGTCAAGACACGGTGTACCTGTGTCCATTGTGTCAGACAGAGATCCACGTTTCACATCTAATTTCTGGAAACGACTACAAGAATGTTTGGGAACACAGCTGAGAATGAGCACAGCATACCATCCTCAAACCAACGAACAAAGCGAGAGAACCATCCAAACACTAGAAGATATGCTCAGAGCATGTATTATGGATTTCAAGGGAAATTAGGATGATCATTTACCATTAGTTGAATTTTTATATAATAATAGTTATCACGCGAGTATTGGCATGTCATGCACTTACGAACCAGTTATCACAATGAAAAAATTGAGAACTCGTTATCTTTGGGATGAGGTAGGAGAACGTTAGCTATTGGGTCCAGAGTTGGTGTAACAAACCGTCGAAATCATCAAGGTGATTCGAGAAAGATTGATAGCTGCACAAGATAGACAGAAGAAATATGTCGATCAGCACCGACAAAATCAAAAATTCGATGTTGGTAATTATGTTTTCCTGAAAGTGTCTCCCTGGAAGGGAAAAATTCAATTTGGCAAGAAAGGGAAATTGAGCCCTAGATTTATAGGACCTTTCGAAGTGCTTCAACGAGTTGGCGAAGTGGCGTACGAGGTAGCCTTACCTCCAGAGTTAATGCATATCCATAATGTTTTTCACATCTCAGTATTGAGACCATATAAGCCTGATTATAGGCATGTTATAGAATATGAGCTCTTACAGTTTGAGAAAGACTTAACATATGAAGAAGTCCATGGTCAAATTGTTGACAGAAAAGAGCAAGTACTAAGGAATAAGGTGATACCTTCTGTTAAGGTAATTTGGAGGAACACAATGCTGAGGAAGCTACGTGGGAACTTGAAAATGTTATGATGAAGAATTTTTCTCAGTTGTTTGCTTGATTTTGTATAGCGATTCTGGGGACAGAATCTTGTTAAGGAGGGAAGAATGTAATGAATGAATTTTTTGAGTTATGATTCTGGGGACAGAATCCTTTTAAGGAGGGAATGATGTAACGATTGAGAAATTTATAATTTAATTTAAATATTTATGGAATTAAATAAATATTTAAAATAATTTATTTATTGAGAAAAATAAATATTGGATGAATTGTCATGAATTAATTTAGTAGCTAAATTGATTAATGTTAATTGAAAGCAGTAATGATAATTTTATTTGTTAGATTTAATTTAAGAAGATAATTAAATTAAATCAAATGCTTAATATTTAAGAAATTAATTAAATTAATTGGATTGTTTAATTTAATAGAAATAAATAAATTAAATAAAGTGATGTCTCTAATTAAATTAGATATATAATTATTTATTAATTTTAATGATAATGAGATTATTATTATTATTATTATTATTATTATTATTATTATTATTATTATTATTATATAAGTTATTTAAATTAACTAAACTAAGTTATTTAAATTAATTAGAGTGTGACACAAAGTAACTATGCAATATAAATAATATAATAATAAACTAGTTTGGGAATATTGTGGTAGCCAAACAAGGCCTTGTGGCCTTTGGCTTATTCAACTGACGAGTCTTTTTATTTTTCTAACGTAAGAGAACGTGAAAGTGGTTATATTTTTCTACGCATATTATTTTCTAAGGCTTGCTAGATAACTGAGGAAGAGAAAATTACAGAGTGTTGAGAGTGAGGAATTGAGAGAATAATCTCTATATATGAGTTTGCCAAGAAGATTAATGTATAACTAATTCTAATTCTCATACTTGTGATTTTCTATTCTCTGTAAACTGGTTTTTGTGGATTTGTTATTCAAGCATCATGTAAGTGGTGTGTATTATATTGTAGAATCTGTTAATTATCTTGTAAGCGTGTTGTATCAGTGATCAAATCCGTGAGAAATTGGGTTAAGGAAGAAAAGGAAAATCACAGTGTTTTGTGTTCTTATAATATAGCCATAGAATGTACCAAATTTCTTGTCCAATATGTGTATAAAACTGTAAATTAATGCTTGCATATGGTAGTTCATTGAGACACGATCGTAACGTAAATTGAATGGAATGATTTGGTCAAGAAATGAGTTCACAGTGACGATTTCTGGACAGACTATCAAAAATGGAGTTTTATGTGAAAAACATGAAAATTGAGAAATTAAAATAGTTTTAATTGTTGTTAAATTGTGCAAAGTGGTTGAATATGTTAGCAATCATGTTTAGGATAGTTGTATATTTATTTTACATGTTGTTATTACCGTTTGATGGGTGAAATTTGTGTTTGTTGGCTAAAAAAAGCGACTCTTTGTTCGTCGAGTTCAAGATTGCATGCAATACGTACCACCAAGAATTTGTCTTTGGTGCCAAAAGCAAAAAAATGGTCTGGTATGCTGTTGATTCCAAGCCTAAGTGTGGCGCAATTGCTTGCCACACCTACGAACCGAGACGATGAGGTCTCCGCTTGCTTTTTTGTCAGTCGGGCTTGTCGGACTTGTGTTAGTTTAGTGAGTATGTTAATGATGTTAGAACATGTTATAAACTATAATAACATATGTTAATGTGTTGAAATACAAAGTACAAAGATTTGAAATAATTATTTAAATAAGTTATAAAATGAAATCAATTGAGATATTTTCGAAAGATAGAGTTGAACGACTGAGTTATGTTGATCAATGTATAATTTCAAAAATGTTAAGTTTGTTAACCTAAATGGTTAGGTGCTAGGTTAGGGTTATGACCTAAATGATGGTTTAAACCCTAAAGCTAATGTTCATATAATTAATTGTTGTTGCGATTTCGATGATATGTGTAGGGTAATTGGAGATTATTTCATTTGTGTAGCTTACAATAAAGGCAAGTCTTCTAACTCCATACTTTCATTAAGTTAGGTTGTTATGATTATGCAAGTTCTCTAACGCTACTTTCATAAATGTGCAAGTTTCTAAATCTTATATTTGTCATTGAGCAAGACTATTGATTCTATTATGATAAATGATTGAATAAGCTCATGTAACCTAATTCGTTACATCGAATGAGTTTCACATTCTCATTTCTTGTTATTAGTATTCAAAACATATATTGTTCTAACACATTGATTCAAAGGAGATTGTTTTAATTCCTTGAATACAATACTTTGCATATATATCATGCTTATTCAGTTATATATTGTCGATATTCGATCTTTGACTTTGATAGCCTAGTTCAGTTATACATTCTTGTATTAAATCTTTATTTATGGAAATTGAATAAGTGTTCTAAAATTCTAGAAACACTGATAAGCTAGTTCCAAACTAAACTTTCTTTAGTGCGGAAATTCTAAATTCAAACTGAGACGAACAACCCTAACGTAGGGGATTTTGTACGTGTAACGTTTAGATGTTTGTGCACAATACATGGTACAAAGGGCTGATCCCCCTAAGTATGTTAAGAAGAGTCTGTACAGTCTAACGACTGTTGAGGTTAAGGTAATAATACCTAAACACCGTGGACATAGTTCGTGGTCATAAGACCCTCAGATAATTAAAGTTCAAACTTGTTTTCTATTTTGATTCATAAAACAAGTTCTTTATCATTCAGTATTCGTTGTTCACTCTCATGTTGTTATTATACTCTCTTTATGTCAGTGAGCAATTGTTTGCTCACTCTTGCAATTAAACAATGCAGCTAAAGTTGAAAGAGGTGATGATCCATCTACTAGCAAGGAAAAGGGCAAGATGTCTAAGTGATGAAGAATTGTTTAAAGTTGATTTAAATAATTAATGTCTTAAGTCTTGTTTTATTTTATAATGTATTCCGCAAACTAATGTAATAGTTTTAATGTTAGATTACCTGGGATCTATTTTGAGATTATGATGTAACCCTTTAATGGGAGAGATTATTGTGTAAGTTATTTAAGTTATGTCTTTATCCTTTGATTATGGGTAGTTAGATATAATAATTTTGATAAGTGAGCAACAAATTCGGTGGAAATGAAGTACCCAGATTTGGGGGTGTCACAATATATATATATGGATCAGTCCCAATATATATATATATATATATATATATATATATATATATATATTGGGACTAATCCATAGTCAACGTTATAAATTTAAGGTTATCCTTACAATGAGATCGTGATCGTTCAATCGTAGATCTAACGGTAAATATTATCTCATGTCCGCAATTTAATACTGCAGAGTCTTCACAAATAAAATGTGGATTCAAAAATTATCAAAACGCCCTTCAAGATCCGCACTTTAATAATGCGGATGATAAATTTCAAAATATTCAATATATTATTATAAGAGCTATATGTATATACACAGCTGTGTAGTACACAGTCGTACTATGACGATATTTTTTTTGGCTTAGCGATGGTTCAACCATCACCATAGACCAGAATATCTATGACGACGGTTGAACCGTCGCCATAGCTAAAAAAATCGCTGGCACTATTTACTCTTCACACTAACTATATATATATCTGATTTTCTCTTATTAATATTAAAATTAGTGGCATTTTGGTAATTTCTCGTCGACCGTAGGTGAGTTTATATATAGAGAGAAAGTATACCATCACTTGTAGGAGCAGGGATCTGAGCATTAATGGAATGAAGTACTAGAGCCAATAAAAGAGCAAAAATGGTCATCGCAAAAGAAACTCTCAACATCTCCATTACTACAAAAACCCAAATAGCTCAAAACCCCCAAAAGCTTCAGAAAAATAAAATTTTCAATTTTTTTCTAGTTTTATCCTTGTGGATGAAACCCACAAAGAAAACAATTGTGACAAACCGAGAATTTAGAAAAATTTTAAAGTTTTAATTAATTGATTTAAGGTTCAAAATTAGAACCTAGACAGAAAATAAGTGTATGTGTTTAATATTTTTAAGAAGAAATTTTGAGAATTTCAAAATTATATGAAGGATTTAAGTGAATTATTCAGGATTAATTAATGTAATAAGCGTTTATGTTTTATGTATATGTGTGCATGATATGGTTAAGGGTCAAGGGTTGACCAGATAAGTGATATCTGTGACAAACCCTAAGTATCTATTAAGAACGTCAACGTTCGGTTAGAAAACCTTAGCGAATTACAGGAAACCCTAAAATCGGTTCTGGAAACCCTAATTTCAGTTCCGGAAATTCGAAACCCTAATTCAGAAAGTTAAAACCCTAATCTGGGAACTTAAATGATTATTATATTGCTTAAGTGCTATTAATAATAATATTAATTAGGGTAAAGCTTAATTATTTAGCAAACCCTAATTTCAAAGTTTTAAACCCTAATTTATGAATTTGAAACCCTAATTTATAAATAGGAAAAACCTAAGTGTTAATTAAATAATTTTAATGTTAATTAGGAAACATTAATCCTAATTTTCAAGTTATAGTAATTAGAAAATTATTTTTATATTAGGAATCCTAATTTTTGGGTTATAAACCCTAATGACCATTTTGACCCTAATTGCTTAATTAACAATTTTAATTAGGATATATTAATCCTAATTAGAAAGATTGAATTAAGATTAGAAAATTCTAATTATAATTTAGAAATATTAATTTTCTATTTTTTTAAAACCTAATTTGGAAATTCTAGAATTATTTTTCCAAACCCCCTAAAGGATTTTCAAACCCTAAACCCTAAGGTTTTCCAAACTCTAAACCCTAAGGGTTTGGCCAATGTCCAAAATGCCATTAAAAATTAAATACGAAATGACTATAATACCCTTTTGTGCATTATTTGAGCTAGCTTGCAAATCTTTGTATATTTGTGGTAGGTGACCAACCATGTGGACTTTGTGACTTCAAATCTCCAGCAATCAGTTTAGATTATCAGCCCTTTACATTATATCACATTATATAAGAGATCTAAGAGAGAGAAAGTGCATGTATTTGTCTTATTTTCTAGCTAAGCTCTCAACAACTCTTTCTCTCACTAAACCTCCGAAATGGCTAAGTAATTCAGTCTCTAAAACACCTCCTAGAACATCAAGAACAGATTTGGAGAGCTAAGATCATGGATTGGTCAAGAGAGGTATAAACCCTAAACTCAACCTAGATCTTGTATGCTATGAAATTTTTTTGTGTATATGTGTTTAGATTTGTGCTAGAGGATGTTTTGTGATGATCCATCATAGATCCATAGCATCATAGGCCTTAAAAATTGAAGTTTTCAAAAACCGCTCAAGAACAATATTTGTGGTCTGACAAGCAATGTCAGGCGCCACAAATTCTTCTATGTTCATGATTTTTGTTGTTTTATGTTTTTGTTCGGTAGTCTGGTATGTGGTCTTGGATCTGGAATTGGAATCAAAGCTATTCCATTTACCGATTTCAAGATATTCATGGTCAAAGAGGGTTGACCGAGCATGACCATGAACTTTCTGGGTAACCCAGAAAGTGTAAAACCGGCGTCTGACAAGTTTTCTTAGCCCCCGGTCTGTCAGGTATGATGTTTGTTTGTGGATATTATTGTAACCAAGTTGTAGCCTGATAGTTAGACTATAGATCCATGCCATATAACCCATTAAACAACAAATATGTTGGATGTAGAGGATGGTCAAAGTAGCCATCCGAGACTGATTTTGGGTTTCTGGAAAACCCGTAAAAGCTGTATGTAAAGCAAGTTTATCGACATCGTTTGGTCGAGATGAATCTTGAACACCGTGATTTATTGAGCCCGATCGGTTGTTGTATTTATGTTATATTACATATGTCCTACATTTATGAACTAAGAGATCGACTAGTTAATGACCAGAATATATATAAAAGTGAGCCACAATGTGGTCACTCGAAACTGACAGTGAATCTGGAAAACCCAGAAATCCCAGCAGGCCTCTGACAACAACTTTGCAGCTTTAGATCTTGCTTGTGTGTTGCAGTTTAACCCTGATGATTGTTGGATCATGTAGTATTGCATCCATACTACAAGATCTGACCTTTATCAAGCCCAGAATACATTAGGAACTTAGAGAAAATTATGGTCAAAGGTTAAGAACAACTGAAGACACCTATAGCGACGGTTCTGTCGCTATAGGGACCTTTTATTAATTATTAATTCTGAAAAATAAGTAATTAATTAAATAAATAAAAATAAATAGTTTTTAATTATTAAAAATACATAATAAATTCTAAAAATTATTTTAAAGTAAGAAAAATATTTTTAATTATTTAATTATATTTCAAAATATTTAATATTTTTGGAATACAAAATGTATTTATTTATTTAATTATAATATTAAATAAATTATTTAAAATGATTTTAATTCATGAAAATCATGAAAAATCATTTTATGGTAAAAGAAAATATTTTAAGTTATTTTTAGTGACTTTTAATATTTTGTGATGAATTTTATTAATTAATTAATATTAATGATAATTAGTTTATTTAATAAGTATATTAAATAAATTATGGAAAAATAGAATTAATGATTTAAAAATCATATAAAAATGATTTAAGTGATATAAAAATATTTTAAGTTATAACCTATAACTTTTGATATTTTTGTCATAAAAATATTAATATTTTAATATTAATAGTAATTCTTAGGATAATGAATTTAACGGTTTAAAAATCATATAAATATGATTTTAAGATATTAAAATACTTTATGATATTATAAATATATTATAATATTATGACATGTATTTTATTAATATTTGATAATAAATAAATATTAATGATAAAGAAATTATGTGGTATTTAATTCATTTAAATACGATATTAATGATTGAAATTCATGATAAATGATATTAATTATTTAAAAATTATTACGAGCTTACGAAAAATAATTTGACTGATAATAAATTATCTAAGATAATTGTTAAGTGTTAGGCAGAGTTTAATTGAACTTAAACTCGAAGTTTTGTCCGGCTAGACCGTCGGGACGTTAGAATTTTTGTCGAACTCAAGTCAAGCTGAAATAGTTTGACTTGATACTGATTCTTATGTGTGTTATAGACTGATAGGGTTATGTGTTATGTGTTTAGGTTATTCTATGTATATATATATATATCTTATAGTATTATATTGTGATGATATTATTATAATATTGGAGATCTATATTACTAATATTAGGTTTTTGGATAAAGCGTTATAAATTACGTAGCGGTAATCAACGGTTCAGGCAAGTTTATTTTTACTTAACTCTACTAAGAGTTGTTTCATTCGGATATGTTTATGGTTAATCATTGCTGATTGTCATGTATAATTGTACTCTGTATATATTGCATATATAAGTCAGGTATAAAAGGCTGATCACCTTCATTACCAGTTGGTTCATATATATTTGTTCATGTTCAATACTTGTTCAGTCAAAAGTTTGTTCTCGCTAGTTCACAATTATATTGTTGAATTCTGACCGACTTATTATTGATTCTTTCAATCATGATATATCGTTATATTATTGAACTTAAACTTGCTGGGCAATCCTTATGCTCACCCTTGCTATATCATGATAAAACATTGCAGATTAAGACGAACGCGTCGGGTACAAGGAAATGTTAAAGACAGTTCCTGCTTAAAGTTAACGTGTGCGAATAGATTTGTAATAGTATTGTATAATAATGTTATGTGTTAGACAAGTTATAAATTGTGTAATAAGTTAAGGTTACTCGATCTTGGGGAAAAGTGTGTAAGTTTAATGTATAAACAATTTATGTTTATATCTTTAGCGAATATAGTAATAGTGTTAGAATGATCGAACCGGATCCGCGGTAATTCAGGACCTCGGATTCGGGGCCCTCACAACAATGGCTTATGCTTGAATGACCAAATGAATTTATGTCATATGTATGTATGTTGTATGATATTAGATTTATGATTGATGATTGTGTAAGGAATATATATGAGTATGAGTTATGTGAATAATCCATTAGTCAATTGTTATTAGTTTTCTGGTATTCAGAGCCTGCATTTTTCCTAGTGCTCGAATTCTCTCTCTTAAAGTTTTGTAGTTTTTATGTTATGTTGGAGAGAAGTATGTCAGGTTCCACAATTTAATATGCGGATGACTTTTTTTTGTTTTTTTTAGTTTTTTTTTTTACTTTTTAAGACGGAAGACTTAACTAAGGAGTATTTTGGGCATATGTCCCATTCATAGTAATAAACTGCGGTATACTGGATATTAAATTGCGGACGGGAGTTTTATTTCACCATTAGATCTACGATTGGACGGTCATGATTTATTGTACGAATAACCTTACATTTACAACGTTGTCTTTGGATCAATCCCACACACACACATATATATAATATATATATATATATATATATATATATATATATATATATATAGAGAGAGAGAGAGAGAGAGTGGGATCCATTAAGGATCCGGAGTTTATAAAAATACGGACTTTTTTTTGCTTTTTTTAGAACAACTAATTTTTTTTTAATATTTTATGGAACTTGAATTTTTACATATCTGATATTTTGGGTGTGATTTGAATACATATAACAAAATATGTATGTACAGATACATACATATTTTGTTATATGTATCCAAATCACACCCAAAATATTGTATTATGTAAAAATTCTAGTTCCATAAAATATTAAATTTTTTTTAGTTGTTTTAAAAAAAAGCAAAAAAAAGAAAAAGAAAAAGGGGTCCAGATTTTAGTCAGGTCCGGGAGTTCGGATGAAACAACCCGGTTCAAATCCAGAGTCTGGAATAAATCTCGGGTCAAATCCCAAGTCCGAATCGAATTAAATCCATCAAAATAAGGCCTCAAACTAATGGCCCAATCGTATCTTCTTGGGTCATCTTAGCCCACCACAGGCTCCCAAAAGGTCATGACTTGAAGGTACTATTAGTAGTTACTTAATTCCTCATATACAGACAAATTTTCCCCCTATCTTTCGATGTGGGACTGGGGTATTACAAACTCCCCCACTTAAATTTCTGACGTCCTCGTCAGAACCGATCACACACACGGCCCAAAGATCTTTGCCTCTCTAGCCTATCAGGATAATATCGGTGGCTTCGTGTCCCCACCTCCGCTTAACTCGATCAAATGACTGACCAGAGCCGAGAGAGTCGACGACGACTATATGAAACAACCGGGTCAAATTAGAGTCAGGAATAAATCTAAGGTCAAATCCCAAGTCCGAATCGAATCAAATCCATCAAAATAAGGCCTCGAACTATCGGCCCAATAGTATCTTCTTGGGTCATCTTAGCCCACCACAGGCTCCCAAAAGGTCATGACTTGAAGGTACTATTGGTAGTTACTTAATTCCTCATATACAGACAAATTTCCCCCCTATCTTTCGATGTGGGACTGGGGTGTTACACCGGACCTGATCCATTCTGTATATATATATATATGTGTGTGTGTGTGTGTGTGTGTGTGTGTGTGTAGGACAATGATTCATAATATGTATTTGCTATGGATTAAAAATTGACAAATAACATCTATAATGTTTGTTCCAAATATTAACGGCTGAGATTATAATGGGCAACATGACGTTCGCTAGTAGTAATACTAGCGGACGGACTAACTGCACAATTCAGACGATTATACCCCCTAAGTCAACGAAGGTGAATGATCCAAAAATTACCTCGTCCACTATAATAACTAGCGGACGCATATCAGTACCATAAACTGCAGTTTTAATCTCGTTGTGAAACAAATTGGGACAAAATCAAAACCCTATGTTCTATAGTTCTACAGTTCTCTAACGATTCCTCTAGCAAAACTATTCAATTGGCAACAAAACTGCAAATTTCGCATACAAGCGTGAAAGATTTGTGTTCTACATCAACTTAATCAACGTTTAATTGGTGAGTTTTTTGAATTAGAAGGTTAAGAATTGAAAACTTTGTATAATTAGGAACTCATTTATCTTTGTCCAAAATATGGGTACCATGATTGTTTGGGTCACATAAAAGATTGGGTATATGTGCTATTAATCTCGTTTTGTGTTTGGTTTTTGCTATATATGTTGGGAATCTCAATGTTAAAAAAGTTATTGATATTACACGTGTTGCTTTGGTTAACTTGAGGTTATTAATTAAACCAAGTCGTCGCTAGTATCACTAACGGACTGTTTAAAATATTGTGCTGACTTTAGTTGACTTGGAGTTATTGGGGGTATATGCGACGCCCCCAAATTTGGATCTATATCACCTAATTTGAGTCGTCAAAATACATACTACGAACACCATTTCTCCTAAATTTTTTTGCACAATGTCTTGAACCTAAGACAACACACACTTTAAATTCTTATTACAATTATTGTACTGTATATAGTACGACATTATTCACATCCAAATTATTACAGTGCCGTATAAAATACAACAACACATATTTTAAGTTCTCAATACAATTATTGTTATACTATTTTATAACTTGATGATGACAATCACTAACTCGGACCATCAATTCATTCCCCTATTATCTCAGCTAATCTCAGCTACACTCTCATTTCTTGAAAGGAATTGTGAAGTAAAATGGTGAGCACAAATAATCGAGTAAAGAATATCATAACTAAGATAACTAAATTATCAATAGTTTTCAACAATAATAAATTAGTTATTTAGAACATATAGTAGATGATATAAGTTTTCAACAAATAACTGCAACGGAATGAGCAATTCATTAAAAGAGTCAAATATCTCACAATATATATTATCTTCTCCAATTGAAAAATTCAACATCAATATTTTATCCCCGTAACACCAATAAATAATTCCTCTTTGTACCCAGATCAAAGAAAACTTTCACCACATGTCTTTGCCTGCAACACCAACGTTCATAATTATACCAATTCACAATTCTTGTTTATAATCATGTCATTCAACAGTTTCGGTTCATAATCATATCAATCATCTCATCTTTGCACCCATGCCAATTGTAAAACCAATGGTCATGATCATGTCAATCAACAATTAAAATTTGTATACAGGTCAAAGATATTCAGCTGTAACACAAATAATCATGATCGTGCTAATCAACAATTATTCTTTGCACCTAGGTCAAAGAGAATTTTCATTACATATTTTTGCCACACTCGCAAAAGACACTCAATAATAATACTGTCTTTACAACCAGACCAAAGACATTTATAACAACTTAGTCTTAATAACAATGATATGAATGATGGATAGAAATAATCAACATAATTAAATATAGCATACTTATTAACTATTTTCAATTTAATTCATCCATAATTCAAATTGTCAACACGATATCCAGAAAATCGATTAGAGTTCTTGATAGATTATACAATTCAAGAAAATATAAGCTTTACATTTCTAATATTATGATTAAAATTTAATAGTAAGATTCAGGTAAAAAAATTAGATGAAACACATACTATTAAAGATATTTTAATTATTTTCAGAAATTTGCACCATTTAATGATAATGGTAGAGAAAAAAATAATAATTTCTTACCATAATATAGGAGTATGAAAGAAAATAATATCTCTTAACTTAGTAGAAAACTAGATACTGTTTGTCATGTAGTAGATTAACTTGAGAAATTCTTGCACTATTAGCAACACTAAGAGTATCCTTATTGTAACACCCCCTTTTCCGAAAAGGAAAAGGAATGTCACGCACAAACATAATAAATACACACCTCTAATAAATCTCAAAATATCCTTAATGAAATTGAACACTAATTATCACATACTCCAATTTAAATAGAAGAACTCCACATTTATATAGTCTCTACTATTAAAGATAAATGCCAAAATAGGCACAAAACATCCATCTACAAAATATTCATCACTATTTGGTATTAACATAAATTTATCAGCATATATAATAAAACTCTTAAATCATTGTATAAAACTCTTAAATCATTGTATATAGTGAAATTAAAGTCATCATATACATATTTTTTGGAATATATAGTATTTTTCATTAACTAATGCTATTGTTCTTAAAAAAAGAAGAAGCAATTTTAACATTTTAAATTAATTTGCAAAATTTTTGTATTCAAAAATAAGTTACAAAAACAACATAATTATAATTAATATTATTATTCAGAAATTTACAATATTAACATTTGTACTAAATCCCAGTTAAAATTTAATCATTTTTTTAATAAAAGAAATATTATTACTTGAGCCAAAAGAAAACAAGAATAACCTTTCTTAAATAATCTGAAGCTGTGATGAAAATATAATTGTGATTTAACAATTATATATATATATATATATATATATATATATATATATATATATATATATAGTACACAGTATATATTTCATCTCTCTCCATAACAGCTCAGCACATGCTTCTAGTTCTCCTCTCCTCTCTAAAAAATTTCTCTCCTTACATTTTACATCACAGCTTCAGATTATTAACTTCTCTTTCTCTCTCTTCCCCATTTTCTAATTGCTTGAAGCTCTGAGACTTTCTCTCTCTTCTGTTTAGCGAAGGTAACAATGGAGTCGTCGGATTCTCGTTACGCTTCGTCCAATGAGGCTCCGCGGAAGGAATCTTCTCCGAGGAATTTGCCGAGTGAAGGTAAAGATCTGTGTTCTCAACTCTGATCTGTTCTGTTTTTGGCTCAACATTTTTGTGCTTGAAATTGTCTGGATTTGTGGTCGGTAATGTTTTTCACGCATTTTTTTTTTATGTTTAAGAGGTTATTTTACTGGAAATGCATGAATTATATTGTGAATTTTCTTCTAATTGTTCAGCTGTTGTAAATTTTCTGTATGTGAAGCCCTAGAAATTGATTAAATTTTGTTTATGTGGTTAATTGAGTGGTTCGGTGATGAAATCATGAAATTAAGTTGGAATTGTGGTCCTTGTGGATATTTGCTGCTCCTGCTGCACTTTGAATTAAATTAAATGGATTCGAGAATATGATAGCCGCCTGTATTGAATTCAATGGCTGTTGTATTGAATTCAATGCCCCCTGTATTGAAATCAATGCCCCCTGTATTGAAATCAATGCCATCTTAAAACTGACATGTGAAACTGAAATACTTGGAAATTATTTTATTCCTCTTCTTTGCCTTGTTTCTGAAAGAAACAATAAATTTTGGTGTTTTAGTTATATAAAATATAAAATTAAATGAAAATTAAGATATTAACCAACTTAGTAAACCATACTTTACATATTATTTGATAATATTGAGAATTTGAGATAGGCCAGAAGCTTTGCAAGTACTCAGTTCCCTCCGTTCCACAAAGAGATTCTCAGTTACAAAATTTGTAAATTTTTAAGGATATATTTTTCTTCAATGCGTATCCCCAAGTATAGTTAGTGTTTAGTTTATTATTGGTGGCATGGTAGTAGAATTGTATTGTTAAACTTGAGAACATAATGTCATTTTATACTATAATCGGACTCCTCTTTTTTTTTTTTTTTTTTTTTTTTTGGGGGGGGTTATTACAAATGGGAATCTTTTTATTTTTGAATGGAGGGATTATCAATTAACAAATTACTCATTAATTTAGTACTAGTTGGAACACAATGTATATGCATGAATGTTGGTGCAACCTATAATCTTCTGAAATATAGTACTTTACAATATAAGTTGAAGATTTATTGTATGAAAATATCTTATAAAGTAGTTATCTTTCATTGTGTATATAAAAAAGACAAATTAGTGTATATGAACAAAATTGTTCTGAAAATTGTCACTCTCACGGCATTAAATTTGAAGGTCATGTAGCAATTATTTATTATTTGTATTTCACTAAAGATAGGCCTATCCAAAGTGCTTTTCATGTTGAAATATGTTCTTAGTATAGGAGTGACAGTACCAAAATCTTAAGTTGAATAGAACATCTGTTACCATACTGTAAAATGAACAATCTGTATATCCCTAAAAATAGGCCGATCCAATCTATTGTTTCTATGTTTGAAGAACCATAGAAACAATAGATTGCAGACACAGACAGAGTAACCATAAATGAATGTTCAAGATCATTTTATTGTTTAGGTACCGAGTTAACAAGTGCTGAAGTATTTATTATATAAAAAAGGAAGATAACAAGGGGTAATGACTCCTTAATCTAGCAACTTCTTTTGCTCGAAATTGGAATTAACTATGATATAGAGGTGCATTTGGTTTGTATTAAGATGCTTTTCATATTACTTTTTTAATATAAGCTGGTGAGTCAAAGAATCCGTTTTGTATGCAAGAATAACTTTGTAGATGTAAATTGCTTTAGACAAAGCTTATTTGGTGAAACAAATGATGTTGGGTTTCCCCTAGACTGTGTTTTGTGTAACTCTACTATCTGATGCAGGATTGAATGAAAGAATGGGACCTGCTTCCATTCCTCTTTCTTTCATTTCTTCTTTTGATAAGTCTTCCATCTTCCTTTCATCTCTATGTTGTCAATGTTCTTTAGGAGAAATGACCTTTACTTGTCGATGACTATTTGTTTAGTCTAAACAACATAAATACATCTTAATCTTAATCTGTTTCATCTAGACATGTAACTAATAAGACTGTTTGTTTTGTGAGCCATAATAAGACTTGGGGACTGTTTGATAAAAATTGAATGAAATTGAACGAAATGGTTCTGAATTTGAATGAGCTGAATGAAATTGAATACTGAATGAAAAAAGTTGTTTGATAATTGACATGTCTGAAACATCTGAATAACAGATTTTTATTATTTTACCCCTCTGATAAAATTCAAAATTGTTGTAAATTTATTTAATATTACTTAATATAATAGTTAATATTGTAAAAAAAAAATACTTCATTCAGCATCATTCAGCCTATTTAGTCAAAAAAATGACACTAAACCATTCAGTTTAAATCGTCTAAATGGCTGACCAATTCAACCATTTAGATATTTTTTTCAAATAAAGCAATCGATGGTCGGCCGATTCAATTGACCATTCGAAAGGTGTAACAAACAACCCCTTATTCCTCTTAACAAGTAAGAATTTTGATATTGTTCATTAAGAGGTGGATCTTAAAGGTTTTTTTTTTAATTATTTATTATTATTTTTAATGTGTCAAAATTGACATTTATATATGATTTCTGAAATTATGATTTACCATTTTTTATGTTAAAATCTTTGTCATTTTTCTTCTTCTCATTTATTATGTACATAAACGTTCAGCTATTTCATTGTCCATTCACCATCCAAATGTCACTTTTTCTTGATTCAGACATGTATACAACATTCAGACCTTATCTCTTAATCAAGACAAACACCACTTTAGTTGGTTAATGTATCACTTATATTACCTTGTTTATTATATTTTTTGTCAGCTTTAGGGATGCAGATGCATTATTCTATTGATGCA
The DNA here is from genome assembly GCA_020205605.1 of Panax ginseng. Classification (NCBI taxonomy): domain Eukaryota; kingdom Viridiplantae; phylum Streptophyta; class Magnoliopsida; order Apiales; family Araliaceae; genus Panax; species Panax ginseng. Next base: position 35,894,070 of record CM035136.1, on the reverse strand, counting down.
ACATCTTGACAAGTTGCAAATTGCTGTGATCCATTTTTTATTCATGCTTCGTAAAAAAATTAAAATTCTTCTTGTTGGCAGAAAAGTGCATGTTCAATTCTATAGAAATTCAAATTTGATGTATTTGCGAGCCAAGTCCTTTGCGTGTGTGTGTGTGGTTTTTTATTTTCCAGAATATACAGAGAAGAGTACATACCTTAGGTTCCTTATATCGAATACTGAAGCTGGTTCAATTATCGGGAAAGGTGGTTCCACAATTTCTGATTTCCAGTCACAGTCTGGAGCGCGGATTCAATTGTCCCGAAACTATGAATTCTTTCCTGGAACCTCTGATAGGATTATTATGGTATCTGGAACAGTCAACGACATACTTAAGGCCGTTGAGTTTATTCTTGAGAAACTGCTTAACGAGGTAAAACCAATGAATTAGCTACTACTCACTATATTTTTCTGAATGTTTTATTTATAAGAATATTTTCACGTTGCTTGTTAGTTTTATCTTGGGGAAAGTGATGCTGAGCCAAGATCAAAAGTTAGACTTGTTGTACCCAACAGCTCTTGTGGTGGAATCATTGGGAAGGGAGGAGCTACCATAAAGTATGAATATTGTGTACTATTTTTCATTTCCATTCCCATTTTTGTTTATTTAGGCCTTTTGTGTTTCTTGCATCTTTGGTATCTTGCTACTGAAGAAATGCAGTACAATTTTTTTATGAATATTTCCTTTTTAATATATTGTATACTTGTCATATCCTTTTATTTGCACATTTGTTTACTATTCAGTCATTTTCCCCCCCTGAGAATTATTGCTTGCAGAGTTTGCTAATGCCATTAGTTGAACTTGTTTTCTAGCTAGTAGGATTTATTATGTTAAAGTCCCTACTGCATAGCAAATTGGTTCGATCCTTTAGATAACAGTGTTTGAATTTGTTCTATGGTGATTGATTTATAGCAAGTCATGATTTCATGAAATTATAATGCATGACCCCCCCTCTTCCAACTGGTTCATGAAGGTAGATTTATTATGTATTGCTTGTTTGTAAAATAGGTTTTATCTTTGAGGGTTGATACATATTCAAATTTTGTGCCTGCAATATTTTCTCCTTATGAGCTTGCCTTTTGCAGATCTTGGTTGTCATATATCATTTCTGGTTGATCTTTTAGATGATTCATTATTTAGAACTATTTTGCATTCGTATTCTTATGACTTTGTAGGAAAACAGTAAACAGAGGTAACGGATAGAATTTTTACAATTTTATCAACTACATTTGCATGCACAAGGTGTTCATCAATTTGTATAAGTATGGAGACTTTATGAGGTTGATTGCAAAATTGTCTCGCTAATAGAGGGTGCACATAAATCAAATAGATCAACAGATTTAAGCATATATCTAGGATTTTATATATTGCAACCTTTAGTTTAGGTGATAGGAACAGATTGGATGTGGATGCTCGTTTAGAGGAGTGACAATGTTACATTGTGATTGTTAATGTTGGATCACTTAAGTTGTCTTTGTTCAATGAGCAGTGACAGTGATCCGTTGCTTAGTAGAAGCTGTTCCATATTGGATTTTATCTCAATTCTCTTCCTACATTCACTTCCATCATACTGAAACTGTCGAGCTTGGAGATTTTAGATTTGGCAACATGCGAGTTAGTAGTAATGAAGGTGTAGGATAAGAAGAGCTTATGTAGTTATGTTAGCCTATAGTATAGTAGGAGTATCGTCTTATATTGGGTGAAGTCATTATAAATTTTATGCTTATGAATATTCAGAGCTGAAGGAGCCTTGAGCTCGTCTTCTTCTCCATTTTCTCTCCTTTTTCTGTCCCATTGTTCCTCTTCTTCTTCTTCTTTCTAATCCTTATATATGTTGTTGGGAACCCTTAGAGTTGATGTAGTAGGGCAAGACTTGGTTGGACCAATATAAGATACTTTGGAAACCCATTGAATAAAAGAAAACTCTAGAAGTTGTATTTATTTAATTTACTCCAGGTAGATTTTTTTAACTAAATTTAAATCTCACAAAGAGTTCATTAGCGATTCTGCGTGTTTCCTCTTGTTTTGATGTTTTTAATTCAACGAAGTCGAGAGCGGATGAGTACTGATGCAAGACAAGCCCACAAGACTTGGTTGGACCAATATAAGAAGCTTTGAAAATCTATGGAAATACAAAAGAATTCTAGAATTTGTATTTAATTAATTTATTTTATCATAATTTTAGTAGTTGTTTAGGAGTATTATAAATAGGGATGTACTTTATTATTTTATAGACAATAAATTATTATAAACTTCTTATTGGGATGATGAGCCATGGCAACCTTCAAAGTGATTTCCACCATCTTGAAAAATGAAAATGAAGAAGCTGAAGGCCAAAGGAGGAGAAGGCTGCACATTGAAAATGATGGGATGATGCTACAAAGGCGTCATGTGTTTAAAGTAAAGCAAGGGCTTGATGGTGTGTGAATGAAGTAATATTGGAAGGGAGTCCAATGTATGACGAAAAATCAAATTATGTAGGACAACCAGTTTATGATGAAGAATATGAAAATGAAAGGTCTTCATTATATGATGCAGAGATACAACGGCCTACATGGTTTACATTTAATGATGAAACCGCTGATGAATTTGAACTTCTCAAATTTTTTCTTTACAGAGCAAATGAAGAAAATGAGAAAGTTGGCAACCCCAAAAACTACAATTACGAAGAGTTGGTGCATGAGGAAGACATTTGAAGAATTGATGGATTAGTACTATGAAACATGTTAGCTTATTATATTGGGCATCCGAAGTACTTAACTATGATGAGGAACCTAAGAAGCTGAAGAATATGGAAGACAAACAATACTTGGAGATTAAGAAGGGCATAAGGAGACTCCACGTCAAAGGAAAAATGGCATCAATTTGTGCTGTAATGAAGAAAATTATTGCAGAAACAAAGCCAAAAGAGGAGGAATTCCAGTAGAAGTGTTGATGCTCGATTTAGTTTGCGTGTTCATAACACCAATCTGGAAAAGGGTTGAGACTTTTGGTCCCGCACACAAGTAAGAATACTATTGTACATCACGGCTTTGGCTTGTTATGGTCTTCATTGCTCAATAACAAAAACGTCTTGGGTCGTTGGGGATACGTTTGATGTGAAAATCAGATATAGGCACGTAGCCACGAGAGCAACGGAACTGAGAAAAGTATACAGAAAAGACAATTCTTTTCTTTTAGTTTAATATTTTCTATTAGATTAGATTAATTAGTATCCCGGCTAAGTGAGTTCTTTCCTCCGTGAACAGTTGGCGCCAGTCTTACATTTTCTATTATAAATGGCTTTCTTTTTGAAGCCTACAGGAGCTTGTGATCTTCCTTGATTTTAGGGACGAGTTAGCATATAGTAGAATATTTTTTAAGACTACTCCCTTATTGAGTATGAAATTCTTGGTGTACCATAGGCGGTAATTTGGCTTTAATGGATTCCCTTCCCCTAGTTAAAGTGTACGGATGCTAGCTCTGTTCTATGCTAGCTGGTAGCAAGCAATTTCAACAACTTAGTTGACATAGGTAAGAGTTCGAGAGGAGAAATGTGATTGTATTTATCTTTACTGACCTTTTTATACTTATACTACTCGGGCGTAGAGGTCACATGCTTCGATTACCTTCCAACCATTGGGGATTGCATCAGAGAATATTCTAGAAAAAGTAGAAATGGATTGGTGCAATGGTCTTGTGGCATGTGGCAGAGGCATCTGTTGTCCTAACAACCTCTGATGGAATGGGCCACAGGTTTCCTCTTAATACTCGAATCTGCGTTGGGGTGCCCGCACAACTCAGCTAAAAAATATTTGGCTTGCAACTCTTAAGCCTTGGAGGGACAATAAACACTTGACCTTTAGAAAATTATTCCTTGAGAAGGAAGAATGGTGCAAAGCATGAGTTCAGCTGAGGGGATTAATGGGACCCAACTAAGCATGATAAAAATACGAGAAAAGAACAAAAGGAATTGGTCCAAGGAATGGGAATTTCTAGAACACATGATGTTGAAGGAAAAGCAAGCTAATGGACATTAGTGATTCATTGCACTTGTGGGAGCCAACCAATAATCTTTATGTTTCCAGATGGTAGCAGAACTTTCCAGTCCTTAAAAATCAGCGCCGCTGGCAATTCTTGTGTGTTTGAGCCATCCATCAATAAGACGGGTAACGTAGCCCTTAGGAACTGAATCCTTTGCGTCTCTAAGTACCCTCAGTGTAAAATGGAAGAGAATGCTGAAGAACCTAAGACTGGAATGATGATCTCTCCACCTGGAAATTGTGATGTCTTCAGCCTTGTTTATTTTTCTTTCTATTTGGTCCTTTTCTTCAGTCTTGTTGACTGCAAGAATTAATGCTCTTGTATGATTTGTCAATTGGTCTCAGGTGTTTTTTGTTACCTATAACCTATTAACATATTATTGTTACTTATCTGAAGGAAAGAAGAGGAATCAAAATAATTTCTATTACCTTGTGTTTTATAAATATTTTGTTTCCTGTATCTATCAAATAATGTCTCCCTTATGTAAAAAGTATCATAATATTTGTGTCCTGTGCCTGCATTTTCCTTATAGTTTCCTTTGGGATCTGCCGATCTGCTAACTTACTTGTAATATGAATTTTGCTTAAAGCTGCTTCACAACATTATAATGTTACTGACTACTAGTCATATATATGTTCACTTTGAACAGGTCATTCATTGAAGAGTCTCAAGCAGGCATTAAGATATCCCCTCAGGATAACAATTACGGTGTCTTGTCTGATAGGTTGGTAACAGTGGCTGGTGTCATAGAAGAACAGATGCGGGCTATTGACTTGATTTTATCAAAGTTGTCTGAAGATACTTATTATACACAATCCATGAGTACTCCATTTCCATATGCTGGTATGGCTTTATAAACATCTCTGATTAATGAGTCATTTGATTTATATAGAAGCTAATTGTGATTTTTGTACATGTTGCCTTGGCAAGTTGGCATTATGCACATTTTTGGGTATTTCTCTACAAGTTAATCCACAACACCCCCTGCCCCCCAAACAAAAAATAAAATAAAAAATCAGGGACATGCACAAGAGGAGAAAAAACAGAGAAGAATTACTACCAACTCTGAATGACTTCAGTTGAATCTCAATAAAGATATAGACCACTTTCTTATAGAATCTGAAAAACACGTGCTTTACATAATCAAATTAAAAAGATGAACATGCTTCCATGTTTTGAATTGATTTTGGCGTGGAAAAGAGGGCTTTTGCTATTGTTTTTTGTTGTTTGTTTTTTTGGAGAACCTGTGCAAGTGTTTAAGAGAGAATGATAAGAGGGTATGTGCAAGGAAATATGCATTTGAAAGTTTCACACCTCATTCTTTTCTGAATTTTCGTATGCTCCTTAATTCTCGATATATATATATATATATATATATAAAACGGATCTAAAGCATACCTCTTAAATAGCATACCCCTCTTAAATAACATACATTTATTAAAACTACGTCGTTTTGATGATTCTTTTAAAAACAAGTGGGGCCGTGGGTGACATTTTTGTAAATAAAAGGAAAGTAAGTTGGACCACTCTCTTTTAATATTATTTTATTTTTTAAAAGAATCATCAAAACGACGTAGTTTTAATAAAGGTATGTTATTTAAGAGAGGTATGCTATTTAAGATGTATGCTTTAGATCCGTCCTCTCTCTCTCTCTCTATATATATATATATATATTATATATATTAGACAATATGCATTTCAAAGTCTCACACCTCGTTCTTTTCTAAAATTTTCATATGTTCTTTACTTCGCAATATACTTTATATATATACATATATTACAACAAATATAAAAAATATAGTACATAATTAAGCTTTGGCACTTCTTAAAATCCATGTCGAAAACATCCAAAAGAAAGTAGTAGCTTAATATTGGATGGACGGATTAAGTTTTGTAACTATACATTGTATTTAGGAAAGGGTTGATTTTAGCTTCAGATCAATTGTACTAGGTTCACAGAGCGCCTTTGGTCAGATTTCTAATTTTCTTGTTTAAAATCAACTGGTAAAGCAGATGCCCAGGGAAAAATAAATTGGCTTCTGTTTGTCTTATCTTAAACATTTTGTCTTCAGGAACTATACATAAATGCAACGGAGCTTTTGTTTGCAATTAATTTATTTTCCTCTTTATGATATTTGAGGAATTTATAGGGAACAGTTACTCCTCACAGATAAATTTAATAAACAAGATGAGAGAAGCAAAAACAATACAAGAAGTAGCTCATTATAACCAATACTCCAATATGAATGGAGGAGGTAAAGTTGAATTCTGGATGACCCTGATTCATTATTACTTGATGGTACTTTGACTTGGTTAATACTTAATACATGAACAATAAAGAAATAAAAGGGCAGTGGCTGTGCTCACTTTATCTGCTTCTAAATTGGTGGTCTAGCAATCCATGTAGAATTTCCATATTATAATTCATGTACTTTTTAATGTATTAGAGTTATTTTTTGAAAATGTCTTGCTAGTTACTTTCTGCAATTCAATTGTTGGATGTTTCATTTACCAGTTTAATTATACATGTGCTGCCTATTGTTTCAACAGCAGGATACAATGCAGTAAACTATGGCCCAAATGGAGGTGGGGGGAAGTTTCAAAATAACAAGTATCAGAATAACAAGGTTAGCTATGTAAATACTTTTACCACGTATACTATGGCCTTTAGCACACTTTCAAACTTTCTATTGTAGGCAGTGGTCATCTCAAGTTGGGGCATGATGTAGAATGAGATTCAAAATTAGAGAAGAAAAGAAGCATTGAAGGGCGGGATATTAGGGATAGAGATTGTGGGAGTACACCTTATAGGACTAATCTTAATTCTAGATCTGATCATAGAACAATTAGCTGTGATTGTATTAATGCTGAAATAAACCATAAAAAAATAATTAACTGAATTCATTCATAACTGCCTTCAGAAAGAGTGCAAGAAAGCCCTCATATAGACCTTAGAACCTTGTGGACTAGGATAATAATCGCAGACCTTGGAACTTACCTATGGTAAATGACCAATGACTGCATTTATCGACTCAGTTGGAATATGCTGAAGACTCTTGACCATTATAGAAGGTCAAATGACTATAATAATAAAACATTCTTCGAGTATCGACTGTTGTAGAGATTCGAATAATATTGTTGTTGTTCTTTTATTTAATTTTTTATTAGATGGTCTTTCCTTTTTCATTTTTTGGTATCATCAACTTTACAAAGTAAACATATTTGTGCTAATACAGATCTCATCTTCTTTTCTTCATTAAATCTTTTTTTTAACAAGTAAATAAAAATCACAGGCTGCAACAATGAAAATTCTATACATCCACTAAAAACTTCAAAGAGCCCCTATACTAGACTCCCGCAAAATATTATTAAGAAACAATCGGATAAGTCTCATTTTGCTAAAAAAATAAAAAGCTCCAGAACAAAAGTTGTATCCAGCTTTTCATCATTGTCAAAGTATCTTCTGTTCCCAGCCCCCCAGAATGATTCTGAAACCCTTTGTGTACCGCCCACCCTTCCACAATCTGTTCTCTTCCATTACAAAATGCCCCAACCACTTTCCACAGAGAGCTTAACAGAATTTGTCTTAGTAGTCCTTGCAACTGTAACTGAGAGCAAACTGAATCTCACTTTACCAGATGAGTTTTACCACCTGTGAAGCACAATGCACACGTACTAAAGTTTCAAAACGAAAGCTATCACAAAAATATTATTTTAAGTTAGACAACTTAGACCACCTCAAGATCAAGTTTAGATTCTTCATATTACAAATTCATGACGAAACTAGAATCAAGTGACAAGAAACTAGATGCACATGTACTGAAGTTTTATATTTTTATTAAATATTTGTTTTACATAAAGACCAGTGGAAAAGGTAGCTACCAGGTCGGTGGTCTAAGTTTCTTATCCCAAACCCTTTAGGGTATATATTTTAATGGCCTGTAGGGTTTGGGACAGTTGAGTACCTCTTTAACCCGTGAAATTGCAAACCCTAGGTGCAATAGTGAATTGGGCAGGGAAGTGCAAGCTTAGTTGTGATTCTGATTTTTTTTTCTTTTTGTGCATTTTGTTAGAATTTGAGCATAATTTAAAGTGGGTTTCTTTAATCATTTGAAATCTCAAATGAATCCACATGTCAATGTGTTCTACTCCATAAGTAGATTAAAACCAAGTATTTGGAAGCCCAAATCCATAAGGTAATGAATGAAAAATTAACTCCCAAATATCACCCTCGGAAATGATAATATTTGTGGGAAGCTAAGTCCCACATCGGTTAAAAACTCAAGTTTGAATGAGTTTATATACAATAAATTTGCTCTTGGGTTTGGGCCTCAAGGGGCACCCAACTTTGTGGAAGGTAGAGTACCTACTTAAGGCTTGGTTTGAACATGGCCTTGTGCATGAAGCAGGCCAGTCTGGTGGTAGGGATCATGATTAAATGGGTGCAGGTCATTATATATATTTTTTGGACAAAATTTAATTTAATTTTGTTTTATTTAGTTTTATTATAAAAATTGTGTTTTTTTGATAAACGCTATTTATTATCAAAACTGTGTCATTTTGGAAAGCGCCATCTGCCCGAACGGACGTGCCAATACTTGATGTAGGACAAATCTGGAATGAAGAATTGACGAAAAATAAACTAGGATTTAAACTCCACGTTTAAACTACTAGGATCTCTCAAGTGTATCAACTCCACGTATCAACACTAAGATGGATAAAATACCTCTACGGTATGAATAAAATAATCAACTTCAATATCAATATTCTGTAATCTAAATAACTTGTGAGGATTACATCGCTATTTAAAAAGAATCAAACTCTTTTACTTGGGGAATAATAAAATACTAAACGACTAAAATACCCATATTAATAATTCCTAATCATTAATATCCTAAATTCCCACTAATAAATAAAATACATATATCACATCAACTATTTTTATATTAAACATAATAAAAACTTCAAATAATAAATATAACAAATCTATTCTTTATTCTTGACTTGGAGTCCCCATCATTCTCTTTTTGTTGGAGAAAACTTGACCTCGAGTTCTATAATATGAGAGAATAAACAATGAACTCCTCTGCAACGGAAGAACATCTTGAAACACCTTTGACAACATCATCACGCGATATGACTCAAAATGTTTTTGAAAGAAAATTGATGATAGCCTTGGTTTTATATTTAAAGGTGCTAAAAAAGAAGCTTTCAGGAACAACGAAATTAACGACGTCAACTTGGAGTGGATCAATTTCTCGAATCGCCTTTTCCTTGGTAACGAACAACTCAAAAGCAATATTAGAGGTTTTTTCAATTTGTTCTTCATACATAATCTCTGGTTCAACTTTTGAAACTTCAAGAATTTATATGGACATGTCACAACTGTCTGTAGTCCCAAAATTTGCTCTGCTTGAAGAAGTGCCCGCAAGTCAATAAGGCATTTTATGGAAGATATATAATCTTTTAAAGAAGAACATATAGAAATCACTCTTTGTGTATCCTTTTGAAGTTCTCTTGCTTTAACTTCTTGACGTTTCCTTGCTTCAGCTTGTTGACGTTTCCTTGCTTCAGCTTTCCGTTCATCTTGATATCGACGTTCCAATTTTCCAAGGTAATTTTGTGCATCAACCATATCCCATCTAAGTTCTTCCTGCTTATGCTTCAAATATCTATGACCACATGAATTAATAAGGTAGTATATTCGATCACTTTCATTGTCAATAAACCAAATATACTCTTTTGCTTAGGCAATCAATTCTTTAGTGGATTGAGATATTGGGTTATAAAATAAATAAATAAAATATTTTTTTTTTGTTTTTTTTGATAACTTAAGGGCCTAATTGAAAAGAAAAGAAAAAACAGGGGTTAAAGTATGAATTCAAAAAGTGTGGGCTGATTTAGAAAGGATGAAAGGGTATAAGTGAAAAGTGTACAAACTACGGGGCTAAAATTTAAAAGTTAAGGAAACCATGGGATATAAACTACAATTTTTGGAAATATATTTATAAGATTAGGGTTACTTTCCTTGTCCCACAAACATACGCAACAACAGTAGCTAAAGAAGCAAAGCAATAGTAGCACAACATAGCAGCAAGCTCTTTTTCTCTTTTTTTTTTTAATTTTTTTTTCTCCACTAAAGCAGCCAAGACTTTTTTCTTATTTTTTTTAAGTGAACAACCGCGATGAACAGTACTCCGACGATGAACAGTAACTCCGACGATGAATAATAATTTTGGCCGTGGTTTTTGTTGTTGAAAACTTAAGATCTTCCAAAAATGAAAAATTAATGGAGAAACCTTAGCTCTGATACCAAAATGATGTAGGACTGATCAGGGATGAAGAATTGACGGAAAATAAACTAGGATTTAAACTCCATGTTTAAACTACTAGGATCTCTCAAGTGTATTAACTCCACGTATGAACACCAAGATGGATAAAATACCTCTACAGTAGGATACCTTTACAGTATGAATAAAATAATCAACTTCAATATCAATATTCTGTAATCTAAATAACTTGTGAGAATTACATCACTATTTAAGGAGACTCAAACCCTAATTTTTCTTTGGGAATAATAAAATACTAAACAACTAAAATATCTTTATTAATAATTCCTAATCACTAATTAATATCCTAAATTCCCACTAATAAATAAAATAAAAACTCCAAATAATAAATATAACAATATCTACTTTGCTCTTGACTTGGAGTCCCCATCAATACTTCGTTGTTTTGGGAGCGCCATGTGCCCGAATGGACGCCCCAAACCGATGTCGTTTTTGCTCAAATGGATGCGCCCTTTCTGCCAAGCCTAAAAACTACGTCGTTTTAGGCTTAATGTGTCTTTTCAAGGGGTTGTATCCCATCTGATGGGTCACTAAACCCTCCTATAAATAGCCTAGGAGGCAACCTTTCTATTCATGCGATCCAAGCATTCAAGCGTTGTTAATCATTCAAGTTTTCTTCATTTCATAAGTCAAAGTTCTTTTTGAGAGAGAGATAAGAGCATTTTTATTTGGTTTCTATTTGTAGTACTGCTATAACATACGTTGTCATTGTATCCTGGGAGACGAGTGCTATTAACTCTAAGCACCGTAAGGAGGACATAATTGTCTTAAGGACATACTAGCCTTTGACATTAATTTCTTGCAATTCTCGTTCGCTGCAGATAAGTCTTATCCGATTCTATAACTATAGTCAGTTATTCTTCAACACCAATGATACCTAATGTTCCTATGAACCATGGTGAAAAACCAGAAAAGTTCAATCGAAAATAGTTTAAAAAATGACAACAAAAGATGCTTTATCTCACTACGCTCATCGTGGCAAGGTTTCTTCATGAAGACCCCCTGTGCTTATTGAGAATGAAACAGATAAGCAAGTTGTTGTCGCTATTGATGCATGGAAACATGTTGATTTTTTGTGCCGAAACTATATCCTCAATAGATTGAAAAACACATTATATAATGTGTATAATTCTCTCAAAATAACAAGAGAACTATGGGTTTCTTGGATAAAAAGTATAAAAGAGAAGATGCTGGCACGAAGAAGTTCGTAGTTGGCAGGTTTTTGGACTATAAGATGGTGGATTCTAAGGATATCATCAACCAAGTCCAAGAATTACAAGTAATCATGCATGAAATACATGCATAAGGTATGTTTTTGAGTGAATCCTTCCAAGTAGCAGCCATAATTGAAAAAGTTACCACCAATGTGAAAAGATTTTAAGAATTATCTCAAGCATAAACGAAAAAAGATGAAACTTGAAGACTTAATTGTGAGATTAAGGATAGAAGAGGACAACCGTGCTTCTAAGAAGAAAGCAGGAAAGACATTTGTGGAGTATAAAACCAACATGGTGGAACAAGGTCAAAAGTCTAAAAAGAGAAAGCACTCCGATAATGGGCCTCAACAGAGAATGAATAAAAAGTTCCAAGGCAAGTGCTACATTTGTGACAAGTCCGGACATAAAGCAAAGTATTGTCGTAAACGCAAAGACCAGAACAAGAAGTCCGCACAAGCTAATGTAAACAGAAGTGGATGTTTTTAAAGACGTTTCTGAAATGAGCTTATCAGCGGTAGTTTCTGAAGTAAACATGACTGAAAATCTCATGGAATGGTGGGTAGATACTGAAGCAACCCGCCATGTGTGTTCTGACAGGAATATGTTCTCCACATATGAAGAAATTGAGAATGGAGAACAATTGTACATGGGGAATTCTTCTACATCCAAGATTGCTGGACAAGGAAAGGTGGTTCTGAAGATGACATCTGACAAAGAACTCACCCTTAACAACGTGCTCCATGTGCCTGATATTAGGAAGAATTTAGTGTTAGGATCTCTTCTTAGTCAAAAGGGATTTAAATTGGTATTTGTATCGAAAAAGTTTGCCCTAATTAAAAATGGGATGTATGTGGGAAAGGATATATGAGCAATGGGCTCTTTAAAATAAATGTAATGACAATTGTACCTTTTAATATTAATAAAAATATATATTCTGCTTATATGATCGAGTCGTCTAATTTATGATATGGTAGATTAGGACATGTTAATTACATTACTATACGTAGATTAATTAATATGGAATGTTTGTCAAAATGTGAGATTAACTCCAATCATAAATGTGTAGTTTGCGTTGATGTAAAATTTCAAAAATCTTCTTTTAAATCAATTGAAAGAAATACCGAACCTCTTGAATTGGTACATACTGATATTTATGATTCAAAGTATATACAAACAAAAGGGGGTAATAAATATTTTATTACTTTTATAGATGATTACACAAGATATTGTTATGTTTACTTATTGAGAAGTAAAGATGAGGCTTTGGAAATGTTTATACATTACAAAAATGAGGTTGAGAATTAACTTGATAAAAAGATCAAGATAATTAGAAGTAAGAGGTAGGGAATATGAATTTCCTCTTGCTGAAATTTGTTTACAACATGGTATAATACACCAAACGACTGCACCTTATTCACCACAGCAAAATGGTGTTGCTGAAAGAAAGAATAAAACTTTGAAAGAAATGATGAATACATTATTATTAAGTTCTGGGCTACCTCAAAATTTGTGGGGAAAGTAATTCTTTCAGCAAATTATATTTTCAACTGAATACCTCAAAAGAAGTCTAATGCTTCACCCTATGAATTATGGAAAGGACGTAAACCGTCTTGTAAACACTTAAAAGTGTGGAGGTGCTTAGCAAAAGTAATGGTTCCTCCACCCAAAAAGGTGAAAATAGAACTGAAAACAATAGATTGTATATTCATTGGTTATGCTAATAATAGCAGTGCATATAGATTTTTGGTTAATAAATAAAAAATAGAGGAAATACATGAAAATATTATTATTGAGTCAAAAGATGCTGAATTCTTTGAAATAATATTTTCTAATAAAACGCAACAAGAGCCAAGTTCTAATGAACAGGAAACAAGTTCAACCAAAAGAACTTACGACACTGTTAGTGACAATGATCATTGATTAGAAGATATTGATGAACCTAGACGTAGTAAACGTGCTAGAATATCAAAATCTTATGATTCGAATTTTCTAACTTATTTATTAGAAAATGAGCCTCAAATTTACGGAGAAGCGGTGTCGAGTCCCGAAGCTCCATATTAGAAAGATGCTATAAATAGTAAAGTAGAATCCATACTACGTGGGAATTAGTAGATCTCCCACCACGCTCTAAACCTCTTGGATACAAGTGGATATTCAAGAAGAAATTGAAAGCGGACGAGTCTATAGATAAATACAAGGCAAGACTTGTAATCAAATGATACAAGCAAAAGGAGGGTTTTGATTATTTTGATTCTCCTGTGACAAGAATATCCTCAATTAGGATGTTAATAGCCATTACAACTATATATAATTTGGAGATGCATCAAATGGATGTGAAAATGACTTTCTTGAATGGTAATTTAACATGGAATAACCAGAAGAGTTTATTGTTCCAGGACAAGAAAAACAAGTCTGTTAGCTTGTGAAGTCCCTTTATGAATTAAAACAAGCACCTAAACAATGACATGAAAAGTTTGACAGTACAATGCTATCAAATGGTTTCAAGATAAATGAGTGTGACAAATATGTATATGTCAAAGACACTGAGAAAGGGTTTGTCATTATTTGTCTTTATGTAGATGATATACTCACATTATGGGTAGTAATAATGAAATCATTAAAACTATCAAAAGAATGTTAAATAATGTGTTTGAAATGAAAGACATGGGTGTTCCCGATGTAATATTAGGAATTAAAATTTCTAAAACGTCGGATGAGTTAGTGTTATCACAATCACACTATATTGAGAAAATACTCAGTAAATTCAATCAATATGATTGCAGTCATGTGGAAACACCGGTAGATATAAATCTGCACGTCTAAAAATAAGGAGATAATATATCACAATCCGAGTATGCACAAATAATTAGAAGCCTTATGTACGTAATGAATTGTACACGTCCTGACATAGCATATGCTGTCAAGGACAAGATCACTAGAAAGCAATTATAAGAGTTTTAAGATATTTAAAATACACTCAAAACTTTGGATTGCACTACTCAAGATATCCAACGGTACTTGAAGGATACTGTGATGCAAACTGGATATCGAAGCGGTTTTGTGTTTACACTAGGCAGAGGAGCAGTATCATGGAAATCTTCTAAACAAACATGCATTGATCAATAATGAAATCTGAGTTTATTGCATTGGATATGGCTAGAGAAAAAGTTGAGTTGCTTCGTCACTTTTTAGGAGATATTTCTATGTGGCCTAAACCTGTGCCGGCTGTTTGTATCCATTGTAATAGTCAATCAGTAATCGGAAGGGGCACAAAGTCACATGTATATAATGGCAAGTCTAGACATATTCGTCGTAGACAATACAATAGAACAATTGCTCTCTAATGGTATTATGTCTATTGAGTACATAAAGTCGAAAGAAAATATAGCGGATTCGTTAACTAAAGTTTTTACTAGAGAGCAAGTAAAAATAACATAGAGGGAAATGAGTTTAAAGCCAATAAATAAGGATCGTCATGATGGAAACCCAACCTAGTTGACTGGAGATCCCAAGATTTAGGTTCAAAGGGACAACTAAATTGTGTACGATTCAACCAAATCACTATAAAGAAATTAATTTCTTCATTCTAATTCCTATGATTATTAAATGTGATACCTACATAATTATTAAGGCGTCGCCGCCAAGTCGTCCAGTCGGTGATCAACATACAAAGCGGTAGTACGACTTGGGTTTAGGGTGAAAGTCGAGCACTTAGCCCAGAAAGTCGTCGCCTTGGACGTCTCGGCGTCGACGACTTTTCGGTAAGTCGACCGACTTGGATACTCCGGGTATGGATCGACCCACTGAGTAAAAAAAACGTCGCTGGCTAGCCCTAGTCGATTCGCGTTATTAAAGAGAAGTCACAGTCGATTGAACAAAAGAAGAGAAGAAGAGTGAGCGACCAAGAGAGAGAGACCGCGAGAGAGAGAGCGAGTACCTTACCTCGTCGACTTCGACCGTCCGACGTTAAGGCGTTAAGCTCGCGACTCCCGTCGCCTAGTTTCGATAGGTATTCCTTCTTTTTTCTTTCCCCCTTATAACCTTCTCTGTTGCTCCTTCTGTTTTTAAAACTGACGACTGCTCTGTTATTGATATATGCTCTATTAGTTTTTTATTTTTTAATTGTCAACTGCTCTGTTGCTTCTATTAATTATATTATATTCCTTTTTTTTGCAAGTACATATTTCACTGATCAAGAAAGAAATTAATCAAACATGAAAAATCATGATTGTGAATTTATTAATTATATTTAAATTAGTACTACTATGCTATATTTCTATTAATTATATTATATTCTTAGCTCCAATATTTTTTACAAGTACATATTTCACTGATTAAGAGATGCATGACTGTTTGTACTACTAAATGGTTTACTCATCATTGAACTTGATAATATGAACTATTATTAGTTATTAATTAGTACTATATAGATATATATATATATATTATATAGTATTAATAATGTCAACATAAGAGATTTGTGGGTGCATCATGAGATTGTGAATTATATATAAATATTATAATATTATATTATATATGTTTGTCTTATATTTTTTATTTGATTGTATTGTGTAGAAAGTAAAATGGCGGAAAGTTCGGGAGCCGATAATTATGATATAACGAAGGACCCTAAAAGAAAAGCTAAATCGAACGATCTAGGTTGGAAATATGGATATTGGCCAGATTTAAGTAATAAGAATGTCGTGCAATGTATACTTTGCGGGAAGTAATGTCATTCGGACATCAAAAGGCTCAAGCAACATCTAGCCGGAAATTTTTGGAGATGTAGCAAAGTGTCTTAAAACAACAACATGAATTATGAGGGAAATGCACGAGACTTTGAATAGTAGAAAGAGGAACAAGTCAGTTAAGCTAGATGATGATGATGTAGTAGTAGAAGTGCAAGAAGAACAATCATCTGTTGGTCCAACCATGGCTTCAAATACTTCTTCTAACACTTTTCCAAGTTTTGGGACGGCTTCTAAAGAAATTTGTATTTCAATTCCAAAAGCCCTAACAAAGACGATTGAAGCACTTCTAAGGAAGACCCCCGAAGAAGTTGTAGAGGAGAGGCATAACAAACGTTTGAACCGTACGAGTATTGAAAATTATTTGAGGACGCTGGAGGAAAAGGAGAGTGTCCAAATGCACGTTGCCGACTTTTTCTACGAATGTGGCAATACCAATCAATGTTGCAAATTCAAGGAGATTTGAAGTGATGGTCGAGTCCATAGGACAATATGAGCCGAGTTTCAAGCCTCCGACGTATCACGAGTGAGGGTTCCTTTACTTGAGAAGGCAAAGAAGAAAACCGATGACTTAAAGAAAGAAAACATGAAGTTGCTTGGAAGGAATATGGCTGCTCACTCATGTTGGATGGTTGGACAGATAAGAAGGGAAGACACTTGTTGAATTTCCTTGTTAATAGTCCGGAGGGGACTTATTTCATGGGTTCATTGATGCCTCGGTCGATATGAAGATGCCATGATGTTGACAAATCTACTTGATAGCAAGATCGAGGAAATTGGCCCCGAGTATGTTGTTCCAGTGGTCACGGACAATGCCTCTAATTACAAGGCACTGGGGCATATACCAATGGAGAGGTGACTTACACTGTTTTGGACACCTTGTGCCGCTCACTGCCTTGACCTTATGTTAGAGGACATAAGTAAGTTGAAGCAATTCCAGCCCACAATCACAAATGCAAGAAGAATCACAACATTCATTTATAGGCATGGTCGTCTTCTTAATGCGATGAGGGAGAAAACAAATGGGAGGGATCTTGTGAGACCCGCAATTACTAGATTTGCTACAGCTTTCCTCACCTTGCAGAGTTTGTACAAGAATAAAGGTGAATTGAGGCATTTGTTCATAAGCGAGGATTGGTCAAAATCAAAGTTGTCGGCTACTGAAGCGGGGAAAAAAATATGTGATACTGTTATTTCAAAAACATGTTGGCATATTGTTGAGGATTGCATTAGGGCGTCACAACCACTATAGTCTTGAGGATTGTTGATAGTGATGAGAAGCCTGCTACGCCAGAAATTATTGCTGCGATGGAATGCGCGAAGAAAAAAATCAAAGATGCATTTGATAACAAACAAAGACTATATAAGAAGGTGATTGAAATTGTTGAGCGGTGATGGAAAAATCAAATAGAGCAAAAATTATATGGGGCTGCGTTGTTTCTCAATCCGGGCAAGTACTTTGATATCAAAGAGGAACGTCAGTTGTTTGCTAATGCTTTACGAGATGACTTCAATGACGTTCTTGCAAAGATGGTGTCCGAGTTTGATTTGCTAGACAAGATAAGCAATCTAATGAAACCAACTATGATGCTTCTCGAGATACTTTTGCAAGAGAAATGGTGATTAGCAACGAAAAAATAAAGAATCCTCGTAAGTATATTAAAAATATATAAAGATATAAAAGCTAAATTATAATTTATATACATTCTTCCTTTCCTCCCTTTAAAAATATTTATATTTCTTTTAAATGTTTGCTAGTTGATTGGTGGAATGCTTTTGGAGCTTGGGCTATTGAAAGCTATCCTCGTTTGCAAAAAAAAGAATTCTAGGCCTATGTTGTTTCTTCTTAGGTTTGCGTAGCTTAATTGGAGTACATTTGAGTTTGTAAGTACTTTCTATTGTTAGTTCAAATTTCAAAAGTAATAAGTCATTCACTACTGATACCAACTATTTTTTATATAATTAAAATTTTATCATTAATAATATTATTTTTTGTTCTATTTATTTTAGATTCATACGAAGAAGAGGAATAGATTGGAACACAAACGATTGAGTGACTTGGTGTATGTCCAATACAATCGAAAGATCGACTCAAGGTTCCAAAAGATGCGTGAACTTGAAAATAATTTTGATTCATTAGCCATTGATGATTTTGAATGGGGTAATGAATGGATCGATAATGAGGTCGATGTTGTTCATCCCGGGGAGGATTTTACATGGAATGATGTGGATCGAGCAACCGGTGCATCAAACACACTTGAGGGTCGCAATCTTTTAAGGAGGGCTCGTGCTAATACTACTGATAATTTCATGACGTACTCTCGGTGTGCTGGTGGTTTAACTTAAAGGGTATCAAGGTTGATGGATTCCGACTCCGATAATGAAGTTGATGAAGAAGAGAGAATTCCAAATGATAGATAAAGATGTGGAGGATGATTTTGGAGAAAGACCACCACCTACGCCTTTGAATGAGAGTAGTTCTCGTGGAAGAGATGAAGATGACATTTTCTATGATGATTTTGCTTGAACGATGTTTCTAGACTAGTGTAGAGAGTCTAAACATTATTTTGGCTTGCTATGGTGGTGTTTTATTAGTTATTAGACTACATATTTGTGATGGTTGGTTGCAACTTTATTTTTTATGTGGTGTTTGTTGAATTCTTCATTTCTTTTAATAATTTTTAATATCAAGTGTTTTGTTTTTTGATAAATTTGAAATTTTATTGCCAATATATTTTACAAGTAAAATAAATAATACATAAATTGCACATTATAAACGACTTGTCGCCTTACGGAAGCCATGGCGGTCGCCTAGGTGTCCAGGCAGTCGGCTACCGCCATGACTCGCCATGGCGCCGTAACAACTATGGATACCTGCAGTGATTTCAGGATAAGTTATGCTTTTAATGATTTTTAAATCTTGATAAACAAGTGGGGTATGACAGGATACTCTTATTAAGAATCACCTATGTGAGTGTGAACTGGACCAGTTCTTTGAGAATGATAAGACTATACTTCTCTAGAGCACTCGTAAATCTGGGATTGTTCGATGCTGAAATGAACAAAATCATGAGAACCAAATAATGTCTGAAAAGATTCTGTGTGAATTTCTATTGTCTTAGTTTACACAAACGGTTGGACAGTTCAAGACATTACGTTCGCTGGACAACCAGTAAACCCGATAGTTTTTCACAAGAGAAGGTCAAAAGCCAAAAGTCACCTCTCTATACAGATGATTTTCAATTCCGTCTCTCTCAAAGTCTACATAACATTTGCATAAGGTTGACAGTCAATTTCATTCACGTGGGGGATTGTTAGAATTTGAGCATAATTTAAAGTGGGTTTCATTAATAATTTGAAATGAATTCACATATTAATGTGTTCTACTCCATGAGTAGATTAAAATCAAGTATTTGGAAGCACAAATCCAAGGGGTAATGAATGATAAATTAACTCTCAAAGATCATCTTTGGAAATGATAATAAATATTTGTGGGAAACTAAGTCCCACATCGGTTAAGAACTAAAGTTTGAATGAGTTTATATACAATTAATAATTTGCTCTTGGGTTTGGGTCCCAAGGGGTAACCCACTTTTGTGGAAGGGAGAGGATCTAGCCAAGGCTTGGTGATAACCCACAAGCGCGCTGCCGGCCAACCGGCCGGGCCGGACTTGGGAATTTTGTTTATTTAGTTCCATTATCAAAACTGTGTCATTTTGAGAAGCGCTATTTATTATCAAAACTGTGTCGTTTTGATAAGCGTCATTTGCTTGAACGAACGCCCCAAAACTACGTCGTTTTTTCCCAAATGGATGTGCCCTTTTTGCCAAGCCCAAAAACTATGTTATTTTCGGCTAAACGCGTCTTTTCAAGGGGTTGTGTCCCAACTAATGGGTCACTAAACCCTCTATAAATATTCTGGAGTGGGGGTGGGGGTGGGGGGGGGGGTGGGGGGGCAGCATTTTGATTTATTCAATCCAAGCATTCAAGCATTGTTAATCATCGGAGTTTTCTTCATTCGAGTCTACTTCATTTCACAAGTCAGAGTTCTTTTTAAGAGAGAGTTTAGAGTATTTTTATTTGGTTCGTTGTGTATGCTATTTGTAGTATTGCTATAGTATACGTTGGAAGACAAGTGTCATTAACTCTGAGCACCGTAAGGAGGGCATAATTGTCTTAAGGACATAATACCAAATACTAGCCTTGACATATTAATTTTTTGTAGTTCTCGTTCACTGCAGATAAGTCTAATATATATATATATATATATATATATATATATATATATATATATATATATATATATATGGTCTGGATCTTAAGCTCACCTTTTTTAGCGACGGACCGGGCGACGATTCGGTCCGTCGCTATATATAGAATCGTCGTATGTTGTCCGTTGCTAAAGGGGGGTAAGCAAGGTGAACTAGATAAGGGGTGAGCTTAAGATCCGGATCATATATATATATATATATATATATATATATATATATAGCCCTTGTCCATTCAGTTTTACTAACACATTTGTCTTCTGAAATGTTGATAACTAACCCTAATTGTGTAGTGATAGATTTAATCCTTGCATTCTCATTGAGATCGGTTTCCATTTCTACTCCTTCGTTGATCAGCCTCGAGATTTTTGTGCACGTTTCTGCAAAAGGATTGTGCAATAATTATTTCTTTTAATGATGGTGGTTAATTATACATATATTTGTTACTCTGACCCTTATCAAATTCAAATAAAAGGAGTGTCATGTAGCTGCCAGTGCAAAGAGTTAAAACCTGCCTGTTTTTCAATTTGCATATGTAGTGTTATGTTGATGGTAATAGTTATGGATCTTTCTTACTTTCAATGGTTTTCATTACAGGGTCCCGGTGTCTTGCATGAAGATAGGATTAACTCGGTGACTATTGGTGTTGCGGATGAGCATATTGGGCTAGTCCTTGGCCGCGGTGGGAGGAACATAGCAGAAATCAGTCAGGTATATCAGCTGTTTTCTTTTGGCTCCTTGTGTGCAATGTTGCTAACTTCCTAGTTCTTTCTTTGCAGATTAGTGGGGCCAAGATAAAGATATCAGACCGAGAGGATTTTATCTCTGGGACAACTGACAGGTATTGAACTTCATGAAGCCAATAGTGTGGCTTGTTGACTGAGCTATCAAGCAAAATAAAGTTTTAACATTTTTGACGACGTTACACATCATTTGACAGGAAAGTGAGTATCACAGGGTCACAAAGAGCAATCCGTGTAGCCGAGGCCATGATAATGCACAAAGTCACTTCTGCTACTGAGAGGTGAAGGAGTCTTTTACAAATATCTAACATCCATTCTCGTTGAGAATTTTTGTCAGTGAGTCTTTCCTGCATTTTCTATATAAATTTGGCTGTTGTTGGAATTAGTGAGAGATATCAATCTAGTAACTGGAGAGCTAGAACCCATAGTTTTTATTGAAAGCCGACTTTAAATGGAGTTAATCAGACCACAGAATTTGTTTCTGAAAAGAAACTAGTTGTTGGAAATTGCCTTAATAACTGATTAAATCGACCTTAATATGATTGTTGCTTTGTTGATACTTTTTTACCAGTTGTAATTTTGTAGTATATTTAGCTTTTTTGGGCAGTAAGAAAGAATGAATGGTAGGTAAATGAAAATCCGAGCTTCTTTTGAGGATTTTTTGCAATTTGATGAATATGTTTCCCGTCTTTCTTTGTATCTTTGTGTCATTGCGAAACCTTGTTAGTTTCTCTATCAAAATGGCATGCTGAAAAGGAGGCATTATGCTTAAATAGCCTGGCGGATTTGACAATTTAAAATGGAGCATGAGTTTTGGTTTAAGCTCATTTCTCGTCTTTAAATTTGGTTCAACTATATGGGGAATAATTTATATGCAAGGACTTATTTTATGTCCGAATATGGATTGTGACTAACATAAAATTATAAAATTTTAAGTGAAATAGAACACTATCTTCATATCTTATTTATATATGTATGTCGGTATCTAATATCGGCATAAATTTATTTTTATATATAGTAACATTCTAAGTATATTTATTATAGATTTTTTCTTCAATGACAAGCGTGTTGGTACATTTAATGAAATTGACGATAATGAATAGTGTGAATAACTGAAAAGACATTTAGCCTATTATTGCAAACTTTTCCAATAGCTTCGATTGTGATATTTTTATTTTTATTGCCACCTGAGTTGGTTATTATGCTTGTACGCCCTCACTGTTTCAAAATGAGAGTTTTATTATTATTATCGTTAGTGTTTTTTGGGTACTATTATTTCATTAAACCATGGGAGAGGGAGGTAGGGGTGAGCATGGTGCGGTTCAAAGTTCAAATCGCACCCGAAATCGCTTAGGTGCGGTTTGAAAAATTCAAAATCGCACCCGAAATCGCTTGTGATTGGTGCAGTGCGGTTTTAAAGTGTGCGGTGCGGTTTTAATTGGTGCGGTTTCGGTTCCAAAACCAATTGAAACAACAAAAAAGTCTAAGCCTTGAATAAAATTTAACATAGAACTTACATCGAGCAATTAACTTAGTGACAAAGTCGGCAATGAAAATTATATCAAGCATGCTTTAAAACTAAAACATACGCTATATAAAACAACGGAGACCATATATTCGATAACAAGCAATAATGCTTATCTAGTTTCCCAAAAATTAAAAGTATATATTCTATCTCATATATTGCATGGAGGACTTATAGAATATAATCCTAACTATACCTAATTTAAAAAATAATCTATTAGACTATTACTATTATAGCATTGACATTAACCAATGCATCAAGTGCTCGAGCCCCTCAGCTATAAGCCCCTCCAATAACGCATCAAACAAATTCGAAATTCTAAAACCCAATTGCTTAATTTTTGATTCTATAACCTCTAACATCTTCTTTCAATTTGTAAAAAAATGACAATGCAAGACTCGAGTTTTCTCTGAGCGTGTTCAAGTGAAAAATAACTTTAGAATTTACTAGAGATAATACATACATACACACACATGGTGCGGTTTCGGTTTTATGCGTGCGGTTTCGACTAATAACCAAACCGGAACCGTAAATTTGGTTATTAAACCCAGTGGCGGAACCAGAAGCTTTTGAGAGGGGGGGCAAAATATACTTATAAAATTACGACAGCGGCGATACGAGCTACAATACAATCCGAAGAAATTTTTCTTGCAAAAGTACTGTAGATGAAAGTCTTGTGAAAGATAGAGAGGCAATATTTGAGATGGAAAAGTCGAAAAAAACTTGAGTTGACTAGGATTTTCATAGAGAGAACCCGTTAATTTTCATGTTTTAACCAAATTAACCTCTTTATGGCATTTATACAAACACATGATATGCAAGCTTTAAAAATCCTAGTTTCATGAAATCCAAACATATAACCTCCATACAATATTCTATCCTTATATCATCTTGAACCATTCATGGTTCCATAATCAAAACTCCCACAATCAATTCACATCAATAACTGAAAACTTTAAGATACCTGAGTAGATTCAGATGCATAATCTGGAGATTGTTCAGGATCAAACCCATCTGAAAACTTCTCTGATACACATCTGCTGATAACTAATTTTGAACCACCACCTACAATTGATCAAATAAAATAAAATAACACAATATAAGTGTATAACCATATTTAAAAATAAATTAAAACTTTATGGCGTAATAACCAAAAAAAAACAGAGTAGAATAACAAAATTCACGTGAGGAATTGAATTGGAGTTTGGTGATGATCCGAAAACTCTAGGAATCGCAATTTTGTAACTGCATTTTATAGAGAAATCAGAAATAGAGGGAGAGGAAGAGACTCGCGGGGAAATAAGAGTGTTTTAGTCTATTTTTTCTGTAAGAACTTACAACACCCATACAGTTTTACAAGATCTGGGTGTTGCAGAGCAGAAATCATGCCTTGACAAACTCACGGTTCCCTTGCTTTGATTTTGAAGAAAGTCGCTTGTTGGCGGGCGCCCCGCCTCGAGCTTCGCCAGAAGGCGGGGGCGATGGCCGCCGTCAGTCCCCCGCCCCGCTTCAGCCCGCCCGCCTAGCCTAGCCCTAGCCCCTAGCCCTAGCCCTAGTTATGCTCGGATCGCCGCACGCCTCAGGGGGCGATTCTCTCGCCGCCCGCCCCCTAGTTCCGCCTCTGATTAAATCCACCTAAAATCGCCACATACGCCGGAACCGTTGGTGCGGTTTTAATTGGTGCGGTTCGTGCGGTTTTTGTTACGATTTCGATTTCAATTTGATTACTTGCTCAGCCCTAGAGGGAGGTACCATGCAATCTTATACTTGGTAGTATATAAGTCTTATTTGACTTGTATTGTTTTTCCCCATTGGGGGTACATTAATTAAGGTTTATCTGATTGACCCATAAGGTAATAGGAGTACCTAGTATTGTCAAACATGTAACTGAAATTATGATATTGAAATGGAAGTTTGATAACAATAAATTCAGTTGGTTGATTAATATGTATTAGAAAAGAAACACACTGGCGTTCCGCATGCATCAGACTACTTTACCGCAGGACGGAATCCTAGCCATCGACGAGCTAACAAATGCTTTTTTTATGGTTGTGTCCTTGGTAACACTATTATATCATATTGTTGAGAATAAAGTTATGCATCAAAATTCAAAGAGAAAAATTGAGGATATTTATGTTTTAATAGATCAAGATCTAATGAGTTAATTTTTTGGGTCAATATGTAATTTTAGATGCGCGTTTATGAGTGTTAAATTCCCACAACACATTGTATGAGTTTTTTAAATTCCCCACAACACATTTTGCAAGGCAGTATCTTGAAGGAAATATTCCTACTCCCGTTCTAAATTGTAAAATTATTATTGACTTTTTAAAATTAATTTAAAATATTTTTAAACTTAAAATTGAGATAATTTGTCAAAAATATGAACAAATAAATCTTAAGATGATTAGTATTTTGAAATTTATGTCAATTTTAAGTTTTAAAGTGTTTTAAATTGATTATAAAAAGTCAATAATAATTTTATATTTTGAATATTATATTTTGAAATGGAGGCAATATTATTTATTGTCTGAAATTATCAGAGGAAGATGTGGCTGTCTCTTTCAGCTAAAGTAATCATGCAATTCCTCAAAATTCTTCACATTTTTTGTAATGTTGTTCATTCCATCGTTCAGAACCTATTGGCATAAAATTCTTCCTTGCTTGTTGTCTTGTTTTGTTTGAAGGCTGGTAAATAATATTCTTTCTGTTCCACATAAATAGAGCAATTTGTAAAAGAGTAATTGTATGTGCAAAGAATCTGCACAAACACTATTATCCCGTATATTGAATAGTAAAATAATAATCCATAGGTAATGATAGGTCTCAAATTTTTGTCTTAAATAGTGTATCAAATGAGGTGTTATTATTACATTAGTAAAGTAAATTTTTGTGATAAGTTATATTATAAAGTATTTTTTGTCTTATTTAATATCACATATTTCAAGACGCATCCGAAGTAAAAAATTTGAGACCACTGGCATTATCCAATCTCAATATTATATTTTTAAAAATTATTAAAAAGATAAAAAAAAAATAAAAAAATTAATATTCAATAAAAATAAATATTAAAAAATCAAGTATTACCCTATAAAAAGACAGACAGATGGAAAAGAACCATAGGAATACTGAGGTACAAAGTCCAATCCCATGATAACAGAAATGAAATTCCAATTCCCACATGTATGATGATGTAACAGAGACAATTCTTCTCACTTTCATGGTATGAAGCTATTATTGTCTTATCTCACAAGACAAGGGATCTGGTTAATGTATCAAATGTTTGGAGTATTTAGGCCCCCCCGTCGACTTTATTTTTTCACGTTTGGCTTTTTTCCCTTCTCTTATTTTCTTTTCCTCACCGTTATATATATAGAACGTAGGTAAAGCATTTCTCTTAAAGGGCTAAATATACTTCTGTCTTTCGAAGTATAACTCCTTTTACATTTATGATTCTAATATTTAAAATTTTACATTAGCATACTCCAAGTACACTTAATTAAACAAAAGTAACCCTATAAACTTTTTTAGACCAAAAATACCATTGAATGCTATTTCATACGGTTTAAATGTATATACTATTGCAATATATTGAATTAATTACTTAATACAACTGAAATACAAGAAAGGCGGTTTATTTTATTCACTTTGATATATACGGCTGAAGCAAGGTTTTTGAAAACAAAGTTCGGTAAAAGCTAGGGTTGTGTTTGCCCTCATAGTTGAACGATCGGCAACGATAGTGTCAACTTGGAGGCAATTTGTGGTTTGTAGAGCTGTGAAGGTCTTCGAAGTTCGAAATCAGTATTTGGGAGGTTGCAATGGCGTGGGTGGTGAGAAATCGAGATTTGGGAGGCAGACGAACTCCAAAATATGGAGGTAAAGCAAATTTTAAAGACATGGGTACATTTACTGTTATGGTAGTTGGGAAAGTTATGATATAGGTGTGTGTATATAAATATTAGTTAGTAATGGTTGTTGAGAAAGTGATTGTGCATTTCTCCTCTTTATTTCTTCATTTTTTAACAATTGTGTGGACCCTTCTTTAGGTCCCAAAATATTCTTCATGTCCTTTTTGTTTTTTTAACTGATTATGCTTGGAAGTAATGTTAAATAATTAGTCTTTTTTTGTTGTTGGTGCATTTATTATGCTTTTGTTGACTGCAGATTTGCATGATGATATCTTATTTTCTATAAGATTGCATTATGGTGGTGAGTTTGTAGATAGATATCAGTATTTTGACTATTGTGAACTTAATCAGTTAACCCTAAAAGAGTTGGTTACTATGACAATGGAGGTTGGTCTTTATGGGTTAATATTATTCTACCATTTTAGTACAGTTGGGGGATACAAGGAACTGGACTCGATTGATGATATTAGGTAGTTGAAGCCATTTATTTTGAAGTCTAGAGAGGTGGATATATTAGTGACAAGTCACTAGCCCTTACAAATCCAGTCTCCATTGAAGATATTTGATGATGAGGAGGAATACAACTAGGTTCCTGATAATGAAGAAGGTGATAAGTGGGTTTTATACCTACGAATCAGCGTCTAATTCAAGCTCAAACGGCGTTAATTCTTTGTGTTTTATATTTCGTTTTTACTTGTTTAGTGTAATTTTGTGTTTAGGTGTGGTGGCGTGGCTATTGGACTAAAAGGATGGAATAATGGCGAAAAGTGGCAAGTTTAAAGCTAAAATGGTAAACTAACGACTACACCCATTGAAACCAAGGCCCTTTTATGACACTTTTACCCGTAGAAGTGGGTCTTGATTCGAGTTAACAGTTTGCATGCCCACCGGGGCGGGCTTCTTACACTGCAAAACCCCCGCCGGGGCGGGGTATGGGATAAAGAGAGAGTCTCATGTTGCTTTTGGAATGCTGTAACAACATAAAGATTAGTGTTTGGCTTGGAATGGAACTGGTTTTAACGAGAAATTAGAGTCAGAATACATGTCTTAGTCATATAATTTATAACAAACACAAGATTGAAGTATCAGACAAGCAATTACATCATTAAAGACAGTTTTTTTCTGAGCAAGAGCATTGGAGAAAAACGTTGAAGGCAATTTCACAATAGTTGCAGATTGAGGCTAGAGAGAAGGGTGGTTCTGGATTTATTCTTCTTCTTTAGTTTAATTTCTGTAATTGGGATGATGTTTACTTTAAATAATTCAGTTTTTATTTCATTGACGATGAACTAAATTCTTTATTAGGCTTATAACGAATCTTTAAGTGGAATGATGATTATGTAACTTTGATTTTCAGTTTAATAAGCTATTCTTCAGTTTATCTATATTGATTTGTGATTGAATTTATAAATTGCTTGATCACCAATTTTATGTGGACTAGTATGGATTCGAGAGAGGAAATACGAGTCTAGACTTGGTCAATATAGCATGCGTTCTTGAATTCTGTGAATGAATGGAATCTTGATGAATGTTAGGGTAGAGATATGCTTAACATCGCATGTAATCGGATAGAGAACTTGAACTTAAACCTTCTTTGATTGTAATTCACATAGAGATATAATGAGTTAGTTGATTAAGGTGTTTAACTTAATTCTATCTAATTTGTGAATTTAAGTTAATATGGTACTAGTGCATCGAGAGGTGGTTAGTTCTACTTGAGTGTTCTTGATTAATAAACTGGGATAGTGGATTAAACTGGAATAAAGTGTAGCAATCAGAGTGATGCTTAGAGTGAAGTTTTAAGCCTAATTCTCCAATATTTGTTTGAAAATTCAGTTTTTAGGGTTGTTGATTGTTTGGTATTTTTAGTATTTTTAATATTTTTAGTAATAATTATGAAATTGATTAGTTTAATAAAATTTGAATTAATAGGAAATTAGTAATTGTGAGGGTTAATTTCTATCTAATCTCTGTGGGAACGATACTTGACTTATCATTCTATTACTTGTTGACCACGTATACTTGCGTGCTATGCGTATATAGATTTTACCCAACAAGTTTTTGGCGCCGTTACCGAGAAATTAGTATAGATTTTAATAATTTTGCAATATCAGTTTAATTAGTCCAGTTTTACTTAAACATTTTTCCTTTTTGTTGTGTTCTTTCTATTTCAGGTTCTTGAAGTTGGTTTATGCAAACTCGGTCCAAAAACCCAGACTTGCTTCCTTTGGAGGACGACATCAAGAAACGATTTAAAAGGCTAAGTAAGTGGATCAAAGACACAAGGGAAGACTTTGAGAATTCTAAAAAAGAAGAAGTAATGGCTGCCGAAGACCAGAAAGCGTTGAGAGACTTTGCTACACCTAAGGTGACCGAGCTTGATTTAGTATCACGAGCCGGTGATTCTTTGCAAATACATTTGAAATCAAGCTTGGGACGATTCAGATGATCCAAAACTCAGTTCAGTTTGGGGATTTGCAAGTGATGATCAGAATGAACACTTGATCAGCTTTTTGGAGATTTGTGACACTTTCAGGTATAATGGAGTGTCGGATGAAGCAGTAAGGCTTCGCTTGTTCCCATTCACTTTGAGGGATAAGGCGAAGAGTTGGTTACATTCACTATCGCCGGGCTCAATAACTACATGGGAAGACCTCACTCAAAAATTCTTAGCTAAATTCTTCCCACCAGCAAAGACTGCAAAAATGAGGAATGAGATTACTATGTTTGAACAGTAGCACGGGGAATCGTTATATGAGGCATGGGAGAGATACAAGGAGTTGCTTAGGAAATGCCCACATCACGGATTACCAAAATGGCTGCAGATGAATACATTCTACAACGGGTTAAATGGGAATCTCAGGACGAGTATTGATGCAGCTTCGGGTGGAGCATTTATGGCTAAGAGATATGAGGAAGCGTATGAGTTAGTTGAGACAATGGCGGCTAACAACTACCAGTGTCCTACTTCGAGGATGACACAACCTAAGGTGGCTGGGGTTTTAGAGGTAGATGAAATGAAGCGTTGGCGGCTCGAGACATCGCCTTTATCAAAGAAAATGGATACCATGACGGGTGCACAACCACAGCAGGTGGCGTATGTGTGCGAGTTATGTGCTGGAGAACATCCTACGGAGTAGTGCGCCATCAACCCATCATCAGTTCAGTTTGTGGGCAGCTATAACAGGATATCGCCACATAATATGTATCAAAATGTTTACAACCAGGGGAATAGAAACCATCCCAATTTGTCATGGAGCAACAATCAAAATCAACAGGCCCACGACAATCTTATCCCCCGGGATTTTAGAACAACATCAACAAACAACTCAGCATCAAGATGGAAAATCATATTTAGAAGAGTTGTTGTTGAAGTATATTGCGAGTAACGAGGCAGTTATAAAGTCACAAGCAGTAGCCATCAAGAATCTAGAAAATCAAATGGGACAGCTTGCCTTAGCATTGGACAATAGACCGCAAGGGACTCTACCAAGTGACACAGAAAAGAATCCGAAGGGAAATCATGAGCAATGTCAGGCAATCACCTTGAGAAGAGAAAAATAGTTAGATGGGACAAGTGCAGAAAATTCAGTTAGAACGGATGACAAGGTTGATGAAAATAAAGTGGTTGACGAGAAACAAGGAGAGGAAAAGCAGGTTGAATAGAAAAAGTTAGATGACAATCCCGTTATGTATCCTTTACCACCGTTTCAGCAAAGAGTCCAAAAATAGAAATTAGGTAAGTAGTTTGCGAAATTTTTAGAAGTTTTTAAGAAACTTCAAATTAACATCCCTTTCGCAGAAGCCTTAGACCAGATGACTAGTTATGCTAAATTCATGAAGGGAATTGTGTCTAGGAAAAAGAAGTTGGAGGGTTTTGAAACTGTGGCATTAACAGAGGAATGTAGTGCAATTTTACAGCGAAAGTTACCGCCAAAGTTGAAAGATTCGGGGAGTTTTACTCTTCCGTGCACGATTGGGAACATGGCGTTCAACAAATGTTTTTGTGATTTAGGGGTGTTAGTTCCCAGAGGGCACAATAGATCTAGAAGGGGGGGGGGGGGGTTTGAATAGATCCTTTTTATTTCAAAATACTTCTCTCTTTTATTTTGTATTGTTATTACATTAGCAGATAACAAACATAAGAATCTTTTCAAGCACAACGGAATGAGTAAAAGATCCCCTTCATTGATATATTCATAATAAAACATACATTATTCGTAGAGTTAGTTTGGTTGTAAGCAGTTAAAACATACATATCAGTTATAACAGTTATAGTACATAATGTAAATGACATAATGTAAAAGACACAAGGGGTTTTAAGTGGTTTAGAGACTCAAGCTCCTAATCCACTCTTCTGCTTTCAACTAGCATGATTTCCACTAAGGAAGAAGCGGCAAGACGAATCAATCACTAAGATTCCTTGAAGGCCGTGACCTTGGGACTTGATTCACTAATAACTCTTCAAGGCCGCCAGCCTTGGGACTCCTCTAGTTCCCTAGAACTCTTCAAAGCCCAATGAGCTTGGAACTTCGTTTAGTCCCCTCCGCATAAGGACCCTTACGCCCCTGGCTTCATTTAGTCCCTTCGGACAAGGACCCTTCAGGCCCTAGCTTTTTTTGTTGGTTTGTTGGTTTGTTAGAGTTGGTGCTGAGCTGCTAAGATGTCTTCATGCTCTGAACATCTTCTATACTTAGCAGCTTGATGTGATCATCCTTGAAGTGCAGTTCAGTGTTGCATGATGCTCAGCTTCTTTAGTTACTCAACCACTTCGGATGATCCCTTGATGACTGCCTTGAAGATATTTCCTCTTGATACATGATGGCTGC
The DNA here is from genome assembly GCA_020205605.1 of Panax ginseng. Classification (NCBI taxonomy): domain Eukaryota; kingdom Viridiplantae; phylum Streptophyta; class Magnoliopsida; order Apiales; family Araliaceae; genus Panax; species Panax ginseng. The sequence continues at coordinate 35,862,416 of CM035136.1, read as the reverse complement.
ACATGATAGGTTTCCAAGATGACTGTAAGTTCTTCTACTTGGTACTTGGAAACTTTCTCATGCTTGCCACCATGATGGCGTTTGCGCTCTCCCTTCTTGATACTTGATGTCTTCTCATGATAGACTTGCTAAGATGACTGTGAGCTCTTCTCTATTGTACTTAGAGTCTTCCCATAATGGACACCAAGATGACATGATGCTCTTCTTTCTCTCGGCAGTCCAGAACACTCTTCTTGTAGTATAACTCTCACTTCTACATAGTAGAACTCTCACTTCTACTTCTTCCTTTTCATGTACCTGAGTGTTCTTGGTGGATTGTAGAGTGAGCCTTCGGACTCACTATCTCACATAGTTTAGAACAGTCCACCTTCCCTCCAAAAATGGCAACTCTAGCAACCCTCGATCTTTGAAGCTCTTCCTGATTTATACTCCTTCCCAATCCTTCCGTTGGAAAGTAGCCGTTGAAGGCTATTCAAACATATTCACAGATCTCGAGTTAACAGAGGTAGATTGCTAATGTGACATGTCATACTTTATCTGACATTGTAGTCTACTGTTTCACATACCCATCAGAGTTGTCACTTTAATGTCTTGGGCAGGTTGATGACTTTATTATCTCCTTCTGATTTCTCGATCAGAGGTTGTCCTTTTGCATCGATGCTCTCAATAAGCTTTTGTCCGAATACCATCCTTCAGATTGAACCGTTGCCAATGCTTCAGTCTTCGGGTGTTTGAACTCTATGATTCTGATGCACGTCTTGAGGACTCGATCCTAGTGTCTTGTTGAGTGTTGCTTCATCATTGGCCAGTGAGTTAACACTACGATCTCGAAGAGTGTTGATTGGATCTCAATGTAGTACACCTCTTCCTTCTATTGTGCGGTGCTTCAATACTTCATTTTCTTATTTGTTCTGAGATCTCGATGGCCTAACTCCTTGCTCGGGTTCCTTACGAATATCAAGACACTTGATTTGTGGCGCGCCCATTTCGCTTTCTCCTTGTGATCTCCTGTTCACTTATCATCAATGGAGTGACCCTACACTTAATCACTTCAGCCTTGTTCTTTAGAGGCCACCCAGTATCTCGGTTAACCTTCCATCAGTTCTTTCTTTGTTTGGCAAACACTACGATCTCGGTTACTTCCAAGATCGTTGTCTTTCTGCATTCACTTGATGCATCGTCACTTTGCGACTTTTCCTTAGTCGATTCATCAAGTCTTCTTATGATTATCTTGTGGAGACTTCATCTCGAATGGCTTCACAACTCAATCTTGATGCTGATTGGGTTGGTGCTTAGATCTTCTTTTAGCTTGCATGCCATTCGTTGAGTGCTCTTTGGTTCCCTTTAGGTAGGATGTATCTTTGCAGTGCCAACCAGAGGCTTTGTTCCTTTGGATATTCTAGGAGTGCTCATTAGTTGAGAATCGTTCTTGCTCTAGGATTCTGCCTATGCATTGTGAGCACTTCTATTGAGGTCGTAGTTCTGCACTCTACGATTCGGCTTCGACTGTGCAGACACTACGATCTTGAGATCAGATCTTGACACTCTACGGTTTTTGCCTTGTGCTTGTTGTCTTCATCCGATCTTGCTCGAATACAATCTCTGCATGAAATCAATAGACTCTACGACACTTATAAAGATAATCATGAATGTCATTTATAAAGATATGGAAAATTATACATTAAGACACTTTACATCTTGGATCCAGAACATACCTAACTAGTTAGAGATGTACCTCTTTGGCTCCATGTATGTTTCCAGGATGTCTGTTGATCAGCTACTCATCTGTTTGTTCTCCTTTCTCTTGCTCCCCCTGGGATGATGACCTTCTGTCTTTGCTTAGCTCCCCTTCAGCATCTTTCTGATCATGCTCCCCCTCCAGACTTTGCGATCATGTGATCATCATCTTTTGTCTCCCTCTCAGATGGTGATTCTTTTTCTGCTGCAGCTGCTGTCTTCTTCTTTGACTTCTTCACTCCTATGCCGCTCTGCTTTGAGTGCCTCTTGCTCCTTTTGCTCTTCCTCTTTCTATGCCTTTTTTTCTCCCCCTTTTTGTCATTAATCATTTGTGAGAGCTGCTCCATGTTGGACATAAGCTGCTCCATTAGGTAGGAGGAGTTGGCAACTTCAAATTTGAGTTCCTGTTGGCCTAGCTCAAGTTGCACTGAGAAAGACTGCTTCAGGTCGTCAATCTTGTCAAAGAGGGCTTGTTTCTGCTCTTCATTGGCCTTCTGAAATCATAGAGCTTCTGCCTTCTGATCATGTATGGCCTTCTGATAGATGTTATCTCTTTCTTGGAGTTTGAGAGATATCTCAGCCATAGTAGTTTGAAGTGTGTTCTGAAGAGAATTATCTCATTTTGCTGTCAGCTTCTGTGACTCGTCAGTGAGTAGAGATATCTTCTCACTTAATTCACCATAACTCTTCAGTAGTTCCTGCTCCAGAATAGTTTGATCCTCTTGTTGGGCAGCTTGGTTTGAGCATTGAATTGGACTATACGATTTTCATTTTTGGACAGATTTTCGAAGGCATAGAATATTTGAACAATCGTTGAGTACTAATTGCTGGTTGAGGATGAGGGAATGTCAGAGAGCAGTGATTGGGATGTTGGAGGCTTCTAATGTTGAATTTGATCAGTCTCAGCAGTAGAGTGACCAGACTCTACGATCAACTCCTTGATCATGTTCCTTCTTCCTTCAGAGTCCACTCTACGATTGTAGAGGATATAGTGATTGCCAGACTATCGATAGACTTTGAAGTGGGGCTGGTGATAAGTAGGTTTTATACCTACTTATCCGATATCTTTTACTTGAATTAGTTGCTTATATTCATGTGTCTTAGTTACTTTTCATGCATTTTATGTTCATTTTGTAGGTTATACGTTTGGAAGAGGTGTGAGCGACTATTGGTAAGGAAAAGCAAGGAAAATACAAAGAAAAGCAATCCGGACATCATTTGGGCTTTCATGTTCATTTCATGTTCTTGGCTTGGAACTTGGACTATATTTTAGAGCTTCTTCTTAGCTTTCTAGAACATCTTGAATCATTCCAATCGGAGTTCGGATGCAAGAGTTATGACATTTGTACCAACGGACGTCAAACGTCACTGTTTTGGGTGGCCATTTGCATAGCAGTCACTTCCGGCCCAATTTCGACCTTCATCCGTCCATTATTTCTAAAATCTTAAAGAATGAAAGTTGTATATCTCGTCGATGTCTTCAATTTGATAGGTGGCAAGTCACGTAACTCTTCCCGGATCAAAAGTTATGGCTGTTTTCGCAAAGGACGTCAGAGTAAAAAATTTTCCTTCACAAAACCGCCGCCGGGGTGGGCATGCAAGTCACAAGACAGGCCCCTAGCCCGCCGGGGTGGGCCCAAAACAAGCCTAGACCCCCGTCGGGGTGGGGGTATGCCCAGAAAATGCGCGAAAATGCGAATTTTGGTCCAATTTGAGTCCGGAAAGGATTGTTTCGATCCGATTGACACAAGGACTTCCAAGAGGACTTAAAGACATGTAAAGAGACTTATAAAAGGAGGAGAATCACAAGGATTAAAGGAGATTAGAGACTAGATAGAGGATTCAATTAGATTAGATTAGAGTAGAGTAGATTAGATCAAAATCATAGTTCTAATGAGTTTTGGAGAATGAAGCAACTTGGAGACCATTGAAGATTCAAAGTAGGAGCAAGGAGGGAGCATCAAATCTACAGACAATAGATTCTATCTTCTTATCTTCATCTATCTTTGTCTTTTAATGATTATTCAATTGTGGATTCTTAGTTTTAATTCAATAATTATGAACTAATTCTTTGTTTGAGATTACAATGGATCTTATTGTGTAGTTTATTTTAATATGCTTCACTATCAATTATTATATTCTATTGAGAGCATTGTCTATTGTGATTTGGACTTAATTATTTAATTGATTGGCCATCAATTACCGTGATAATCTATATAAACTCGAGAGATGAAGTTTAGATTTAGATCCAATCATAATATCATGTGATTGTGTTTTCTACATGGCGTTGGAATACATAATTTATGTCTAGGATAGAGATATACCTAACATCGCATGTAATCTTATAGAGAACTTGTGCTTTAAATCCTTTTTAATTGTAATTCACATAGAGATATAGTGGATTAGTTAATTAGGGTGTCTTGCTTAATTCTATCATCTGTGGATTTAAGTGAGTATGAGTATTATGCATCGAGAGGTTGTTTTATCTGCTTTAGTGCTCTTGATTAACAATTCAAGATAGAAAATAATTGATGAGAAGTGTGTTAACTTAAATGAAGCAATAAGTGAAGTTGTGATCTTAAATCTCCGTAATCTAATTTTTAATTAGTGATAATTAGAATTAGTGTAATTAAATAATTTAATTTATATAATTTGAAATTCATTCGTTTAAATAAGATTGAGATGGGTACGGGTTAGTACTTGGTGATTTTCTATTAAACAATTCCTCGTGGGAACGATACTCTACTTTCACTTTATTACTTGTTGACCACGTATACTTGCGTGTTGTGCGTAATTAAATTTTACCCAACAGCTGGCCTTTGATTGTTTTGGTTGTAAACTTCTTCACCCTCGGGAAGTTCTGAGCTACTAGCTCCATGCTGGGAAAGTAAGAGAAGCACCAGCTGAGATAGCTTCCATCTCCTTCAGTATGGGCCTTTAGCCATGGCATCCACTGGAAGAACCATCTCATTAGCAAATCGTCAGGATTGTAGAGAATGGTCTAGCAGTCTAGCTCCATGTTGTTCCAGTTTTTGGCTATGTCAAAGGTAGTCATTCTTACTACCTTGAGCTGCTAATTTCTATAGTTCACCCATCTCTCTGATGGAGCATCTGGTAGATCATTTGAAACTTCCACTACGATCATTCTGCTAAATCTTGTAGGAGAGAAGGCTGGATAATCTTCTTGTTAAATGCGCTTCTCGAGGTGCAGAACCGTAATCTTCTTCAATCTCTTTTCTCTGAGCTCTGAACCATCTTGATTATTTTCAGAGAAAATTCTTCTTCTTTGCATTTCATTCTCGTAACTTTCTTCAAAGAAGAGCTTCCTCCGATTCATTTTCTTCATTCTTTGGTCCTATCCTCGCTAGTTTCTTTTCTCGTGATGCTTGAGACTCATCATCACTTAATTCAATGGGGGTATTTGATTGATTACTTCTCCTCTTGGAGGCAAATTTTGCTTGCAGTCTGTAGCTCTTCCTTCTTCTTGGAGGTTCAGCTATGGGAGAGTCAGACTTTTCTTCCTCTTCAGATTCTGACTCATCTGGTTCAATAGACAGACTTCCTTGGGGTTCATCATTGGCAGGGGCAGACCCTTCTTCTTTTGAGACAACATTATCTGACCCATTATCTGGGCTTATTGGGGCATTTGCAGTTGGGGATGTAGTTGGGTCATCTTGAACCTTTTCTTCATCATTAGAGTGAATGCTTTGAGGATCAACCATAGGGCTTGAGCATTCCTCTTCATCAGCAGATGCTGAATTTTCATTCATCAATCTAGCTTCACCTTCACTGCTGGATTTGGTCTGTGAGGACTCATCCTTGACATCTTCTGCTGACTCTACGTCCTTCTCTTCAGCAGATGTACTATTTTGGGAAGCTGAGGCTGGTTCGTTTTCCACCTTAGCTTTCTTGCTGAATGGCCCTTGAAGCAGCCTGTTGCTTCTCCTCTTTGTTGTTTCAATAGTTAGAGCTCTTTCTTCTTCAACTTTTTCTTTGATGGAGAGACTCCTTGGTGGGGCCTTGGCTTTCTTCTTCACTGACTTTCTTCACACCTTTTGATTTCTTTTCTGGTGGTGTGATTTCTCTTTGGTCTTGAGTCATCGAGACTCGAGTTCTCTGCCTCTTCTGTTTTCCTCTTTTTTACAGAGGCTCTGCTGCTGCTCCCGGTTGTCAGCCTTCGATTCTCCTTAGGGTTCTTCTTCCAGTTAATAAATAATTGTGGAGACATCACTTTGTGAACATTCAAAGGTTCTCCTTCATCGTCCTTGATCTTTCCTCCTAACTTCTTCTTCATCACAATACTCGGCAATCTTCCATGAAACACCTTAGTCAGGGGTTTTTCAGTGGACTTCTTCACCTCAGCTTTCTCTACCCACTTGGAGATTTGATCGAACAAGATAGCTCCAAAGTTGATTTGTTTCTTCAGAACTATTGCTGACATTATCTTCAACTGTTGGTCAAGCACTGTGTCATGTGCAGTGTCCTTGCACAGTATGCATTTTCCAACTATTTAAGCAAGGAACTCATACTCTTCAGGAAACTCCTTCTTCTTCATGTCTTTAAAACTAGGGTTTCTTTGGTACCCCATGAACTTCTTTGCTTGTTCAGTATTGACACCATCAAGGTTCTTCAGCCCTTGGTTAGAAAAACCTAGGCATTGATTGAGGTCAGAAGACTTTAACTTCAGAGACTGACCTTTAATCTTGGTAGAGAGGGTTTTAGAGTTTATGGAGGCATTTGAGTAAAACTCCTTAACCAGATCAACATATACTCGAGTGCTAGCTTCGAGGCATTCTGAGAATCCTGCTTTCTTCACAAGTTCAAGAATGTCTCGAACTCTTTTTTGATTTCTCAAATGACTTGGTTCGAAGTGAATGGGTGATTACTCGCCGATTTTCCATTCGAAAGCGATTCGAAGAATGTGGGTATTCGGTTTGAAGAGGTTTATGAGAGATGGTCGATCGTGATTTGATAAAGCTCGGAGTGTTATTCATTACGGCTCTTGAGGGATTCTAGGGTTTGCAAAATGGGAGGAGAAAGGTTCGATAGCTTTTGATAAACTTGTCTGCAGATTTGAAATTGTCTTTATGGCGTTCCTTCTAAGTCTCGTGATAACCGGTGATGTGTCAATGACCATTGGTTGCGACGATGCTCGAGAATGAGTCAGAACTCCCCATAACTTTTCGATTAGATATTTCCTTTTAGAAGAGTAGAGCGTTTAGACGACGTGGCTTTAATTGAATTGACCTTTTGATTCGTGAAGTATCATGGTAAAGGCGACTATGGACTCTATGATTTCCTTTGTTGACTCAACGATCAACTTTTGAGAGATGCTGCAGTGGATGTCTTTGACTTCTATCCTCATTTTGATGCAGTATAGTTTGATCACTGATATACTTGAACTTATCTCCTCATTTTGAATGGTTGAGCAATTGTCTCATTTTCAATCTCCTTGTGAAATGGAGTACCCTTTGGTAGAACTACGATCGTCGAGTTGTCTTCTACGATCGTTGAGGTTGCACTGCGATCATGGAGTTATCTTCAACCTCGACTCTACGATCGTTGACTGACTTGGTCCTTGAGATGAATTTGATCAAGAAATTCTTCTCGGACAAGGTAGCTCAGGAAGGGCCAACCTCTTAGGGTGAGCTATGGGTCAGGTTTGTCCCTGAGGCGCTTTCCAGATGAAATGCTATAGAAGTGGTTTGCAATGACATCTCATTCGACCTTTTCTGATGGGGAGATCTTCTACCACCTTTAGATAATTGCTTGCTGAATTTGTGGTATCCTCCTGTTCTTACACTACGATCAGATGTTCGATCATAGGCACTTCACGATGTTGGGTTGGGTGGCTGAAGGGTTATTAGTAGTGCATTTTGAGACGTTCCTACTGACTATGGATCTTCATTTGGTTCATCAGCCACAAAGTTCTGGAACTCTGTAGCTGGTACATTTTTTCATAGTAAAATTCAGTGCTGTTGTTTCTCAACAAATCACTGCTCTCCATGGTTGATGCTGTCTTCCTGGATAGATGCGATTCCCTTTGCCTTAGACTCATTTGAAGGCAGCCCTGCATATCTCCTTCTGACTGGAATCATCATTATCACATGAATCTTCTTATATCGTAGGCATGGATATCTTCAGGACTGATCACTCTACGATCTTTTGTCAGCACTACGATCGTAGTCTCCTTTGACAGTCTTGTGCATGTGAAGTTCTGCTTCTGTAATGAAGTCCTCTTGACTGATGCTCGATGATCCTCTGTTATAATCACCCTTGAGGATTCTTCTCATATAGTATGCTTTACTTGGTTTGAGCATATAGGACTCTTTTCACCTTTGGTTGAATGACCTGCTTCCATATATAGATTAACAGCCATGTGAGCTCCATTTTGGTTAGCTCAGAGGGTCTTCAAGGACAGGCTTGGACATATAGAAATTTTATCAAAATCTCTTCTGAACATTCCATAGCCTTCTTGCTGGTTGAGTCTTCTTGACTGAAGTCATCTACTTCAGCATTCCTTAGTGTGGTCAGACTGACCAAGTTCCTACAGGTTTAAGTATATTTTTATTTTTGGTACCCATAATTAAATGGGTCCTGCTAGGTTAGTTTTCTAACCCATGTTCCTCTTATTTGGATAATCATCACATTTATCACCAACATCATATTCATGCATAGGACTAGATTTAGATAATACATTTTGATATGTATGAAGGTGAGTGTGTGTAAGATTTGACATTTAATAACACCCTCTTTATCTTTGACGGTTTCATCATTTGCTGGGTTATGTTCACAATGTTTAAGTGTTCACAGAGTGAGAATGAACTCTACGATTTAAGAGTATCTAGTTGATTCATGGAGGTGATCAGTTTCTACACATCATCAAGATACTCTTGTAGAACTGATCATACTCTGTGTGTTATCAAACACTTAGAACAAGGATTTGTACATACATACTAACCCACCAGCAAGGATTACTTCACATAGAATTCATTTGACCTGTGATGCTCTTATGACCCATTTCAGATTTCCTTCAAGATGTCATCTTCAACCTAAAACTTGGATGGAGAGAAAGTTTATAGACATTTGAGTTTCCATCCTTAGGGTACTTTCTCTGTTCACCTTTTTAGGTAGATTATGACTTCTTGGATGTAATCTTGTTATGGTTCATAAGAGGGTGCTTTTGTGATGAACACATGTAATAGTGAGGAACCGTACCTTTTAACTGCCAGTCTCTTAACAGTCATTTATCTTAAATATACTCAGTTTAGGCATTGATGTGCATAGCTTCACTTTTGCTCCTGACAGCTTATTGCCCGTGTTGGCCTTTCATCAATCAGTCGTGGTCTTGA